>OZ012735.1:112285442-112885442 GCA_963859935.3 Lathyrus sativus
AATTTCGAGAATCCGATCTATCAAACTGAAGACGGAAACGAGGACGATTGTGAAATACCTGTAGGGCTTGCTAGGTTGTTACAACAAGAAGAGAAAGCTATACAGCCACATGAAGAGCCAGTCGAAGTTGTGAATCTGGGAACTGAAGAAAACAGAAAAGAGGTCCAGATAGGGGCTGATTTAGAGGGCAGTGTCAAGAGCAGGTTGATTCAGATGCTACGTGACTATGTGGAGATCTTTGCTTGGTCTTATGAAGATATGCCAGGGTTGGATACAGACATTGTGGTTCACCGTTTGCCAGGGAAAGAAGATTGTCGTCCAAAGAAGCAGAAGGTTCGTCGTATGCGTCCTGAAATGTCAGAAAAGATCAAAGCAGAGGTAATGAAACAGTTCAATGCAGGGTTCTTGGCCGTAACTTCTTATCCTCAGTGGGTTGCAAATGTGGTACCAGTTCTTAAGAAAGATGGTAAGGTACGTATGTGTGTAGACTACAGAGATCTGAACAAGGCTAGCCCTAAAGATGACTTTCCACTTCCTCATATTGATATTCTGGTAGACAACACTGCTCAGCATAAGGTATTCTCTTTTATGGATGGTTTCTCTGGTTACAATCAAATCAAGATGGCACCTGAAGATATGGAGAAGACTACATTTGTGACACAGTGGGGCACCTTTTGCTATAAGGTAATGCCATTTGGTTTGAAGAATGCAGGGGCAACATATCAGCGTGCTATGGTGGCTTTGTTTCATGATATGATTCATCATGAGATAGAGGTATATGTGGATGATATGATAGCCAGGTCTCAAAATGAAGAACAACATCTTGATCATCTGCACAAGTTGTTTGAGAGGTTGAAGAAATACAGGTTGAGATTAAATCCAAACAAGTGTACTTTTGGAGTTAGATCTGGAAAGCTCCTGGGTTTCATTGTCAATGGAAAAGGTATTGAAGTGGATCCTGCAAAAGTGAAAGCTATACGAGAGATGCCAGCTCCCCGTACTGAGAAGGAGGTTAGAGGTTTCTTGGGACGATTGAACTACATTGCAAGATTTATTTCCCAATTAACTACCATCTGTGAGCCAATCTTCAAGTTGTTGAAGAAAGATCAGGTGATGGAATGGAATGATGAGTGCCAGACTGCCTTTGATGAAATCAAGAGATATTTGCTAGAACCTCCAATTTTAATGCCACCAGTTGATGGAAGACCCTTGATTTTGTATTTAACAGTATTAGACAACTCAATGGGGTGTGTATTGGGGCAACATGACGAGTCTGGTCGAAAAGAGCAGGCAATATACTACCTTAGCAAAAAGTTTACCGACTGTGAAACAAGATACTCACTGCTCGAGAAAACTTGCTGCGCTTTGGCATGGGCTGCTCGCCGACTAAGACAGTATATGTTGACCCATACTACCTTGTTGATTCCAAAGATGAATGGGGCAGTTGAAGCTGCTAATAAGAACATTAAGAAGATTGTACAGAAGATGACTGTTACTTACAAGGATTGGCACAAGATGTTACCATTTGCTCTGCATGGTTATCGTACTACAATACGTACTTCAACAGGGGCAACCCCATTCTCCTTAGTCTATGGTATGGAAGCAGTTCTGCCTATTGAAGTTCAGATCCCCTCCTTGAGAATTATGAAGGATGCAGGCTTGGATGAAGATGAGTGGATTCAGACTCGACTTGACCAGATAAATTTGATTGATGAGAAAAGGTTAGCAGCAGTTTGTCATGGCCAGATGTACCAGAAACGGATGATCAAAGCTTTTAACAAGAAGGTTAAGCCAAAGGTATATCAGGCTGGTGACTTGGTAATCAAGCGTATCATATTACCACAGGGTGATCCTAGGGGCAAGTGGACTCCAACATATGAGGGACCATTTGTAGTCAAGACAGTGTTCTCAGGAGGTGCCATGATACTGACTACAATGGATGGTGAAGACTTCCCACAACCTGTAAACGCAGGCATAGTTAAAAAATACTACGCATAAAAAGAGACCCGCTAGGTTGACAGGCCTAGGCAAAAATAAGGGCATCCCGGCAAACCAAAAGGGTTTGGGCAAAAATTAGGGATATATATATAAAAAGATGTACACCTGGCAAGTCGAAAACCTGAAAAGGCGGCTTGGGCAAAAAAGGGTATCCCGGTGGATTGAAAACCTGAAAGGGCAATCCAGGCAAAAGTTAGGGATTAAAGCGTATGACTATGTCTCGTTTGGATCACTCATGAAACTGCAACCAGTTGTACTACTTACTCAAGCTCAAACAGATAAAGCTCAATCCAATCGTTTCCGTCTCAACAGCAAGAAGATGAGATACTTGAGTGGCAATAGTAGAATTGAAACTCAATAGGATTATTTCCCACATAGCTGATTCTTTTTGTAAAACTTCATGACAAAATTCTCTTACTAGGGTTTATGTCTCCTTGTACAAACTTACCCGTGTATGGGTCACTTTTGATATAAATAAATTCCATCTTTTGAATCCAGATTTACTTTTACCCTATTTACATAAGCGAAACGTCCATTGGTTGTGTTTGAATGTATGTATGCCTTTGAATATGATTGATGTTTACCAGAAACGCATGTATGCTTTTAATATGATTGATGTTTACCAGAAATGCATGAAAATGCAGTAATAGTATTTACTAAGGACGAACGAGGGAAGGATTTCAACGAAGCTTCGCCGGTTCATCTTTACAAGACAGTTACAAACCATCAGTAGGACTAATCCATTTTCACAAAGTCTAATCTCCCCTGGAATTTATATCCATCTCTTTTATCCTCATACGGATATACGGGAAATTACTTTCCAATAAGGGCACGATGAACGAAGACGGGATGTTATACTTATCCTACTATCAAACGAAAACGAAGGTTATCTATACCCTACTATCCCCAACAACGGGAGGTTATCTATACCTTGTTATCCCCAACAACGGGAGGTTATCTATACCTTGTTATCCCCAGCAGACGGAGGTTTATATATTCTTCAACAACGAGTCGGGATTTATTTTCATTGGCCAGCAGTTGTTATACAAGGATATCCAGACACTTCCAGCAGTGTCATAGCATACATACATCATTTACATCATACCATAACATATATGTCTATAGTACATTACCTAAGTGCATCATGTCATACATGCATACATAAAGCATAAACTAATGTTGTTATACAGAATGCTACCTTGTTTTCAGGTTAATTATCCAACAAACAATATTATGATCTTTGGGACTGCTTTATTGTAACCTCAGGGTTACTTTATCCTCCTGATGAGCTTCTTATTACTTTGGGACTGCTTTATTGTAACCTCGGGGTTACTTTATCCTCCTGATGAGCTTCTTATTACTTTGGGACTGCTTTATTGTAACCTCAGGGTTATTTTATCCTCCTGATAGCCTCTCATGACTTCAAGACTGCTTTAGAGCTACTGATTGCTCTATCCTCCTGAAATCATCCTACTACTTCAAGACTGCTTTAGAGCTATTCATTGCTCTATCCTCCTGAAGCCATCTAATTATTTCAAGACTGCTTTAGAGTTATCCATTGCTCTATCCTCCTGAAATTACATTATTATTTCAAGACTGCTTTAGAGTTATCCATTGCTCTATCCTCCTGAAATTACATTATTATTTCAAGACTGCTTTAGAGCTATCCATTGCTCTATCCTCCTGAAATCATTACTTCAAGACTGCTTTAGAGCTATTGATTGCTCTATCCTCCTGAAGACATATCACATTATTATTTCAAGACTGCTTTAGAGTTATCCACTGCTCTATCCTCCTGAAATTACATTATTATTTCAAGACTGCTTTAGAGCTATCCATTGCTCTATCCTCCTGAAATCATTACTTCAAGACTGCTTTAGAGCTATTGATTGCTCTATCCTCCTGAAGACATATCACATTATTATTTCAAGACTGCTTTAGAGCTATTGATTGCTCTATCCTCCTGAAGCCATTATTACTTCAAGACTGCTTTAGAGCTATTGATTGCTCTATCCTCCTGAGGTCAGATTTATCACTTCAAGACTGCTTTAGGGTTATCATTATTGATCGCTCTATCCTCATGAAGACATGCTGTTACATCAGTATTACTCCAGACTCCTGACAGTTCTCATTATACTACTAAAGAACTTTCCCCTAGTGGCATCTTTAAGCCCACTCAATCATGTTCAACCAACCATCAATATCACTCCATGCACTGGTGAGTGCAAATTTTTGGGCTTTTGTGTTCAATCCCCTTCAACCTTCCAGGTTACGACTGGCAAATATACCAATCTAACCCCTCAGGTTTCAGAAAATTGAACAGGGGCAGCTGTTGCACCCCAAAATTTGCCCTCACAATACAAGACTTTGTGTTCTAAGAAGGTTCACAAGGTTCACAAGTTTCTCACCTGTTGTTAAATCATCATATTCTTGGAGTATGTGCTGCTGTTATACTTTGGAGATCTCCCATCGATGGTTGTATCCTGTCCCCGTGGAGTCCCACTTCGTTGAGTCTGTTACTCATTTGTTTCTCGCATGCCGTGAATCATGTCTAGTGCATTTTAGTTGCTAAAGGGAAAAATGGTCGTTCTCACGTTGTTGCTGATAATTTTTGAAGATGAGCTGTTGCCGTTTTTTTTTTAGGTCGAGATACGATGGGCCGAGTCTCTGTCACCAGTGGATTTCTGAGACATTCATTCGTCACATGGTTTGATTATATTGAGGTGTCAATTTGGTTTGGTTCATGGTATTGAATTTATTCATCAAAAACACAATTGGATTTTTTGGCACCGAGTATATTTCTGCTTTACTGTCGAGGGATTTTCTCTGTTCTTCCTGTCTATTTTAAGTCGTTCAAGGCCCTTCCCGATTCTATCATCAAGTGCGACTTAATTTAGAATATATTGGGGGAAATTAAGGTTATATCAGATGTGTGAGCAATATGTATTGGAGTGACAAGGTTCGATTTGAGTGATTGTCGGATTTTTATTTTGAATTTATATGGTGAAATTGAGATTATTGTTCAAGTTGGATCAGATTAATTTCAACCGGTGGATCTTATTAGAGGTTATTTGATCAGTAAGGTTTAATCGGATATTTGATGGAGCAGTCAGGTTGCGACAAAATCAAGATCATGAAAAGAATAATCGGAAAGTAACTAGGATAGAAAATATATTGAACTTTATTCATAATATTTTTTAGTACAAAGAGGAATTAAAATTGGAATATTCTTGAATTTATTCATAAATATTTACAATTTACAAAAGGAGAGTAAAGTACATTTCATCCTAATTTCTAAAGTCCCAATTTCTCTAAAGGTCTTCAATGCTTGATTTCTCGATTAATCTTTCATACGCGGCTCTTTTCTCCACACCTGCACAAACAAAGCAAAATAGAACAATGGATTAAAGTTAGACGGTTATTTTGACACCCTCAGAAAAGTCACTCATCACCGGGTGTCGGGAGGGCACGACTAATGCCGAAACCAAACTCCCATGTCCATTTCTCGATCCCGGCTACCAACCGGCAGCCTCTGTTCTATAGTTTTAAACGGGACAGCCGAGAAAGAGAAAGAGTAAAAAGAAGCGCGAGCCGAAATGATTTTGCCGAAAAGTGGTGATATGCCGAAATTGGATTCGTGAAGCCTAACTGATTACAATCCGGATTTTCTATCAAGTAAATATCAAATCCAATCCGAATTCAGACCCAGATGCCAATAGATCTGAACCGGACCCAAAATATTCTCTAAGGTCTTTCCTGTTCTTTTATAACCTTTCCTTATGGATAAAATAAAAGTCGGTGGCGACTCTTGCTATCCGCAACATTGTTTAAAGTCAGTTCACCGGGTTACAAACCCGGAGGAGGTTCCGGTGCGATCAAATGTTTTAAGTGTGGCGTAATGGGCCACAAGTCTTATGATTGTGGAAAGTTCAAGGCGAAGTATTCCAACTGTGGGCTCCTTGGACATGATGCAGCAGAGTGTAGAAAGAATGCGGTGAAGTGTTTTAATTGTGGCGAGGTGGTTCACATTAGCCCGAATTGTACCAAACCGAAGCAAGCTCAGGCGGGCGGAAAAGTATTCGCATTAGCAGGTTCAGACGCTACTAATGCGGCGGATCGTTTGATTAAAGGTACATGCTTTATTAATGATATGCCTTTAGTTGCTATTATTGATACTGGAGCGACTCACTCGTTCATCTCTCTTGCGTGTGCTAAGCGGTTGGATTTATGTATGGTTTCTTTGAGTAGTGGTATGGTTATTGGGACTCCCGCTTCGGGGTCGGTAACTACTTCTTTGGTGTGTGCAAGTTGTCCTTTGACCATGTATGGTAAGGACTTCGTTATGGATTTAGTGTGTTTGTCGTTGGAAGGTTTGTACGTAATCTTGGGTATGAACTGGTTGCAATTTAATAGAGTTCATATGGATTGCTATCACAAGTTAGTAAGGTTTCCTTCTTTGGAAGATGGTGAAGACGAGAGTTTTCTTTCCACTAAAGAGTTGAAGAGACTTTTAGCGGACGAAGCTCAGTTGTTTGGTTTGTTTGCATCGTTGTCGGTGGAGAGCAAAGTTGAGCTCGACGTGTTTCCTGTGGTTTGTGAATTTCCTGAAGTGTTTCCGGAAGATGTTGCGGAGGTGCCGCCAAAGAGAGAGGTTGAATTTTCTATTGATCTAGTTTCGGGTACTAGACCGATTTCGATGGCCCCGTATCGGATGTCGGCATCGGAGTTGGTGGAATTGAAGAAGCAGTTGAATGATTTGTTGGATAAGAGATTTGTAAGACCAAGTGTTTCTCCTTGGGGTGCGCCGGTATTATTGGTAAAGAAGAAGGATGGTAGTATGCGATTATGTATTGATTATCGGCAATTGAATAAGGTGACAATTAAGAACAAATATCCGCTTCCAAGAATCGATGATTTGATGGATCAATTAGTTGGAGCCCTTGTTTTTAGTAAGATTGATTTGAGATCCGGTTATCACCAGATTCGGGTTAAGGAAGAAGATATTTCGAAGACGGCTTTTAGAACACGATATGGTCACTATGAGTATACGGTGATGCCATTCAGAGTTTCTAATGCGCCGGGTGTTTTCATGGAATATATGAACCGTATCTTCCACGAGCAGTTGGATCATTTTGTGGTAGTGTTTATCGATGACATTTTGATTTATTCTAAGTCTCGAGAGGAACACGAAGAACATTTAAGGATTGTGTTGTGGATTTTGAAAGAGAAGGAATTGTACGCAAAATTGTCTAAGTGTGAGTTTTGGTTGTCGGAGGTGAGTTTTCTTGGACATATTATTTCTGGCAATGGTATTAGTGTGGATCCATCCAAGATCGATGCGGTAATGCAATGGGAGACTCCAAGATCGGTTACGGAAATTCGAAGCTTTTTGGGCTTGGCCGGTTACTATCAGAGGTTTATCGAAGGATTTTCAAAGTTAGCACTCCCGTTAACGCAGTTGACTTGTAAAGGAAAGGCTTTTATTTGGGATGTTAATTGTGAAGAGAGTTTCATGGAATTAAAGAGAAGGTTAACGACAGCGCCAGTTTTGATTTTGCCGAATCCTACGGAACCTTTTGTGGTTTATTGCGATGCTTCTTTGTCAGGATTGGGTGGTGTATTGATGCAAGATGGGAAGGTCGTGGCGTATGCTTCTAGACAGTTGAGAGTACATGAAAAGAATTATCCTACTCATGATTTGGAGTTAGCGGCCGTAGTGTTCGTTTTGAAAATTTGGAGGCACTATCTTTATGGTGCAAGATTTGAAGTTTTTAGCGATCACAAGAGTTTGAAGTATTTGTTTGATCAAAAATAATTGAATATGAGGCAAAGGAGATGGCTAGAACTTTTGAAGGACTATGATTTTGGTTTAAATTATCATCCGGGTAAGGCGAATGTGGTATCCGATGCCTTAAGTCGGAAGTCGTTGCACGTGTCTACTTTGATGGTTAGAGAGTGGGAACTCTCGTAGAATTTTAGAGATTTGAGTTTGGTTTGGGAGTTAACACCGAGTAGTGTGAAGCTTGGTATGTTGCATGTCACGAATGATTTCCTTGCTACGGTGTGTGAAAAGCAAAAGTTGGATTTGAAATTTGTGGATTTGATGACGAATGGAAATGAAGATTCCAAAGTTGATGAATTAGGAGTTTTGAGGTTTCGAGGTCGTATTTGTATTCCCGATGATGCGGTTTTGAAAAAGATGATATTGGAAGAGGGACATCGGAGTAACTTGAGTATTCATCCGGGAGCGAATAAGATGTATCAGGATTTGAAGAAGATCTTTTGGTGGTCTGGATTGAAAAGCGATGTTGCTCGTTTTGTGTACTCGTGTTTGACTTGCTAGAAGTCTAAGGTGGAGCATCAAAAGCCTAGTGGATTGATGCAACCGTTGGATATTCCGGAATGGAAATGGGATAGTATATCGATGGATTTTGTTACGGGATTGCCGAATACGCAAAGAGGACATAATGCTATTTGGGTGATTGTTGATAGGCTTACTAAATCATCTCACTTTATTACGATTGATATTACTTATTCTTTGGAAAGGTTGGCCGAGATTTATGTTGGCACTGTTGTGAAGCTTCATGGAGTTCCTAAGAGTATTGTGTCGGATAGAGATCCTAGATTTACTTCAAGATTTTGGGAGAGTTTGCAAGGTGCCTTGGGTTCTAAGTTGAGATTGAGTTTGGCATATCATCCGCAAACAGATGGTCAAACCGAGAGGACGATTCAATCGTTAGAAGATTTGTTGCGTGCTTGTGTGCTTGAACAAGGTGGTGTGTGGGACGGTTATTTAGCGTTGATTGAGTTCACCTATAATAACAGTTTCCATTCGAGTATTTGTATGGCGCCATTTGAGACTTTATATGGTCGGAGATGTCGAACACCTCTGTGTTGGCATGAGACGGGTGAAAAGTCGGTAGTTGGTCCTGAAATGGTACAGCAAATGACGGAAAAGGTGAAATTTATTCGGGAAAAGATGAGAGCTTCTCAGAGTAGACAGAAAAGTTATCATGATAAAAGGAGAAAGGATCTCGAGTTTCAAGAGGGCGACCATGTGTTTTTGAGAATTACACCGGTTACGGGTGTGGGTCGTGCTTTGAAGTCGAGAAAGTTGACTTCTCGTTTTATTGGCCCGTATCAGATTGTCGCACGAGTTGGTGTTGTGGCTTATCGTGTGGCGTTACCTCCGAACCTTTCGAATTTGCATGATGTATTCCATGTCTCGCAACTTCGTAAGTATGTTCCGGATCCGTCACATGTTATCCCAATGGATGAAGTTGAAGTAAGAGATAACCTTACAGTTGAAGTTTTACCGGTTAGTATTTTGGACCGCGAAGTTAAGAAACTAAGAGGCAAGGATAGTGCGCTTGTGAAAGTGTCCTGGGGAGGTTCCGTGGAAGGCAACATGACTTGGGAGTTCGAGAGCAAGATGCGAGAATCGCATCCAGAGTTGTTTGAATCAGGTAATATTTTCGAGGACGAAAATTTCTAAAGTGGGGGAGAGTTGTAACGCCCCGATTCTGAATTCCCATTAATTGTTGAGTCTTTTAATTTATTTAATTGATGTTTGTTTTAAATTGAGAAATTAGATATTACTATGTGGTGTTTGCTTATTTTATCTATTTTTACCGATTCAGAGAGTTTTCGGGGAATTAGAGTAAAAAGGGCATTTTAGACATTTAGCAATTTAGTGTGAGAATTGATTGGTAAGTGTTGGAAAGAATTTGAGAGGAAAGAAATAGAGATAGAAATGGAATAAGAGATGAAAAGAAAGAAAAATAGTAACATAAGAAGAAAAACAAGAGAAAGAAAAGAGGAGAAGAGAAAGAGAAGAGAAAGTGGAGAGGAAAACCTAGAATCATCAAGGGATCATCACCAAAGCTTGCAATCGATCGGTAAGGGTGTGAAACTCCATCATCTCTTTAATGTGTATGATTGTATGTGTATGTGTTTGGATTTTGTAGAGTTTCTACTCTTTTTCCCACTTAGGTTAGAAGTTGGTTTGATGAGTAGAAAGAGGTTTTAATCGGTTAGAACTCGGATTAGACGATGTAGTTTAGTCGGGTGATGGTAGGATTGTGCCACTGAGACTGATTTGGATTTAATCGGTTGATTTTGTGGAGTTTGGGCTCTTGGGGCAGCCATGGAAGTTCTGTCTTCGCAGGCTCGCCAGGCGAATGGCAGCGAAGCTTCGCCAGGCGAAGTCCAGCGAGCTGTAGCGAAGCAAGTCAGAAGCAACACCCTGTCTTCGCTGGCAAGTTCGCCAGGCGAAGTGAGTTGGAGAAGGTTTGCCAGGCGAGTGTGTAGCGAGCCTCAGCGAGTAATTCCAGAATTACTCCCAGTGGACTTCGCTGGGAAGTTCGCCAGGCGAAGGCCAGCGAGCATTCGCTGCGTGGCTTCGCCAGGCGAAGGTTGGCGAACCTGACAGTGTTATTTGTTTTGCTGTTTGTTCATAGCATGATTTTTGGCCGATTCAATTATGATTAATGCCTATATGAATGATTGATGTGTGAGCTGTTTCGACATGTCGTGCTGTGGGTGGCCGAAAGGCGTGAATCCTAGATTGTAGAGCCAATGGTGAATCTTGAACGTTTGATAATCTTGTGTATTTGCTTGAATTGAATAGAAACGCATTGATAGGCTAATATGTGTGTAAACCATGTGTGAAATGGTGCATAATGTGAATGCATGATAGATATATGCGATGTATGTGATAAATGCAATGAGTATGTTTGTGAACATAGTATGCATTCTGTGTAGATCGATCCCTCGGAGGATTAGCATTGTGTAGCATCAGAGTATGCATTTTTGTGTTGAATGATCCCTCGGAGGATTTGCAGAACCTCGTATGATACGATGGTTACATTAGATTCCTCGGAGAATCGGTTGCATTGTGTGATTCCTTGGAGAATCGGTTGCATTGTGTGATTCCTTGGAGAATCGGTTGCATTGTGTGATTCCTCGGAGAATCGGTCATAACATGTAATCCCTTGGAGGATTGACTAGAGTATTTGATTCCGTGGAGAATCTGCTGAGTATTTGATTCCGTGGAGAATCTGCTGAATATTCGATTCCGTGGAGAATCTGATGAATATTTGATTCCGTGGAGAATCTGCTGAATACTTGATTCCGTGGAGAATCTGCTGAATACTTGATTCCGTGGAGAATCTGCTGAATACTCGATTCCTTAGAGAATCTGTTGAAATGAGTCGGTACCGCATTTGCATCTGCATAGAGTCGTGTGTCGGTCTCTATGAGTTGCATGAGTCATCTGTGCATGATGCATTAGTTGTATGAATGTAACTGTGTATGTTATATATGATTTGTTTGGAGGAAAATATAGTGAATGTTCATGAGCATGTGTAGAGGCATGATTAATTGTATATGCTTAATGTGGTGAGAACATAATTTGAGTATAACTTGTACAAATATGAGTATATGTATATATACAATTTTATGCATTAACGGTTATGATATTGTTTCTCACCCTTCTGCTGTTTTATAATGCTCTATGAGGCATTGCAGAGTAGGAAGCTGGAGGTTCTTTTGTGAAGCGATGTCTTCGTCTTTTTGGTCAATGGCTCTGATATGTAACATCTGGGTAGTTAGGAAGCTTTTGACTCTTTTGGAGTTACATTTGTTTTGATTCCTTGTGATACATCTGTGTATGTATCCGCTGGGGATATGGTTGTAAAGCATGAATTGATTGAATGGTGGTATATACTTTTATGAATGTGATCGATTCAATGTTTGGATGTTTCCGCTTTTATTCTAAATATTGAGATGTGGGTTACCCATTGTTGCATATCTATTTTGAGCAGGTATCGTATGTGTTTAATTTCATGATAATGTGATGCGCCTCTTATATACCATGTTTTAATTAAACTCTGATGAAATAAATTTTCTAAGTGCCTAATTGATTAAATGTATTAATTTGGGGGTATAGAAAGGGGGTGTTACACAAGATGCAACGTCTTGGCAAGTATACTTAGAAATAAACCATTAGGTCTTTCACCCTTAAGCAGATAACCCTTAGCAATAAACAAACATTAAAACAAGAGGTTTCTGTAGAGTACTACAGAAACTTAGGATGCTAGTACCTTCCCTAAGTTTAACCGACCCCCGAACCTAAACTCTCTAGCTTTTGCATTTGCATTGCATTGTGGGTAATTCGATATTTTTCCCTTCCTTTGGACAAATAAAAGACCGGTGGTGAACCAATGAATTAAGATTCAGATTAATTAATAAGTTGACATCCAATTCTCGCCGCAACAGAGGCGAATAATGAGAAAAATGGATTTTTGGCCTCCGTGGCCTAAATCGATTATTGAGAATTTTAACCGTAAAGATTTATTTGGGAAAAAGGGAAACTAGGCCTTCGTGGCCAAAAACAATGATTTGACTCTAACCTTGTAGAGAAATTTGATAGTGAGAACCCTAATGGTTGTGGTGTAGTGGTAAGTATTCTGACTGTTAGAGTATAAATATGAGAAATAGTGATCTTTGGCCTTCGTGGCCTAAACCTATTAGTATGAATCTAACCTGGAATCCGTTGGGGAAAAGGGAAAGGTAGGCCTTCGTGGCCAAAACCTTGAATTCTTATATGTCTAACCCTGAAGGGATAGGAATATTTGATAGTGAGTAACTCTGATGCCTTAGGGTGTAATTGAAGGAAAATTTGTGAGTTAGGGCGTGAATATGTTACGGGATTGGCCTAGTAAACTGTAGGTTTTGCGCCTTTATCATCGTAAGACCTTAGGGATGATTTAGGGATGTTTTTGGAGGATTGGAGAAGTGAATCGTGTGGACTTTTGGGTTGATTTAGGTTCTGGAGCGTAACAGTGTTTTGCTGTCCGTCACGACTATTCATGTTTTCGGTCGAAATCGTTTTGGACGTAACTTTTGATCCGTAAGTCCGTTTTGACCCCCGTTCGAAGCGTTGGAAAGCTAATGAACAGGGATATAACATAGTATAGATAAGGGAATTGGTTTCCCAATATTTTTATATCTAATTATGTTTGAGAAGTCAATTGTGTATATGTTATATTAATGAATAATGTTCTGGTTCAGTGATGTCTTAATGTTTTGACGCTGCAATTTTTCTGATGAATTACCATGAGGGTAATTGTGATAATATGTTATAATATGATAAATTAACATGAGTAGAACTGTGAAGTTTATGTGATTAATAGGCGATAGTATGAGAATTACCACGAGTATAATTATGAATTAATATGTGATAATATGATGAATTAATACGAGTATGACTGCGAGCACTATGTGATTTGTATATGATTATATGATGACTTTTATGATGTGTGATGATGATTATTATGATTATATGATGCCATGATGTATGATGATGATTATTATGATGAACTATGATGACATGACGTATGATGATGATGATTATGATGATGAGTTATGACGTTTGATGATGATGAATATGATGAGTGATGATGCACCTATGATATTGTTATGAGGATGATTTGTGACGTGTGCATCATGCATTCATGTGCATCCAGACTTCGGTTCAGGACCTCGATTACTTTGGCTTCAATCCCATTGTGTGGATGTGAAGTGTTTTGATGTGCTCTGATTCTCAAGTAGAATCAATCCTATTGATGGGGATCTATGGAGGGTTGATGGCTCAGTGTCCATCGTGCTGTGATGATTGGTACCACATGCATTGAGTCTTGTTTCATTTGCATTTATGGGTCCTTTTGTATGAATTATGACGTTGTGGCCTTTGAGGCATATTGAAGGATACAAATGTGTTGAATATGATTATGATGCCATTTATATGTTGATTTTTATATATTGATTATTATGAATTGTTTTACTCACCCTGCCTGTTTGAATGTTACCTCCGCGTGGGTAACGTGCAGATGATCAAGTTTAGCCGTGGACGCCGTTGAGGATTTTTGAAGTCTTTGAGTTGTTAGCCTTTTGGTTAACTTAGAGGGTCTTGCTCTGATATGTAACATCGGGTTGGATTCTTTTGAGTTAAATTATATACTGTTGAATTATTTTGCTTATCTTCCCGTATGAGGAAAACCTTGATTTATACCTTTTGAGTTCCACTACTTTGTGCAATTTGATGTATTTTGAGAAAACCCGTTGTACACGGAGCATTGACTTATTTTGAGCCATTGAGAAATGTACACCATTTGAGGTGATTTTTATTGAGTTAAATAATTTACTCTGATATCTGTGTTATTTTGCCTTAATAATTGTGGGGTAAAAAAAGGGTGTTACACCATAACCCGGCAGCAGGTACATGATTGGGTCAAAGGAAGAGAACTTTATCAACTCTCCACTTTCCTCACACTTTATATCTTCTGTATTTTCACTTGGAATTGCTGAATCTCTCTCTTCAATCTCTTCAAGGTCCTATTTATAGACTTGAGCTAGGGTTTGTGGTGCGTTGAATCATGGGCCTTAGTTTTTAAGGAAATCAGTCCAAGCCCAATAAAAATTAGCGCCAACACTTTATTCCTTCTGCTTAGCTAACAAGAAACTGGGTACAAGGAGACAATGGTGGGGGATAAAGTGTAATGTGGTAGACTGCTACAACAGAGGTGCAGGCGGCGTTGTGTAGTGCACAACGTACTATTGTACCTTCTTTTGTCTACTAGTGTCATGCAACCTTATCATTCTTTGCATTCAAATATTTTTCTCTATTCTACTTAACAAAGACTCCCTCCAATTTTCAATTGCTCTTTACGCTTTCCTTTGAAACTAGTTGATTTCATTGTTAATTTCCCTTTTTCTCTAAGTCTATCTTCTTTCTTTAGCTTGTGCTCCACGTAGCAGACTATTGCAGTCTTGCTTCAGATTGACAATGCTAACCTTCACATTAAAATTACAAAAAGGAGCACCTAGTGTGCTTCAAGCTAAACTTACAAAAACTGCTAAAATGCAATAAATAGTAACTAAAAAGCAAATTAATAACTAATAGAGGCAAATGTTAAGATATGTATTAACTCAGAAAATATGGGTTAACAAATGTACATCTCATAACATTCATGATGACAATAGGGTAACTTCACACACAAGCAATGTAATTAGTTGAAGTCATAATGTAGCTCCTTGTAACTGTCATATCAGAATTCTGTTATGAATATTCCACGGCTAGCTTGTGCATGATAAATAGAGTGCAACTCATATAGTCTTATATAGTCACACTCTCATTAGTAATTCAATATACCTTTCACTTCTTCTTCTGCACCTTCTTTGAGCTGTAACCATGAAATTTCCGTTGAGTTTTCATTCTCTTAACAATACTACCTCCTTTTGACTACAACATGTTGTATTTACTATTTCGAATATTGCTAACACATTTCAACAAATTCATATTATATTTGACTCTATCGAATTCAGTCAACATGAACTCAGTCGAATAATACATCAGCTTCAAACAATTAATTACTTATTCTAACACAAATCATTCCATGTCTTATGGCATTTGTCTTAAAATAAACCTAATATTATAAATACTAGAAATACAATAACAACAAAACTTTTAATAAAAGATTTTAACGTTTAATACTATTCAATCAAAGGAATGAATTTCTAATAAACAAAGAAAAAAAAGTAAGGAAAAGCTTCAGCGACGTTACTATATAGTGACTTTGATAATTTTAGTTGTATAATTGCTTTCAAATATTGATATAATTATAAGTTATTTATTGATCCATAAAAGTGACTAAAGTCATCAAAATGATTCAGTAAAGTCACTGGTCCAAAAAAGTAGGCCGATGCAAATTAGATATTTACACAAGAATTAAAAAATTGTAACCAAACAGCACTATGATTAAATAATAATAACTCGTTTCACATTCTTAGCTGCCACGAAGAAGAAACAACAACAGACCCTACTTTTTTTCCTTAAATAACCCGAAACCTCTATTACACTTGTTTCTTAATTCGGAACACATTCACTACCCGTTAGAAAGTAGTGTAAAAATGAAAATGGTGTCTTCGGAGGGTGATATTGGTGGTGGTAGTAACAAAAGCGGTGGTGGTGACAAATTGATGACAAAAGTGTTGGGTTTGGGTTTATGGGTACGAGGATTCAGATGTTTTCCATGGTTAGCAATGAGTTACTTTCTGAAAGATGGTCTCAATATGAATCCTTCAACTCTTCAAATACTTCTAAGTTCAACAAATCTTCCTATGGTTGGAAAACCAATTTATGGTCTTGTTTCAGATGCTGTTTACATCTCTGGTCAGCATCGTGTTCCTTACATCGCTCTTGGAGGTAACATAACATAACATAATTTCCACTCTATAATCTATATATAACCGTTTGTTTTCTCTATTTGGGTTTTATTGTATAAAGTTAAGTTGTGCATTTATCATTTTTCTTGAATTGGGTTACAAACAGTCAAGGTCTTGAATTGATGTATGTTTGTTGCCATCACTGATGTTGTCTCTGTATTGGACACACGCCGGGGTCTTATGTTTTTGACATTAGTAGTGTTGACAAGCTGCGTCGGAGCAAGTGTTTCATACTTTTGTTACATATTTTGACCAAGTAAAGATGCTTTCTCTTAAAATCTTAGAATTAGAATTATTCAAAATTGAATCAGTCCTTTTCCTCTAAGAATTAGTTATATCATATGGAAACTAGTAATTGAGTTATGAAATTTCTTTTTAATACGAAAATTTGTTGGCTCTGAAAGCTTGAATTGTATGGTCTTCTACTGAGGAAAAAGCAAAAGCAGTAACAGCATTTACTTGAGTCAGCAATGTTTCTTAGAACACAAGCAAATGCTACTTGAAACTTAGAAACTGCTGCTTTCCTTTATGGTTTCTAGTTTCTTGTTTGCTAAAATTGGAATCGATATTGTTGCTTTTTTTATTTATGTTTCTTTGACGGCATTTTTCACAATTTCACGCAGCCAGTCTCATTCCTGAATCTTGATAGTATTCAGTTATTAAGAAAAAGGCATCACATTTTGCCATTGCTTTAAGGATACTCATATCTATAATGAAATTTGAAAATGTTCCTGTTTATCATTTTATTACATTTCTAATTTCTACCTGTGATATAATATAACTGAATTCTTAAATATTTTTTCAAAATTCGTTTGTGCAGCTTTCTTGCAGGCACTATCATGGCTCGCAATAGCAATCTCCCCATCAAGCATATCTGTTTTCGCGATCTCTATATACCTCCTCCTCGGTAATCTAGGTGCTTCAATAGCCGATGTAGCAAATGATGCAATTGTTGCCGAGATGGATAAACAACCTCCTCCTTCAACAACAGAGCACTCTCAACAACCATCTTCCTCAGGCAACCTCCAATCTTTTGTTTGGATAGCTTCTTCCTTAGGAGGAGTCCTCGGAAACCTTCTTGGCGGAATTTTCATCGGCAGACTCTCCCCACAATCCATGTTTATGATTTTTGGCTTCTTCGTTGCTCTTCAGTTCTTTGTAACCATTTCAGTCCACGAGAGCTCTGTCGGACTGCAAAAGAATCCATCTGCCGGGATAAAGAAACAGCTTTCAGAACTATATTCCACACTAAGAGACCCCAAAATCGCTTGTTTAATCTCATGGTTTGCATTATCTTACGCCGTTATTCCCTTACTCAATGGAACCATGTTCTTCTACCAGACACAGTACTTAAAAATCGACTCGTCAGTATTAGGTATCTCCAAGGTTTTTGGTCAAGTAGCATCGCTACTATGGGGCATTATATATTACCGATACCTGAAATCCATCTCACCAAGGAAGCTGATATCAGCGATTCAAGCAACAATCGTGCTCTTAATGTTATCCGATTTCTTATTTGTAAGCGATTTCTATCGCCAAATGGGTGTACCAGACACAGTCTATGTAGTGATTTTCTCAGGATTCTTGGAGGTTCTATTAGTCTTCAAGTTTCTACCATTCAATGTGTTAATAGGACAGCTATCTCCAGAAGGCTGTGAAGGATCAATAATGGCATTTTCTATGTCTGCTGTAGCATTGGCAATCATTGTGAGTGGATACCTTGGTGTTGCACTTGCATCATATCTTAAGATAACAGAAAGTGATTTTTCAGGATTTCCATTTGGACTTTGGGTGCAAGCTGCATGCACTTGGTTGCCAATATTTTGGTCATCATGTATACCTGAATATGTGAAAACAAAAGATAAGCGCAAAGAGTGATTAATATAATAGCTTTTAGAAATCCCATCGTTACAAAGGGGACCTCTTGTAGTCTCATCTCTGTTGCAAAAATTTTCTCTATGGCTGTGTAGCCTTCTTATTAGAAATATAATTACTCTAGTGACATAGTAATATATATACATGTAACCTCCTCATTAGAAGGATACTTTACTCATTTTGTAATATTTTATTTTGATCAATACAAAAGTATTTGGAGTTTTTCTCTCCCTATTTTCATGGATGTCATGTTTCTAACCTGGTATCAGAGCTACTCTGGTATCCATCTGGTATTGAACAATCTTTCGGATGCATTTTCTTGAAAAAATTGAATTTTTTCAATTTTTTTTTTTCCTTATCTGCTTTCAATTCTTTGGTTTCTTGTTTTGATTTCTTGATTTCCATATTTTTATTTGGATTCAGTTTCTTGCTTTCTCGATCAATTTTCCTTTTTCAATTCCATTCTTGCCATTCCCCTTTATCACAATTTCGTTTGCTTATATTTTTTTTCTTCTTGATTTCATATTCACTTTCAATTTAAATTCTTGATCAATGGAAGTTTTCCATCTACAAATATTTAGCTTTCTCGTTAAGCATGTTCTTGTTCTTGTGACAACAATTCTATATTCTTTGCATTTTTTTGTTCTCTTAATTTTCCCCAAGTTTGATCTGATCTTAGATTTCCCCAATTCTATTTAGCTTTCCCCAAGTTTGATCTTAGATTCCTAATTGAATGGCATTTTTGTGTTGGTGTTTGATCTGAGATTACGAGTTTAATTTCATACTGCATGATTTAAGAACATGAAGCTTCAACATGAAATCATTGTGAATTTTGACGCGGTTGTCGCGGATTGTGATTCTATAAAAGAAGAATGTATCCCTGATTTTGAGAAGAATTCAATTTGGTACTGTGAGCATTTTAATTTTGAAGTCTCACTTTCTTTCATTGGGTAATATCATTTCCGGCTCTCTGTTTGTGGTTTACATATTCTGAGTAGTTAATCATTACAATTCTTGCATTTGGTACATTGTTGTTATGCAAAATCGGATATCCACACTTGATATTGTTATATTTGAGTTTGTAGAAGATTAAATTTGAATCTCTTTCCAATTTTGATTGTGAAGTTTCTATTACATGTGATTTTGGCTTTGTTGCATTTTGGAATTTTAAAGCCCTAATCAATTAAAGCCCATTGTTCTCTTCTGTCATGAATATTATGTTGTGGTTCCTTGGTTTAAAGATTGGTAGCAATTAATATCATACAATTACCTGTGTATCATATTTGTGTATCATATTTTGTGTTTCTTTATTGATATTTGGAGTATACTCTTGGTTTTGGAATTATTGAGTATTATTGAAATTCTGCATCTACTACAGAGTTGTTCTGGCTAGTACTTGTGTAATACCCCAAATTTTACCCTCAGATTAGTCGATTCATGTCACATGTCATCTCATTTTCGCATCAGCTAACTATTAACGAGTTGTGTAGTTTTGTTTCGTCTTGCAAGAACCACGTCTGTTACACTTTAGTTGTAAAAGGGCAAAATGGTCATTTTCATGTTGTTTGCTGACTGTTTTTGAAGATGAGTTGTCGCCAAGGTCTTTTGAGTGATCAGAACCTCCGTCTCCGAGTTCTTTATTTTCTCTGAAGATAAACAAAAATTCACGGTATTTTCCCATCAGGATGTTCGAGATACGGTAATTATTTCAATGGGCCGAGTCTCTGTCACCAGTGGATTTCTGAGACATTTATTTTGTCATATGGGTTGATTAAGTTGAGATATCCATTTGGTTTGGTTCAAGTCGGTGCAAGAATCCGTTCTGTGGAATTTGGTTTCAACAGACAATTATTTTCTACTTCTTCTACTGCCTGCCACTTAAAATTCTCGAAAGGAAAGCGGTACAAAATTGACTCAAGTCAGGATTTTATTATATTTATTTAATTGAAATTTTTGGCCAAGTTGGTTCATGGCATTGGATTTATTATTCGAAAACATAAATGGAATTTTTGACGCGGAATAGTTATGTTTCACGGTTAATCGGACTTCTCTGTTTCCCTTCCATTCTAATTCGTTCAAGGTCATTTCTGATTATATCATTCGGCGCAACTTAATATATTGGGAAATTTAAGTTTATATTGGTTATGTGAAGCAGTACGTATTGGAGTGACAAGGTTGATTCGACTGATTTTGGAATTTATTCATATTGAATTTGTACGGTGAATTTAATCTTATGGCTCAAGTTTAATCAGATTAATTTGTAGTCGATGGAATTTATGCGAAGGTAATTTGACCGGTTGGATTTAATCGGATATTTGAGGTGGTTGCAACAAATTAAGTCATAGAAAGGAAATTGGAAATTGATCTTGAGAGAGAAATATTTGAATTTATTCATAATATTTTTTGCTATTATAACAATTTACAAAGAGGAAATGATTTGGAAATAAGAAAGTATTATTGAATTTTTCATTCATAAATATTTTATTATTACAAATTATGAAAAGGAAAATAAATTGAATTACATATTTTTTATCCTAAAAAAAAATTCTAAGTTCTTCATTTCTCCGACTGATTTCAAAGACCGACTGTTCTTCGTACCTGCACGACAAAACAGAGAAACGGTGTAAAAGATGTTAACGTTAGAAAATTTGTTTTGTTTGACACCCTCAGAAAAGTTTCATCACCGGGTGTCGGAAGGGCACGAAAAACGCCGCAACCAACTCCCACTTCGATCCTCGACCTCGGCTACCCACCGGTAGTATCCGTTCTTTTCGGGACAGCCGAGAAGAAGAGAAAAAGAAGTTTTATGCCGAAAAGCGATCTTGCCGAAAAATGGATTTTAAAGCCAAACATATTTCCAACCATATCCAATTCATCAAGTAAATTATTTGTATAGCCAAGTCTAAATCCAGTTCACCATCTGAAAAGTAAATCAAACAGATCCATATCAGAAGAAATCAATAGCAGAAATCAAATGGAATCCGTATCAGAAAATCCAGTCAGGCAAATCAACCAGTTGAAAACAGAAAATCCAAATCCATACAGTCCAGAAACAGTTCCGAAAACCAGTTCAAAACAGTTCATACCAGAAAAACAGTTCATACCAGAAAAACCGTTCACACTAGAAAAACCGTTCATACCAGAAGAATCCGCTCATCACACGAGTTCAATTAAAATCGAAACTGGGTCAGGGTCAAGCCAGTATTTTCGCGGGTAGCAACAAACCAGCAACGGAAAGAAAAAGCCCACGAATCAAATTCAGAAGGAAATATAAATAGTTCATAGGAGAGATCACAAACCCTAAGTTCAGTGCACAAGAAAAACGACGGCCGTCAAGATCCGGAGGTTCAGAAGAGCTTCGAAGCTCATCATCATCACCGCCGATCCAGAATAGTTGGGAGGAATCCTCATCACGCGTCCTAAGCCGATTCAGCAGCGGCGGAAACCACAAGGTTTCGACGCCAACCACGCCGACCGACCGAAATAGCTATTAACATGCAGACGAGAAATGAAAAGGGAAAGTTTCGGATTGGAGCAGTAACGGCGGCCACCATCAGCAATGTAAGATAGAAGAAGATGGGTTCCAAGTGGAACCCTGGAAAGTGGAAGTTGTGGCATCTAACGCCCTTTTGTTCCAGTTCTTATACTTTGCCATTTAATTTTTATTCTATTTGTGTCATTATTATAGGATTAGCCAGAATAGCAATTATCATTAATTGTTATTGTTTTAATTATCTAATCGTCTTCTTCTTAATCAGCACAAAACAACAAAAATATTCCTAACAAAATCAAGGCATTAAAACTTTTAAACTATTTGTTAAAAACTTTTCTGTTAACGCTCAAATTTAAAAATATAAAAAAAAAATCATTTTGTAATTGAAATTTGTTTTTACATTAAAGCAAAACATTTTTTCTGCATTAAAATTCTTGTAATTAAAATAAACTTCTTTAATAAAATCTAACAAATCTTTTCAATTTAACATGGTTCCTCCTTTTTTTATTATTTACATTGTTTTATTTGTTTTATTTTGTTTTGTTGTTTTAAATGAATTCTTTTTAATATAAAATTGAACTTTATCAAAAATATAAATAAATAAATAATTTCTTTTAGATACAAATTAAAACTTTGTTTTTTAAATATAAAACAGTTTTTTTAAAACTTAAACTAAAACATTTTTGGATATAAGATTAAAGTCTTTTCTTTTTTTTTAAAACTAAACTTTTTTTTTTAAAAATAAAAACTTAAAACTTTTTTTGAAATTAAAACTCTTTTTAAAATAAAAACTAAAAAACTTTTTTTAATAAAACTAAAACCTTTTTTCTTAAATTTGACACTAAAACTTTTTAAAATTAATATTAATTCTTTTTTAAAAAAAAAAAACTTAACTCAAGACCTTTTTTTTAAAGTTATTAACAACAACAAAGAGAATTCGAAATTTGCATTTTTTTCCTTCATTGTCTCATTATCCGCTTTATTTCTGTCTAACCCTATTAACGTTTTTGTTTTTAGCTGTTTACGTTTAATTTCATTTATCATTAGTTAAAAGTTTAATTATCATATTTGTATTTGTTTCCATGGATGTAATTTACGCGAGACCATGGTCGCGGTTTATTTTATTTTTCTTTTTGGGGATTTGTAATTTACGCAAGTGTTCGTCGCGAAGCTTTCTTTACTTTCTGCACTTTATTTCTGCTGCATAATAATTCATGTTTGCATGTTTTTACTGTTATACCTTCTGAAGGATTAGGTCTAGCTATTTGACCGCCGAGTCAATAACCCTAACCTTTGACCATTTCAATACCCTAATAACCTAGGTGTCCCGCCGTGGACGAAAACGCCCATTACCCTAGTTTTTAGGTCAAAGAGTCGCCGTACTCTGTTTTAAGGTGTCACACCGTGGAATCCCTAATTTTAACCCTAATTTCAATTCAACATTTCAATGTAGAAATAGGAGTTTCGAAACTCCACGTAAGCGTATCCTTAAGAAACGTTTACTCCCCCATTGAAACCTTGACCACAACCAAGAAGTTTCTAACCTCCCTTTCGAGGGGAACTACAATTACTCTGATTCCATTCCCTATCCAGGATACGTAGGCACAAGATGCGAATCTTGCCGAGTAAACTTAGGACTAACCCTTAGGTCTTTAGGTCACTCTATCCCTTAGCTCAATATATTAGAATAGATAATAAAATAAAAATAGCATGCATTAAACAAAAGGTTCCTGTAGAGTACTACAGAAGTTTAGGGTGCTAGTACCTTCCCTAAAACTTAACCAACCCCTTACCTAGGTCTCTCCCCACATTGTGTTTACGATGCAAAAATAGATTTTCCCTCTTTTGACCTTTTCCTTCGGATAAATCAAAGAGCGGTTGTGAATTAAGAATTGTGATTCAAACTAATTAATAGTTTGATATCCTATTTCCACCACAACAGAAAATGACGACTTCACTGGGGATTACCTAACTTTTAAGGATTACCCCTATTTTGTTTATTGTATGATATTTTTCATTATTTATTCTCTTGTATATATTATTATTGTGCCTTGCTTGGGGGTACCCTGTTTATTGTGAGATAAGTCCTAACCTGGACTTGAGTGACCTTATTATAGGAAGGTGAGATATTCGACGAGGCTTGGCGGGAGTGAGTCCCGACCAAGTTGACTCGAGAATCACCACTCAGTTGAGACCCTTTCGAAGATGGTTCAGTTGAACGAGTTAGTCGTGAAAACTTTTACTATTTTCGATTGGAGTCTGTGATATTGGGGGTCGTAGTACCTTAACACCACTTTGGCTTTATATAGAACGTAGTGTGGGAACTATGTGGGAGTAGTCCTACAATGGTTGCTACGCGATGCTACACTCAAAAGAGGTTCTCTTGAGAATATTATCGACCCCCGAGTCAGTGGGAAAGTTGATAATATTCGAAGGATGGACAAATGACTTTGGGCACTTCTTAGAACCTTGTTCTGCAGGTACAACTAACCTTAGTACATACCTTATGGGGATGGGTAGACCCTAACTCCTTACACATACCTTTAACCTAGGACTTATGAATATATGTGCATTGCATCCATAAAGGCATCACATTTCATTACACTTCATGGAATTCAAATCTTATTTATGAATATTGCAGGATTATGGATTTCAATAGAAGAAAAACTTTGAAATATACTTTTAAAAGTCCTAAGCTAGATGACCTAAGGAGGCTAGGATCCTTAGTCCAAGATTGAGAAGGATTCTATAACCGGTATGGAAGGTTGTTATCTCTGTTGGAATATAAAATGAACGAAGAACTTCTTTCGGTTTTGCTACAGTTATATGATCCCGACTACCATTGCTTCACATTCCCCGATTATCAGCTATTACCTACTTTGGAAGAATATTCTCAGCTTGTGGGGTTGCCGATTTTGGATAAGTCTCATTTCCCTTTCTTGGAGAAGGACCCTAAAGAACAGGATATTGCTAAGGCCACATGTTTGAAGGTATCTGACATTAAGGAGAATATGACTCATAAAGGTGAAATCTTTGGGTTACCTACGAAGTTCCTAATCAAGAAGGCCCAATATTATGCCGATTATTTGAGCATGCCTACCTTTGAGACGATCCTTGCCTTGTTATCTATGAAGTGTTGCTTTTCCCTAATTTTGAAGGATTTGTGGACCTTAATGCCATCAAGATCTTCATGCAAAGGAATCCAATACCGACCTTATTGGGTAATACTTATCATTCAGTCCATCTCCAAAACCTCCGTGGTGGAGGAGTGATTACTTATTGTGTGTCGTTATTGTACAAGTGGTTTATTTTGCACTTGCCTAAGTCCGGTCCTTTTTGGAGTCCCACTCAAGGACGTTGGTCACAAAGGGTTATGGCCTTAACTCACTCCGATATTGATTGGTATAATCGCATGTACGATGGAATACTAGTCATTGATGGTTGTAGAGACTTCACTAACATGCCTTTACTTGGTTTTAATGGAGGAATTAGCTACAATCCAGTCCTAGCTCGCCGACAGTTAGGGTATCCCTTGAAAGAACCGCCTAAAAGTATCTACGTAGAGAAGAATCTTCTTCAAAGTCAACAAAGAGCTTCAGAATCAAATTATATCTTCTTGGGGACACTTGCATAGGAAAGGTCGAGAAAGCCTAGGTAGGCCAAATTGAATTTCCATGGAGCCTTATCTTCAGTGGGTCCGAGAAAGAGCTATCAAATTGAAGATTCTCTATCCTTGCCAAGATCCTTTGCCTCCGAGAGAGGAACCTGTCCAATATTTCATGTCCGAGGCTGAAACATTGAAGATCGCTTTGAAGAAAGCTCAACATGAAGTAGAAACATGGAAGAACAAATACCATGTGATGGTCAGTGAGTACGAGGAACTTCAGAAACAGCTTCAGTCAAGGAACGAGAAGGCACTTTCTGACAAGAGGAGAAGACTCTACAAGGATTTATTTTCCTCTGATTCTCCGCCTACTCGTCAAAATTGTGGATAATGCTTCCTTAGGGCCATTATTAGCTTTTGCTTAGTTGTTTCCATTAAAAACTTTATATTTGATTGTAATCCATTTATTTTCAATTAATAAAAATTTCTTCGTTATTCAGCAATATTTGTAAATGTTTAAATTCCCTGAAGTCATTTCATTCGCATTTTGCATTTCATGTGTCTCCCGGTTTTCTCATACTCGGTTCTCTCGCCTTCCAATTTCGTCACCCTGAGTCGATACAATACTAGAGCTCAAGCTCGAAGAAGGATGGAAGAACACGCTCAAGAGATGGATCGCGTTAACAACGAGCTAGCAGACCTTCGAGGGAATGTAGGAACAATTATGGAATTGCTCCAGGTTATCAATGCAAAGATGGATACTAAGACTACTGTGGTTTCTGAGATTAACGCTACTGCTGCCGTGGATCCTCTGGTTGTTTCTGTCGAGAATCAGTTTCCTTATGGTCTTCCGCAGAGTTTCATACATCCTCCTGTCGTTACATCAGCTCAGCAAGTTATTCCTATTTCCTCCATTAGTTCAACAAGTTGTTCCTGTTATACATAATGTGCAACAGACTATGCCTTTGGTTTCCGAGCCTTACAAGGTGGTCCCTACTTTCACACAAGCTAATGTCCGCACTCATGTGCAGCCTTATCTTAATAAGCCTGTTTATGAAATTCTGGATGATGATGATGGAGGATACCAACCACGTGATAGGCTTCGCGAGGAAGTTGTTACTATTGATAAAAGATTGAGAAAGATGGAAGGAGACCAGATCTTTGGTGCTGCTGCTACAAATATCTGTTTGGTTTCCGGTCTGATTATTCCGTTGAAGTTCAAGACTCCGAACTTTGACTGCTATGAAGGGACCACTTGTTCGAAAAGCCATTTGATAATGTACTACCGCAGGATGGCTGCTCACATGGAGAATGACAAATTGATGATTCACTACTTTCAAGATAGTCTGAAAGGTGCTTTGTCGAAGTGGTATTTGACATTGGACCAGTCTCGCGTCAAGTCTTTTCAGGATTTGTCCGACGCTTTCATTAAGCACTATAAGTACAACATGTACTTGGCTCCTGACAGGAGACAACTTTTGAGTATGACGCAGAAAAGTTCTGAGACCTTTAAGGAATATGCCCAGCGATGGAGGGAAATTGCTTCCCAGGTGGAACCTCCATTGACCGACAAGGAATTAGCAGATTGGTTTGTTGACACGGTTCTTCCTGAGTTCTATGAAAGGATGGTGGGTAGTGTAACCACGAATTTTGCTGATATTGTTGTTGTTGGAGTAAAGGTTGAAATTGCTATGAAGAGTGGAAAGATGTCTAGTGGTTCTAGCAGTACGAGTTCAAAGGACCAAGCCAAGAAGACTTTCGTCAATCCTAAAAAAAAGAAGGAAGGAGAGACTCATGTTGTGTCTTCTGATAGGAGAAGGAATAGGCAATATCAATATCCGCCACAGTATGCCCAACCCCAGGGTTACCCGATTCAGTATGCACCACCTCCGTATGTAGCCGTTGTCGCACCATCCTTTAGTCAGCAAGCTCCTCAAGCTCCTGTTTACCAACCTATGCCAAAGGCTTCTGTGTATCCGCCTCCGGTCTATCAACAACCTTCGCCTAACTATCAGCAAGCGTCCAACGCTCCGGCAAATCAACAACCGAGGAATCAGGCACCTCGCCAGAATGCTCCAAGGAGACTATACAAGATTTGTCCACCGATTCCAATGACGTTCACCGAGTTGTATCCTTACTTAGTGCAATGAGGTTTGGTCACTACTCGAGCTTTGGGACCGCCTCCGAATCCTTTGCCAGCCAACTACAACACTGCCGCTCATTGTTTATTTCATGAGGGTGCGCCCGATCACGATTTGGAGAACTGTTATGCTTTGAAAAACCTTGTGAGGGATCTGATGGAAAAGAAGATTTTGTCGTTCAATGATCCTCCTCCCAATGTCAAAAGTAATCCTTTGCCTGACCATGGGGCTGTTAATGCCATTGATACTTCGTCTGAAGAGAATTTTATCCTTGATGTAGCTCAGATTAAGACTCCTCTCAAGGCATTCCATTCAAAGTTGTTTGAAGCAGGCCTAGTATCTGTCTCCCATATCGGTTGTACGAGCTGTGAAGGATGTGATAAAGGTTGTGCTATGGTTCGGAAAGACGTACAGAGATTGATTGATGATGGTTTCCTGCAAGTAGTTAACCAGGCGAAAGAAATAGCTTCAATTGAGCCTACCTTCAATATGCCCGAACTAAGGGGTATGAGGCCAGGTTTAATCTACCAGCACCGAATTCTGTCATGCCAGTGTTCAGTATACCGACTCCTGTCACTCCAACATTGGACCTGCCTAAACCATTGATTATCCAAAAGCCAAGTCCATTTCCATTCAGTGATCCCAAAGCAGTACCTTGGAAGTATGATGTAACCGCGATTGACAAAGAATCGGAGAAGGTCATTCCAAGAGAAGAAGTGAAGATTAATGGTGAATGTGTGACTAATATAGCTGGGGCAAGCAGGATGACCCGCAGTGGCCGCGTGTACACTCCCCATTTTGATGAGGCTCCACCTAAAGAGACAACTAGTAACACTGTTGTGCCTGCCAAAGATAAAAATAAAGAGGCAACCAATAATGATGAAGATGCTGAATTCTTAAGGATCATCAGGAAAAGCGACTACAAAGTTATTGATCAACTTCATCAGACTCCTTCAAAGATCTCCATTCTTTCTGTGTTACTAAATTCACCCGCTCACAGAGCTGCTTTGCATAAAGTATTGACGCAAGCTCATGTCGCTCAAGATATTACTACCGGTCAGTTTGATAGTGTGATCGCCAATATTACCGCCTGTAATACTCTCAGCTTTAGAAATGAAGAGCTACTGAAAGAAGGCCCAAATCACAACCGTGCGTTGCACATATCAGTAAAGTGTCAAGAGGATAACTTAGCCAGGGTGCTTGTGGATACCAGTTCATCTTTGAACGTCCTACCCAAGAGAGTCCTTAGCAAGTTGGCCTATAAAGAGACTATGGTGAAGCCTACGTCGTTGATTGTCAATGCTTTTGATGGTTCTCGTAGAGCTGTGATTGGAGAAGTGGAACTTCCAATTCTGATTGGTCCGCATGTTTTCAATATCACTTTCCAAGTCATGGATATCAATTCCAACTACAGCTGTTTACTTGGAAGACCTTGGATCCACGCCGTTGGGGCAGTGACTTCTACCTTGCACCAAAAGATGAAGTTTGTAGTTTATGGTAAGCTGGTTATTATACATGGTGAGGAGGATTTAATGGTTAGCAACTTATTGTCGTTCCGGTATATTGAGGCTGATGAAGACGCTTTGGGAACTTCATTCCAAGAACTCGAGATTGCTAATGTTGTTTTAGTGGAAGTCGAAGAAATTGCAGGAGTCCAGAGTAATCCATCTTTTGCATCTTTGAAGAGTACCAGATCAACGATTGACAGGGGCATTCCTGAAGGTTGGGGAGAAGTAATCAATATCAAGACGAAGACTGACCGCTATGGGTTGGGTTACATACCAACTCATGAGAAAGTGTCTGCATCTGTCAAAGGGCGTTCGAAGGTTTTCCAAGAAGTGTTTGTCAGCAGAGGTTTTCAAGTTAATGCCATCAGCAACGGTGATGAAGATGAAGACCTGAGCCGCCTGGTGTTCAAGAGTGACGCAGCCTTGAGCAACTGGGAGGCTATAGAGATTCCGGTCGTTTTTCCATTGTCAAAGTAATTTAATTTTTCATATGTGTTTTTAAATCCATAGATCTGCCCAAGGCTATTGGATCGCTTTGTAGGGCCACCTTTCATTTCAAACAATTATTAATAAATGCATTTTGTTCCCGTCTATCTTGTTTCATTAGCGTTTTTTTGTTTTCACCTTTTAATGAAACTGGCAATCTTTTCAAAAACAAACTAAAAACATTTTTCATTTTCTCTCGCATTTTCATTGAACATTTAATAAAAATAAGCCTTTCAACATGCAGTGATATTACAACCCTTGTTGAATCCGATGACTCTATTGTCTCTCCTGATTGGGATTCACCCATTTACCAATCTGAAGATGAGGGTGAAGAGGATTTTGAAGTGCCCGCTGAGCTTACAAAATTGGTTGAGTACGAGTACACAAAACTTCAACCGCATAAAGAGCAGGTGGACTTGATTAACCTTGGCACATATGAAGACAAGAAAGAGGTCAAGATTGGCACAGTACTGGGGCGGAGGTCAAGCAGAGATTGGTCAAGCTGTTGAAGGATTATGTTGACGTGTTTGCATGGTCGTATCAAGATATGCCCGGTTTAGACACATATATTGTAGTTCACAAGCTACCGCTTAAGCCAGAATGTCCGCCTGTCAAGCAGAAACTTCGAAGAACGAAAGCTGACATGGCTTTGAAGATTCGAGATGAGGTTAAGAAACAGTTGGATGCAGGTTTCCTTGTGGTCGCGAAGTATCCTGATTGGGTTGCCAACATTATTCCTGTGCCCAAAAAGGACGGTAAAGTCAGAATGTGTGTAGATTACAAGGATCTGAACAAGGCTAGTCCAAAAGACGATTTTCCTTTGCCTCATATTGATACACTTGTTGATAATACAACTAGTTTTGCAGTTTTCTCATTCATGGATGGTTTCTCCGGTTATAATCAGATCAAGATGGATTCTGCCGACAGAGAAAAGACTACATTCATCACTCCTTGGAGAACCTTCTGTTACAAATTTATGCCCTTCGGTTTGAAGAACGCAGGGGCAACCTATCAACGTGCTATGAGGACTCTCTTTCATGACATGATGCACAAAGAGATCGAAGTGTATGTGGATGATATGATTGCCAAATCTCATAACGAAGAGGAACATTTGGTTCATCTGTTGAAATTGTTTGAACGACTCTAGAAATATCAGTTGAACTAAATCCCGCCAAGTGTACTTTTGGTGTCAGATCTGGAAAGATACTTGGTTTCATCGTCAGCCAATGAGGAATCGAGGTAGACCCTGATAAAGTCCGAGTCATTCAAGACATGCCGGCTCCGCAGACCAAAACCCAAGTCAGAGGTTTTCTTGGACGTTTGAACTACATCTTCAGGTTTATATCTAACCTAACTGCTACTTGTGAGCCGATATTCAAGTTGCTTTGTAAAGGTCAGACTGTTAATTGGAATCCAGATTGTCAGCGTGCGTTTGAAAAGATTAAGGATTATTTGCAAGAACCTCCTATCTTGATCCCCCCTATTCCTGGAAGACCACTCTTCATGTATCTTATTGTTCTAGAGAAGTCCATGGGTTGTGTACTTGGGCAACACGATGAGACCGGACGAAAGGAACATGCCATATACTATCTGAGCAAGAAGTTTACTGATTGCGAGAACCGATACTCACTTTTGGAGAAGACTTGTTGTGTGCTAGCATGGGCTGCTAGGCATCTCAGGAAATACATGATGTGTCATAACACCTTGTTGATTTAGAAGATGGATCCAATAAAGTACATTTTTGAAAAGCCTGCTCAGACAGGGAGACTTGCTCGTTGGCACATGTTGTTATCAGAATATGACATCCAGTACGTACCTCAGAAAGCTATCAAAGGAAGTATCTTGTCAGATTATCTTGTAGACCAACCAGTCGAAGATTACGAGCCTCTCAAGTTTGACTTTTTAGACGAAGACATTATGTGGGTAAAAGATTTCGAAGAGCCAGAGTCAGAGCCCGAGGAAGGTCCCAAACCGGGTCTCTGGTGGAAGATGATGTTTGATGGTTCCTCCAATTACAGTGGGTATGGCATAGGCGTCGTTTTGATGAATCCAAAAGGTGGCTATACCCCATTTACAGCAAGGTTAGATTTTGAATGCACGAGCAATGTCGCCGAATATGAAGCCTGCATCCTTGGCCTGGAAGCAGCTATTGACCTCTGAATCAAACTTCTTGAAGTAAGCGGAGATTCATCTTTGGTTATCTATCAAGTGAAAGGTGAATGGGAAACCAAGAATGAGAAGCTAGTCCCTTACAGAGCCTACATTGTGGAGTTGATTAAATACTTCGATGAGATCAAGTTCGAACATGTTCCGAGGTCTGAGAATCATATTGTTGACGCCTTAGCCATGCTAGCATCCATGTGGAAGGTCAAATTTGTCAATGAAGCGCCACTCATTCAAATCCAGCATAGAATTGAACCCGCCTACTGTTTGGTGATTGAAGAAGAGGAAACTGATGAAAAGCCTTGGTTTCATGACATCAAGAATTATTTGCTCACACAAGAGTATCCAGCAGATGCTTCTTATCTTGACAAAAGGACTTTGAGAAGACTGGCATCCAAGTTCTTCATCAGCAATGACGTGCTATACAAACGAAACCATGACATGGTTCTGCTTAGATGTGTTGATAAATATGAAATGGACATGTTACTCCAGGAGATTCATGAAGGGACGCTCGGAACTCATGCTAACGGTTATGCCATGTTCAAGAAACTCTTAAGGGTTGGGTACTACTGGTTAACTATGGAATCAGATTGCATCTGATACGCTAGGAAATGTCACAAGTGCCAGGTTTATACCGACAAAATGCATGTACCTCCGGCACCGTTGAACGTTTTGACTTCACCGTGGCCTTTCTCAATGTGGGGCATTGACATGATTGGGGCAATTGACCCGAAAGCTTCTAACGGTCATTGGTTCATTCTAGTTGCTATTGATTGCTTCACCAAATGGGTAGAAGCCGCTTCTTATGCCAACGTGACCAAGCAGGTCGTTGCTCGCTTCATCAAGAGAGAAATTATCTGCCACTATGGGATTTCGAGCCGAATCATAAGTGACAATGGTACCAATCTGAATAACAAGACTATGAAAGAGTTGTGTGACAGCTTCAAGATTGCGCACCACAATTCATCCCCTTACCGTCCTAAGATGAATGGAGTCGTGGAAGCTGCGAATAAAAACATCAAGAAGATCCTGCAAAAGATGGTTAAGACGTACAAGGATTGACATGAAATGTTACCGTTTGCTCTGCATGGGTACAGGACCACAATTTGAACTTCTACAGGGGCAACACCTTTCTCATTGGTATATGGAACAGACGCCGTTCTCCCCGTTGAAGTTGAGCTACCTTCCTTAAGGGTATTGAGGGAAGCCAAGCTAGATGAAGCCGAGTGGGTTCAAGACAGATTCGACCAACTGAATCTCATCGACGAGAAGCGTTTGACGGCTATATGCCATGGTCAGCTATACCAGAAACGGATGAAGAGAGAATTCGACAAGAAAGTCTGAATCTGTGAGTTCCAACAGGGAGAACTTATACTCAAGAAGATCTTGCCAGTTCACAAAGACAGTCCCAATTACGACGGTCCATTTGTTGTTAAGACAGTCTTCTCCGGAGGATCGCTAATTCTTACAACAATGGATGGTGAAGAGCTCGCACATCCTGTGAATTCGGATGCAGTTCAAAAATATTATGCCTAAAGATTAAAAAAAATAATAGGGCTCGCTAAGTTGAAAACCCGAAAGGGCGGCTTAGGCAAAAATGAGCGTCCCGGTGGATTGAAAACCCGAAAGGGCGGTCCGGGAAAAAGTTAGGGACAAGGCATTTCACTGCATCGGATGACACCAAACATCACAGATACATTTACCGAAGTCCATTTCAAATACAATCACTCTCTTTAGAAGCAAGGTTTTGGGTAGTCTCAGTCATTAGGGACAGTAGGTCGTTGGATTCAACGTAACCTTTCCCATATTGCCAATTTCAAATTGTAATTTTCCATGGAGCTATGCCTTTAGCAAGCTACCATTCTTCAATAAAATTTACCTTTTGCTATTTAATTTCCTTGTTCACATTATCTCCATTTTATTTTGTTATGCAATTTGCTTTTGTTAATAAAATTTGAACGTGAAAAGTGTTTTCAAAAATTTTAAAATTATCTCGAAAATACATTTGGAAATGAACGTCGCTTTGATTTATTGGAAATCTCAGAAGGATCTCCTAGTCCCCAGTGAGTCTCGTGGTTGCATAGGCATTTGTTCATTACCAGCATCTTCCCGATGATAGTCCCCAGTGAGACTTTAAGTTTTCCACACTTTTGGGATCCATCCGATAAAATCCCCAGTGACTCTCAAGATTGCGGAGATATCCCTGGTATCCTCCAAGTGATATATATTCTTGAAGACCCGTTCTTAGTGGAAGCATCTGTTCCTCAGTAAAATTTCATTCCTCAGGAATATTCCCCAGGAGGTTTCCATATTCTCCCCAAGAAGTCAGGATACTTGCCCCAAGAATGTCTGGTGACTTCTCCCCAGCAAGTCTGATGAACTCTCTGTAGGGAAATTTGATATACTTTATCCCCATTCAGATGTACCTTTTCCCCAGGAAGTCGAGGTATTATTCCCATAAATTTGCTACACTATCTCCGTGAAGCTGCCTAGCTCCATATCTTCTTCATACCACGGATATTTGTTTTATCCTCGGAAGTCTCTGACCCTAAGAGTTCTTGGGCTAATTATGGTTCGTGATAGAAATCCCCAGTTGAAGTCATGGTATCGTACTCTCCAGTGAAGTCGTATCCCCGTGTGGAAGTCATGATACTTTCTCCACAGGGAAGTTATAACTTCGAAGCAGATTTGGTTCTACCATCAACTCTTCCTATCCTCTGATGGAGGCACTGTTGCGGAGGTCACCGGGTAGTCCCGTCGAGATGTTTATTTCATCTCATGTTTCCTCTTTCGTTTGTTTTGTCAGCATATACCTACGCATTGCATACTCATTGCATGACATTTTTCATACATTAGTATCACCCTGGCATGCGCATTAGCATCTACATTGTTTTGCTATCCGCGTCATCCTTTGTCGTTATCGCCGAGTAACTGGGTTAGTCCGTTCTCTCCAAGTAGATCGTCGGCCTAAGCATAAAATACTATTTATTTCCAGCTAATCCCCACAGAGTTCAACCCTCGTGGACGATGGTTATTTCAGTTATCTTTCCGCGTTAGGATAAGGTAATCCCCATGTGAGCTCCTTTCCTCAATGGAGTCTTGTTTGGCAGCTCTTTCTAGCCCAGTTCTAGATCGAACTTCGGTCCCGTCGACCACTGAACCTACCTGGACGTGCATTTATTTTGCACTATCTTGCAAGGAATGCATTTACAATTCTTTGCACTCAGTCTAAACCTTAAGACGTTGAGTCGCCGCACTCAGTCTTGGACGTCCCACCGTGGACATATCCTTTCCTACACCTTAAGACGTTGAGTCTCCGCACTCATTCTTAAATGTCCCGCCGGGGATATATTTTCTAAACTTTAAGACATTGAGTCGCCACACTCATTCTTGAGCGTTCCGCCGCGGACAATTTTATCCTTTAGTAAAAGAAGGAACTTAATCATATTCAGGAGAGTGTGAATCTTGAAGTGGGAGGAAGTTCATTTTATCCTTTAGTAAAAGAAGGAGCTAAACCATGATTAGGGCGCCGACCTCGAAGTATGAGGAAGTTCATTTTATCCTTTAGTAAAAGAAGAATCTGAATCGTAATACGGGCGCCGACCTTAGATATGAAGAGGTTTATTTATCAGATGAGTGACAATCCCTCCAGCGGAGCTCATCAATCAATTTTTCATCTATTATTTACAGATAAGCAACAGTCTCTTTATTTGAGAACTTATCCAGTTTGACATATAAGTCCCCTCCGACGATAAGTGGCAGTTCTCTCTCGAGAAGCTTATCAGGGTGTTTCCCATTAAAGTCCATTTATTTTGGCATACAGCCGGTTTTACCCTGTATATTTTCTACGGATTTCGGAAAATTTCATTCGATCCTGTCACGAGGGAGAGTTTCCAGAAGCTCGAATGTTATTCTTCGCTCAATGCTCCAGCATTATGTTAGTCGATCCTACAGTCGTGCAGATTCAGTCTTACTTTTTATCCTAGAGTATTAGCCTGTCACGCCTGAACCTGTTGAACAATTACTCTTAAATTTCCCCAGTGGAGGTCGTCTCATTGGTGCCATCCCCATTAAGGATCCCGTTCTTACCATCCCTTTTCTGAAAATGAAAATTGGTCGTGCTCGCACCAGTTGACCATCACTTTAGAATTCCCCGGTGCTGTGCTGTTGTCCCAGCGCGTCATATTCCCGGTGTGTTTTCTCGTAGCGTTTGTCCCCCGTGTCGTCGTGTCGTCTGCATCTTTGCATTAACCATGCCAGCATACGCATCATAGCATGGTCAGCAATAGCGTATTTCCGTTTTGTCCATAGCATCGCATATCGCCGCATCTAAGGGCAAAATTTTTGGTTATTTATATTTAAATCCCTCCACAATGATTCCTCGAGTCTCAGTCGCTCAAATCATCCGGTGAAGCTATTTAAATAGGGGCAACTGTAATACCCCAAATTTTATCCTCAGATTAGTCGATTCATGTCACATGTCATCTCATTTTCGCATCAGCTAACTATTAACGGGTTGTGTAGTTTTGTTTCGTCTTGCAAGAACCACATCTGGTACACTTTAGTTGTAAAAGGGAAAAATGGTCATTTTCACATTGTTTACTGACTGTTTTTGAAGATGAGTTGTCGCCAAGGTCTTTTGAGTAATCAGAACCTCCGTCTCCGAGTTCTTTATTTTCTCTGAAGATAAACAGAAGTTCACGGTATTTTCGCATCAGGATGTTCGAGATACGGTAATTATTTCAATGGGTCGAGTCTCTGTCACCAGTGGATTCCTGAGACATTTATTTTTTCATATGGGTTGATTAAGTTGAGATATCCATTTGGTTTGGTTCAAGTCGGTGCAAGAATCCGTTCTGTGGAATTTGGTTTCAACAGACAATTATTTTCTGCTTCTTCTGCTGCCTGCCACTTAAAATTCTCGAAAGGAAAGCGGTACAAAATTGGCTCAAGTCAGGATTTTGTTACATTTATTTAATTGAAATTTTTGGCCGAGTTGGTTCATGGCATTGGATTTATTAGTTAGAAACATAAATGGAATTTTTGGCGCGGAATAGTTCTGTTTCACGGTTAATCGGACTTCTCTGTTTCCCTTCCATTCTAATTCGTTCAAGGTCATTTCTGATTATATCATTCGGCACAACTTAATATATTGGGAAATTTAAGTTTATATCGGTTATGTGAAGCAGTACGTATTGGAGTGACAAGGTTGATTCGACTGATTTTGGAATTTATTCATATTGAATTTGTACGGTGAATTTAAGCTTATGGCTCAAGTTTAATCGGATTAATTTGTAGTCGGTGGAATTTATGCGAAGGTAATTTGACCGGTTGGATTTAATCGGATATTTGAGGTGATTGCAACAAATTAAGTCATAGAAAGGAAATTGGAAATTGATCTTGAGAGAGAAATATTTGAATTTTATTCATAATATTTTTTGCTATTATAACAATTTACAAAGAGGAAATGATTTGGAAATAAGAAAGTATTATTGAATTTTTCATTCATAAATATTTTATTATTACAAATTATGAAAATGAAAATAAATTGAATTACATATTTTTTTATCCTAAAAAAAATTCTAAGTTCTTCATTTCTCCGACTGATTTCAAAGACCGACTGTTCTTCGTATCTGCACGACAAAACAGAGAAACAGAGTAAAAGAGGTTAACGTTGGAAAATTTGTTTTGTTTGACACCCTCAGAAAAGTTTCATCACCGGGTGTCGGGGGGGCACGACAAACGCCGCAACCAACTCCCACTTTGATCCTCGACCTCGGCTACCCACCGGTAGTATCCGTTCTTTTCGGGACAGCCAAGAAGAAGAGAAAAAGAAGTTTTATGCTGAAAAGTGATCTTGGCGAAAAATGGATTTTAAAGCCAAACATATTTCCAACCATATCCAATTCATCAAGTAAATTATTTGGATAGCCAAGTCTAAATCCAGTTCACCATCTGAAAAGTAAATCAAGCAGATCCATATCAGAAGAAATCAATAGCAGAAATCAAATGGAATCCGTATCAGAAAATCCAGCCAGGCAAATCAACCAGTTCAGACCAGAAAATCCAAATCCATACAGTTCAGAAACAGTTTCGAAAACCAGTTCATACCAGCAAAATAGTTCATACCAGCAAAACAGTTCATACCAGAAAAATAATTCATACTAGAAAAAACAGTTCACACTAGAAAAACCGTTCATACCAGAAGAATTCGCTCATCACACGAGTTCAATTAAAATCGAAATTGGGTCAGGGTCAAGCCAGTATTTTCGCGGGTAGCAACAAACCAGCAACGGAAAGAAAAAGCCCACGAATCAAATTCCAAAGGAAATATAAATAGTTCATGGGAGAGATCACAAACCCTAAGTTCAGTGCACAACAAAAATGGCGGTCATCAAGATCCGAAGGTTCAGAAGAGCTTCGAAGCTCATCATCATCACCGCCGATCCAGAACAGTTGGGAGGAATCCTCATCACGCGTCCTAAGCCGATTCAGCAGCGGAGGAAACCACAAGGTTTAGACGCCAGCCATGCCGACCGACCGAAATAGCTATCATCTCCGCCGGCCTCAGGTACCACATCACGAGCCGACGAAGAACGATCAAGAGCTGGAAGCGAAACTCACCCCCACTGGCGGCTCCAAGGTGAAAAATGTAAGAGTATCATGTTGGTTTCGTTTGATTCTGATGTTTGTTGCAGATATCAACATGCAGGCGAGAAATGAAAATGGAAAGTATCGGATTGGAGCAGTAACGGCGGCCACCATCGGCAATGTAAGATAGAAGAAGATGGGTTCCAAGTGGAACCCTGGAAAGTGAAAGTTGCAGCATCTAACGCCATTTTGTTCCAGTTCTTATATTTTGCCATTTAATTTTTATTCTATTTGTGTCATTATTATATGACTAACCAGAATAGCAATTATCATTAATTGTTATTGTTTTAATTAACTAATTGTCTTCTTCTTAATCAGCACAAAACAACAAAAATATTCATAACAAAATCAAGGCATTAAAACTTTCAAACCATTTGTTAAAAACTTTTCTGTTAACGTTCAAATTTAAAAATAAAATAAAAAAGCATTTTGTAATTGAAATTTATTTTTACGTTAAAGCAAAACATTTTTTCTGCATTAAAATTCTTGTAATTAAAATAAACTTCTTTAATAAAATCTAACAAATCTTTTCAATTTAACATGGTTCCTCCTTTTTTATTATTTACATTGTTTTATTTGTTTTATTTTGTTTTGTTGTTTTAAATAAAAAAATTTTAATATAAAATTGAACTTTAATAAAAATATAAATAAATAAAAAATTTCTTTTAGATACAAATTAAAACTTTGTTTTTTAAATATAAAACAGTTTTTTTAAAACTTAAACTAAAACATTTTTGGATATAAGATTAAAGTCTTTTTTTTTATTAAAACTAAACTTTTTTAAAAAAATAAAAACTTAAAACCTTTTTTGAAATTAAAACTCTTTTTAAAATAAAAACTAAAAAACTTTTTTTAATAAAACTAAAACCTTTTTCTTAAATTTGACACTAAAACTTTTTAAAATTAATATTAATTCTTTTTTAAAAAAAAACTTAACTCAAGACCTTTTTTTAAAGTTATTAAAAACAACAAAGAGAATTCGAAATTTGCATTTTTTCCTTCACTGTCTTATTATCCGCTTTATTTCTGCCTAACCCTATTAACGTTTTTGTTTTTAGCTGATTACGTTTAATTTCATTTATCATTAGTTAAAAGTTTAATTATCATATTTGTATTTGTTCCCATGGATGTAATTTACGCGAGGACATGGTGTCGGTTTATTTTATTTTTCTTTTTGGGGATTTGTAATTTACGCGAGTGTTCGTCGCAAAGCTTTCTTTACTTTCCGCACTTTATTTCTGCCGCACAATAATTCATGTTTGCATGTTTTTACTGTTATACCTTCCGAAGGATTAGGTCTAGCTATTTGACCGCCGAGTCAATAACTCTAACCTTTGACCATTTCAAAACCCTAATAACCTAGGCGTCCTGCCGTGGATGAAAATGCCCTTTACCCTAGTTTTTAGGTCAAAGAGTCGTCGTACTCTGTTTTAGGGTGTCACACTGTGGAATCCGTAATTTTAACCCTAATTTCAATTCAACATTTCAACATAGAAATAGGAGTTTCGAAACTCCACGTAAGCGTGTCCTTAAGAAACGTTTACTCCCCCATTGAAACCTTGACCATAGTCAAGTTTCTAACCTCCCTTTCGAGGGGAACTCCGATTACTCTAATTCCATTCCCTATCCAGGATACGTAGGCACAAGATGCGAATCTTGCCGAGTAAACTTAGGACTAACCCTTAGGTCTTTAGGTCACTCTATCCCTTAGCTCAATATATTAGAATAGATAATAAAATAAAAATAGCATGCATTAAACAAAAGGTTCCTGTAGAGTACTACAGAAGTTTAGGATGCTAGTACCTTCCGTAAAACTTAACCAACTCCTTACCTAGGTTTCTCCCTGCATTGTGTTTACGATGAAAAAATAGGTTTTCCCTCTTTTGACATTTTCCTTCAGATAAATCAAAGAGTGGTTGTCAATTAAGAATTGTGATTCAAACTAATTAATAGTTTGATATCCTATTTCCACCGCAACAACTTGGATGCCACTCTATTGTATTTTCTTTGAAGAATTTGTTTGAAGCAGAAGTACATGCCTTTTAATGAATATTAGAAGCATGTGATTTTGATATTTCTAATCCTTCAAATGTTGGATGACACGGAATTAAAGAGTGTAATAGGGAATCTCGGTTAGTCAGTTATGTTTCATCAGCTGGATGTGTCTTTTGTGCTGAGTTTTGAGGTTTATTCTGTAAGTTGTTCGGTTTCATTCAAGCTCCACGGTTTCACAAATTCAGTTCGACAGGTCCAGAGTTCGTTGCAAGTTCAATTTACAAGCGTGTTGCGTCATCAAAGTTTTGCACAACTACATGATGTTATGTTTTGGTGAAGTTTTGAAGACAGATCTACAAAATAGCAGCTTGTATTTGAGGTAGCTTTTGGCACACACCATGTTTTCGATTTGTTTCTTCTCTCTGTCAAGATATTTTGGCTCTGATTTACTTTTACTCAGGACTCTATGTATGCGCCACTGCCACTGTTTGGAATTATGTTCATATTAATTATTCTGGATAGGAATTCTTGAATAACATCCATTTTTGTGAAGATTGGAATCAATCCGTTTATGATTGATCATGTTGCTTGATGTTTTGAAGTTTTGTCTGCAAGCTCTATTGTTGTGTGAAGATTGGAAAATATGTTTGAATTTCTTGATTCACTTGACATTAATACTACATTGGTGAAATTATCTTGTTACTGTAAGGGTATTTTTTTTCCCAACAGTGGCTATAACAAGGTTGCATTGTGCTTCTTCCATTTGTTTTCTGTTGTTGATGATGTATAGCGTCATGGGCTTATGGTTTTATGATTACATCTTTGTATGAGGACAAATCCAAGAAAAGAAAAGCATTGAGTTCTCCACAACATTGAAGTTTGAAGACAAATTCTTTTGTTGAAATTCTTTGATGAATATGTATCTTTGTTGGTGCTTACTAATATTGGTATTTAGTCCACTTTAAAGACCTATTATGGCTTGCTTTTCCTAATGTTCCATCTGCATTTTTGAAGATTGAAGATGGTTTTGGTTATGGAATATACTTGTTTGTTATCTTGATAGTGTCTTATTGGCTTTGATATTGTTTGTTTGCCCTGTTTTGTATAGGTGATTAGCCTATATTGGCTTTATTGATTGTGCTTCTATCTTATGATAGTTAAGCTTTGTGTCTTTTGTTGGCTTTGTTGATGTGCTTCTATCTTATGATAGTTAAACTTTGATTCTTTTGTTAAGTAGCTAAGTCTTGAGTTGTGGCTTTTACTTAATGGTTAAGTTTTTTTCTTTTATGGATTTGATCTTTGTCGATGTATTTTTCGACTTCTATTGTATTATCTTTTGATTTGATGTATTCCTCCTTCAAGTTGGAAGTGTTGTGAACACCTTCCAACTTGCGGGGGACTATTAGAAATATAAGTTACTCTAGTGAGATAGTAGTATATATACTTGTAACCTCATCATGAAAAGGATACTTTACTCATTTTGTAATATTTCATTTTGATAAATACAAAGTATTTGGAACTTTTATGTCCCTACTTCCATGGATGCTGTGAGATGTTGGATTGAACTATAGTATGGTAGAAGGGCAGTTTCTGGTTCGACAGGAATTAAGCATGAGGTCGAAGTATGTTCGCATATTGCTGTCGGAGTAATGCGTGTTGTAGTCGAAGTATGTTCTAACATGCATTAGTCAATATTGTTAGAGTTGTTAGCATGTTGAATTGGGTCTTGCATGTAAGCCAATTGTTTAAGTTAGCTTGTACCCTAAGTTAACTTGTAATGGATAATTGTTAAAAAACTCATTAGGTTAGTGTTGCACCCCAAAATTTGACCAACAATTATTTATTCATTGAGTGTTTGGAAGTGGATACCTTCATCAGAAAGTTCAGAAGATCCTCAGAGGAATGGGTTGAAACCAAGGTTGTGTGCTTCATAGCTTGAGAGTTGTGGGTGCTCCTCAGATGATTCTGAGACTTTGAGAATGAACTTGATGACTTGAGAAAGCCTATGAGATGTCTTGATAGCCATCATGAAGCCCAGAGAAGTCATTATGCAAGAGTTCAGAAGATTCAACCATGAATGATAGAATTAGGGTTTTGACTGGGTCAACCCTAGGTCAACTGAAGATTTGGGAGAGGTTGAGACCAATCCAAGGGCCATGAGATCATGGAATGATGTATAGAGATGTTATAAAGATGATTCCTAGACCAACTCATCATGATTGAGGGGTTTGAGAAGTTTCAAGTCAGGGTCTTCAAGGGTTGTCAGTGAAAAACCCTAATTTGATCCCTATCTTCCAGGCAGTTTTAGCTCAAGATGTGATTGATATCTCACCTTCCCAATAACATGAATGTTGTAGAGCTTGTTCTAAGCTTTAATTTGAGTGGTGGAAGTCCTTGATAGGAGTTACAGAGCTCAAGTTATGGTTTTGACAAATTACAGGTCAGCAGAGGTGTGTGAATCTGGGTCCTTGAAAGTCACCCAACTTGCAGACAACTTTTTCCCTAGTAGGAGGATTCCTATGATTTCTTGGTCAACATGAATGTTGAAGAGGATCTTCTTAGCTTTAATTTGAGTGGTAGAAGTCCTTGATTGGATTTGTGGAACTCAACTTATGGTTTGAACAAGACAGGGGTATTTTGGTCATTTGTCAGTTATAGGCCATTTTAGCCAATGCCTAAAACTCCTATTTCCAAGCCTCAAATGGAAAAACTCAAAACATGAAAGTTGCTCAAAATGTGATTTTAAGTCTAGAAAGAAGGTCACAAATTGTTGGAAAAGCTCATAGCATGAAGTTACATGATTGGTCCAAAATGAACTAAAAATGGCATATAAGTTTGAAAAGTTGAAATTGAAAAGTGATTTGGAAGATCCACAAATCCAAAATAGGTCATCCAATATATCATTTTGATTGGAAAAATCATTTTGAGAACATTGGTTTAGCTATAATTGTGATTTGAAGCTTTAAAATGGGTGATGCTTTGAAAAGTTGTTACTTGAAAAAGAAGGCAATGTTGAAAAACCTTACACCAGCCAAAGATGAGCTTGTTTTTCACTCATCCCTTCTCAATATCTCATGTAAAGATACTTTAAGACTAAATGGCAAGGCATGAGGCATGAGATATGAGATTTCTAACTTGTCCTCACATGAGATTTTCAAGAAAGTTCCACCATGTTCTAGATGAATCTAGAAGCATCTGAGGATCATTATAAGAAGAGTGCATCAGAGAGTGATCAAGGTTGGTGATAGCAAGAGGATTCAGAGGGGAGAGAGAGAGAGAAGGATCCATTGAAGCACTTTCTTCAACTTCAAGCAACTTTGAATTTCATCCACTACAAGCATTCTCCTTCCATACAAGTGCATACAAAAGATCTTCCACCATTAGAAGGGCATTGTTGAGAAGTTACAAGCTCTGAATCGTGCTCAACATCACCTCATCTCATCTTCTTGACAGGTTTATTCTTCACCCTCTATCTCCTAAATTATTGAGCTTTAACTAGTTTCTTAGGCATAGAAAGGTTAGGCTAGGGTAGAGGACTAAATTCTGATAGTTACAGCCCATACCATGAAGTTCCATAGCAGGACCATGAATCTTTGATTTGCAAGAATTGTTTGAATTAGGAGTTTTAATCATCAAGAACTAGTGTAGAATAGCTAGGGTATCTTGTAGAAGCTCTGTAAACCATTAGATTGAAGCTTAGTGAAGGTTAGTACCAGTTGATAATAAGTGATGTTTAGTTGGACCATGACATTGAAGTCTTCTGTTGGAATTATTGAGGATGAATTAGGGAAATCCACGCGTACCATCTTGTTCCTCTCATTGAGTACTGCAATTTTCATGTTTGGATCGAGTTGAATCGTGGCCTGAGTAGGGAGAACGAGGGAGAGGAAGATGAGTGCATGGAGGAGAGGGTTTCTGAAAACCCTAGTTTTGTTTGGGACGATGAAGGAGGTCCATTGGATTGGTCTCAAAGTTTGACAAATTAATCTCATCCAACGGCTGTGAGTGAGTCTGAGAAAGGGAGGGAAAATTCAAAGAAATTGAAACGCGGTCGTTTCATTTAACCGCGCTTGGGCTTGCTGGCTTCTATCCACACCCCCCCTATTTCTGGCCCATCTGAATTGAACTGGCGCGCCTTGCTTGTTGCACCCCCCTCCCCTTTTAATTGATTTAATTGTTTTAATTTTCTTTTAATATTTTTCTGTTTTAGAAAATTCATAAAAAATTGATAAATAATTCTTTTTTAATTCTTCTTTTTTCTGTGAGTAGATAATAATGTGTAGAAAATATTAAAAATAAAAATGGGATTTTATTTTTAAGTTTAGTATTTTAATAGATTTTTCTTTTAAAGTAGCTTTTATAATGTTTAGTTTTGTATCATGATTTTGCAAGAATTGTTTTAGGACCTTCCCTTAGGTTTTTTTATCCATTCTTTTTTGTGCAATTAGATGATGAATCATATTTCCCCATAGGATTTTTTCTAGATTTTTAGAATTAAATTTTGATTAGTTTAATTAGGGTAGACTTAGGGTATCCTAATTAGGGTTTAGGTTGTGTTTAGGTGAAGGATTCACTTTCTTTGATTAAGTTTTGTCTTGATTTTTAGGTAGAGGCCTATGTAGATGTTATGAATAGACTTTGTGGACCCTTGTGATTAATTGTTAGATTTTTCCCCCTTGGTTTAGTATTTTTAGGTATTTTCTGAAGTTGCCTGTTGATTTTGTCTACCCTGTGGTTATCTGTTCATCTTTGGGGTCCATTGTGGGGAATTTGTTGAGGGGCTTGTGTTGCCTTGAAGACCTTGATGGAGAGCATCATGAAGAGAAGATTGTAGATCAAGATTCAGAGACCAGAGCTTGGCTTGTCCCCTGTCTGTGAGGTTTGAGATCTTGAAGTTTGAGGGAAGTTCATGGTACTTTCCTGAGGAAGGCACTATGAATGACTTTCATTCTTTCTTCTCACCTCTTTCTTAAGTATCCAATGATGTTGGAGCCAACTTGTGAGTTTAATTTCTCCTGAGGAAGAATGTAAACTGATCACATGTTGTTGAGCCACATGGGATACAATTCCTAAGTGTTAGTCTCCTAGTACTTTCCTGAGGAAGGTCCTATGGGTCTATTCACTTAGTTCCCTTAGTTTGTCTAGGATTTCTCAAGTATCTAATGATGTTGGAGCCAACTTGTGAGTTTAATTTCTCCTGAGGAGGAATGTAAACTGATCACATGTTGTTGAGCCACATGGGATACAACTCCTAAGTGGAAGCCTCCTAGTACTTTCCTGAGGAAGGTCCTATGAGTCTGTTCACTTAGCTCCACTAGTTCAGATAGGATTTCCTAAATATCCAGTGATGTTGGAGCCTGCTTGTGAGTTTAATTCCTCAGGAGGAATATAAACTGATCACAGTGGTTGAGCCACATAGGGTATGACTCCTGAGTATACACCTCCTAGTGTTCTCCTGAGGAAGACACTATGAGTCTGCTTGCTTAGCTCCCTTTCTTTGGTAAGCTTGTTCTGAAGCTTGAAGTCTGGGATTGATTTCTCTTGTTTAGGGTTTTGCTTGAGGGCTTTGCTTAGATTTGATTAGATTAGGGTTAGGATAGGAGAGTAGACTCTTTCTTTCTCAAGCATATGTGTTTTGTTTGCCTGTTGGCACTTCATTTCCCTTATCTGGTTATTGCTTGATAGCATGTTGTTTATCTTCAGTATGATTACTGTTATTTCATGACTGGCTTGAGGTTGAGATGAGCTTGTGGAGGCTGAAGCCCCACACACATTTCCTCCCTCACTTGCATTGCATGCATTTTACTGTTAAAGCTGATGTTTTTGTCTGTTTTGGGTGTATCACTGACATGATCCCTTAGGACTCTCATTTCCTTTGATAAGGATTTGATGATAGACTTTTAGGTTGAAACCTATGCATGACAACATCTAGGAGCTCCCTGTTTAAACCTTAACCATAGGATGAATCCATGGCATGATGACAGTAGGACTTGATAGTCTCCCTCCTAGTTGAGCCATTTTTCCCGTAGTTTCCCGAACTACGTTTGCTCTGATCTTTCATACCAGATGAAAGTACGTAGGCATAGGATGCGATATCCTAGCGAGCAACCTTCAACCTTTCCCCCGTAACCCGTAGTTAGCCGAACTACGTTGACTCTGATTTCTCATTCTCTGATGAGAATACGTAGGCATAAAGTGCGACGCTTTGCCGAGTCATTTTTCTTTTCTTTTTCAGCCAGCCTTGATAGGTAGATAGATTATAACCAACCCGTCCAAGTAAACAAACAAGCGAGGATCCCGTCGAGTACGACGGACGTGAGGGGTGCTAATACCTTCCCCTTGCGTAACCGACTCCCGAACCCAGACAATGGTTGCGATGACCTTGTCTTACCCTTATTCGTCAGGTTTTTCCGATCGTTTCCTTTCCCGCTCTGAGGGATAAATAACGAAAGGTGGCGACTCTTCTGTCATGCCGGCACCTTATTTTCGCGCAAGCGACAGCTGGCGACTCTGCTGGGGACTTCTGGTGTTTCCCTATGCGAGTCTCGCCTTGGATTTCCTTCCTAGCTGTCTGGGACCGTCCCCAGCAGCTGGCGACTCTGCTGGGGAATTATAGCATCTAGGGACTTTTCCCATCCCTTATGCTGGGACCGTTTCCCATCTCCTACGCGAGTCAATCCTATCGTTTGTGTGTTTGCTTGTTGGGTTGCGCTTATTTATCGCATCTTTACTTCCCGCATTTTATTTCCCGCATTTTATTTCCGGTTCGATATGATTATCTGTGCTGCTGTGGGAGAGGGATGTTACTGCGAGTGAAAAGCCGGACCCGGGCTTGAGTACACACCTAGATATAGTTGCGGAGAAGTAGTAGACGAACCTGTCTGCTGAGCAGGCACAGTTCCCTACGAAAATCTGCGCTCAGACGAGATTCTTGCAGAGGTGCTCCTTTCCGGTCCTGAGGATCTGAGGGGAGTCCAGACGTGAGGATTGTCGACTCTGGGGACCGATCATTTGGAAGTCAGCTAAGAGAGGCCTCTTCATGACCTGACGATGCCACTCCTTCTGGGAATCGTATTGTCACTCATGAAAGTCTGTGACGCTGACAACCGCATAGGATGCCGTACCTTTGTCCGTGGATTAGGTCCATCATACTTGTGAGTGGGGTTGGGATATTGCAGGAAACTTTGACCTCCATACTACCTGGTTTTCTCGACAGTGAATCAGTTATGTTGGGTTCTCAGTTGCAGAGATGTTCTTGATAGAGCAAGAGTTTGATCAGAGGATTTTATCATCAGGTGTTTGTCTGTTCTTGATAGAGCAGGCTTTGGTCAGAGTATTGTTATCAGAGGTTTGTTCTTGATAGAGCAGATTTTTGAGTGGGGTCTGAGGATCTCGTCAGCAGTTGTTATTTTGTTCTTGATAGGGCAGATTTTGAGTGGGGTTTGAAGATCTCATCAGCAGCTGTGTGTTTGTTCTAGAGAGGGCAGATTTGTGATTTGGGGTCCGAAGACTTCATCAACAGATATTCCTTGATCGTGCATCCGGGGTCTTTATTATCAGGCCTTCGTTCTTGTCAGAGCAGAATTTTGATCTCGATCCTACCAGATGGTTATTCACAGCAGATCAGATCAGTGGTTTTACACCGGGGTTTCCTTCTCATCAGCGACTGTTGACATCGAATCTCCACAGCAGCCACCCGGATATATTGTTGCATACCTGCATTTTGCATTAGCTTGCATAATCATTCCATTAGCGTGTGTCTGTGACAGGTACCGTTTCCCTGATCCAAGATCTCTCATTGTGTTACTGCAGCCGTTCTCAGAAAGACTGTTGCGTATGAGTTCTCGGTCCTTGATGTGTCAAATCTGACTATTGCTATGTGAGGTTACTGTTTCCATGATTGGGCCTGGATTCCTCTCCTTATTATTGCCAACAGGTGCCAGGATCGGGGGATAATCTCTCAAGCACACAGACACACGCATGCATTTGCATGAAGCATTCTTGCATGACATACATTATGTTACCTTTTCCTAACCTTTGATGTTTATCAGGTTTTTCAGGTACTCAGGTTCCGAGCTGTTTTCGACCTCCAGGATTGATCAAAGATTCATCCACCGCTACTCAACTCGCGCCAATCAAACGAGAATCATGGACCAGGTACAGTCAGATGTTCAAGAGCTTCGTGAACGGATGGATCGTTTTATGGAGTTGATGCAAGTAGTTGCGAATGGGCAAGATCAGCTTCGTACTTTGGTTCAACCTCTCATCTCCAGGGTTGACAGTAATGGAATACTTCACGGAGGGACCGTGCCTACTCCTCCTCAAGGGGATACTCCACAGAACGTTGTTCCTGCTGCCGGGGGCAACGGTAGTGCTAACGGCAATCTTATGACTAATCTCGGACTTAATGCGGCAGGCGCCGTCAATGGTGGTTTGGGAGCCAATGTTAACATGGGGCCGGTCAACGGCAATGTTGGTGCAGGAAATATGGTGGTGCCTCAACCGTGGCTGGAGGACCATCAGGATGACATTTTCTCTCAGAGAGGTGTAGAGGCCGAGTTGACTGCTGAGGCTCGACTCAGGTTCAAGGCGCTGGAAGACAAAATGAGAGACATAGAAAATCAGAACGCATTGGGCGTTGACATGGCCAAACTCGGGTTGATTGCTGACTTTAAAGTACCTCACAAGTTCAAGGTGCCTATCTTTAAGAAGTATAGGGGCACTACTTGTCCCCGTGTTCACCTCCGATCTTATTACAGAAAGATGTCCGCTTATTCTGACAATGAGAAGCTGCTGATGCACTTCTTTCAGGATAGTCTTTCTGGTCCATCGCTCGAATGGTATATGGGTTTGGAACCCGCTGCTGTGCGCACCTGGAAAGATCTTGCAGAAGCGTTTGTTCTCCACTATCAATATAATAGCGACTTGGCTCCCAACCGAGTTCAGCTTCAGAATCTCTCGCAGCGGAGCAATGAAAGCTTCAAAGAGTACGCCCAGCGGTGGCGTGAATTGGCTGCTAGGGTCCAACCACCGATGGTTGAGCGTGAGTTGGTGCAAATGTTCGTGGCTACCCTTCCTGGAGTCTATTATGAAAAGCTGATTAGTGGCATGTCTGGAACATTCTCGGCTCTTATCACTTTGGGCGAGCATGTTGAAAATGGTATAAAGATCGGAAAGATTCAGGGCGAATCATCCTCAGCTGGAGGAGCTAGCAAGAAACCCTATACTGGCAAGCGTCGAGAGGGAGATGCCAGTGCTGTCACTAATGCTAGGAGAAGGGGCAAGGGCCCTCAGTCTCAGATTGCTAGCATAAACATCCCAGCTGCTCCCCCGCAGCCGCAGCAGCAGCCCCAGCAACAGAATAATCCGGGATATAAGAGATATCAGAACCGGGGTCCCCTGGCAAACCGCCATTTGGAAACTCCTCCTATGCCGTATGCACAGCTTCTGCAGACGTTGCTTCAGCTCCAATTAGTTCATAAAAGGACAATGGCTCCCTTGACAGGGGCACCACCACCAGAGTATGATGCTAATGCTACTTGTGAATTTCACTCGGGGGCACCTGGCCATACGGTTGAGAATTGTAAAGCTTTTAAGCACAAAGTCCAGGACTTGGTCGACGCCAAGATTATCAACTTTTCTGACAACGTGCCCAACGTCACCAAGAATCCAATGCCTCATCATAGGGGAGGCGGAGTGAATGCTGTTATCACTGAGGAGAATTCAGACTTGCTGACCGATGTCAAAGATCTGAAGACGCCGTTGAGTTTTGTTAAGGCTAAGTTGCTGAAGAAGGGCTTCTTTCCTGGATGTGGAGAGATGTGTATGGCTTGTGCTACACTTCCTGATGGGTGTGAGCAGTTGATCGAAGGTATCCAAAGTCTGATGGCCGAGGGTATTTTGCAGTTCAGTCAAAGCATTGAGAATGCGTCAGGGGAAGTCGTGCTGAAGCAGGCAGACGAAGTTGCTACCATTACTATTCCTCGTCACCCTATTACTATTTCTGCGTCCCGTCCGCCTTCTATCACCATCACCAGGGCCGGACCAATCCCATTCGAGAGTACCAATGCTGTCCCATGGCATTACGGCGCCGAAGTGTATTGTAATGGTCAGAAGATAGAGCTTGAGCCGTCCAGATCGACTGCGCAGAATCTTACTGAAGTCAGTGGCATCACTAGAAGCGGAAGAGTATTCGCACCAGCAGAGGTTGCAGCAGAGAAAGTGGTCCGAGCTGACGCTGTGGATAAGGGTAAAGGTAAAGCTGTTGAAGAGGTCCCTGCAGGGGCAGAGAAGGACTTGCTGGTTAAAGATGCTGAAGAGTTCATGCGGCTAATCAGGAAAAGTGACTACAAGATTGTAGATCATCTTCACCAGACTCCGTCAAAGATCTCGATTCTTAACCTGTTGCTGTGTTCTGAAGCGCACCGCAACGCATTATTGAAGGTATTGAATGCTGCATACGTGCCGCAGGAGATATCAGTAAATCAACTCGAGGAAGTAGTAGCCCATGTCAATGCTGGTAATGGGCTGGGATTCACAGATCTGGAGCTGACTCCCAAGGGAAGAGATCACAACAGCGCCTTGCACGTCTCAATAGAGTGCAGAGGCACGATTATGTCACATGTCCTAGTAGATACGGGCTCTTCGCTTAACGTGCTTCCGAAGAAGGCACTGACGAAGTTGGATACCCGTGGACTGCTGTGCACGCCCAGTGATCTGGTCGTGAAGGCCTTTGACGGAACCAAGCGCCACGTCTTCGGAGAATTGACCCTGCCAATTCAAGTTGGTCCAGAGACGTTTAATGCGGTTTTCTATATCATGGATATCATGCCCGCCTATAGTTGCCTCTTAGGTCGGCCGTGGATCCATTCTGCTGGTGCCGTAACGTCCACGCTGCATCAGAAGCTTAAATATGCTGTTGGGGGCAGCATAGTGACAGTCTGTGGAGAGGAGGACATCATGGTAAGCCACCTGTCGTCATTCAAGTATGTCGAAATGGATGGTGAGATCCATGAGACTCTTTGCCAGGCTTTTGAAACCGTCAGGGTGAAGGAGGTAGCTCCCGTTGTTGCAGAGAAGCAAGAGTTGAACCTCTCCTTGTTTAAGGAAGCTAGGGCTGTTGTCGAAGCTGGTTCCACCCCAGGTTGGGGGCATGTCTTGGATATACCAATCAAGCAGGATAAGTTTGGATTAGGGTATTCTCCTGGAGCTGAAGCTTCATCTTCTTCTGGCAGTTCGTCTCATGGGAAAGGGCCGATCTTATTCACCAAGGGGGGAGTAATCTTCGAGAGTATCAACGCTGCGTCAGAGGACAGCGGGGACAGTGATTGTGATCTTGACGCCTGGATTCAACCGAGCAAGCCAGGCGAGCGCCTCCACAATTGGACCATCAAGGAGATTATCAAGCTGACAAGTGAAGAGTAATGATTTGCTTTTTACAATCTTTGTACAACCTTATGTCCTGCCCGGGGCATAGTGGTTTTACTGTCAGGGCCTTGTTGGATTATGTGTATGCATTTTGTTAATAAATAAAAGGCGTTTTCTTCGTAATCAAATATTGTGTTCTCTGTTATTCATGCTTTATGTTTGTTTCGAAAAACAGCAAAATGGCAACGAGGTTCGTGCTAACCTGCATATTCTTGCTTTAAACTTAACCCTTGTTATTGCAGGATCCACGTGACAGACGACATCGACTCTGGACCCTCTACGGCTCACTACGACTTTGATTGCCCGATCTATCAAGCCGAAGATGAGATTGATGAAGACGAAGACCTTCCGGAAGAGTTGGCCCGCTTGTTGAGACAAGAGGAGAAGGTTATTCTGCCTCACGAGGAGGATATTGAGATCATAAATCTGGGTTCTGAGGAGCTTATCAGAAATGTCAGAGTAGGGGCTGCGCTGCAGAACGATGTCAAGCATAGACTGGTCGAGATGCTTCGAGAGTATAGTGACGTCTTTGCTTGGTCATATGAGGATATGCCCGGACTTGACACTGATATCGTGGTTCATCGCTTGCCGTTGCGAGAAGATTGCCCTCCAGTCAAGCAGAAGCTCAGGAGGACGAGACCAGACATGGCTGTAAAAATCAAAGAAGAGGTCCAGAAGCAGTTGGACGCAGGGTTTCTGGCCGTTACCACTTACCCTCCGTGGGTCGCCAACATAGTGCCTGTGCCGAAGAAGGACGGTAAGGTACGCATGTGCGTCGATTATCGGGATTTGAATAGGGCGAGCCCTAAGGATGATTTCCCGTTGCCTCATATCGATGTGTTGGTCGACAATACAGCCCAGTTTTCCGTGTTTTCGTTCATGGATGGCTTCTCCGGTTACAATCAGATTAAGATGGCGCCGGAGGACATGGAGAAAACGACGTTTATTACCCCCTGGGGCACGTTTTGCTACAAGGTAATGCCCTTCGGTTTGAAGAACGCAGGGGCCACTTACCAGCGAGCAATGGTAACTTTGTTTCATGATATGATTCATCATGAGATCGAGGTCTATGTTGATGACATGATTGCAAAGTCCCAAACGGAGGAAGAGCATCTGGTCAACCTATTGAAGCTGTTTGAAAGGCTTAGGAAGTTCAGGCTGAGGCTGAATCCTAACAAGTGCACTTTCGGAGTGCGGTCCGGAAAGTTATTGGGGTTTATCGTTAGTGAACGAGGTATTGAAGTTGATCCTGCAAAGATAAAAGCTATCCAAGAGATGCCAGCGCCGAAAACAGAAAGAGAAGTTCGTGGTTTCTTGGGCCGAATAAACTACATTGCAAGGTTTATCTCTCAGCTCACGACCACTTGTGAACCGATGTTCAAGTTGTTAAAGAAAAATCAGGCGATTACTTGGAATGAGGATTGCCAGAAGGCATTCGATAAGATAAAGCAGTATCTTCAAGAACCTCCAATCTTGATACCCCCAGTGGCTGGACGGCCATTAATCATGTACTTGACAGTTCTGGAGAATAGTATGGGGTGTGTTCTCGGTCAGCACGACGAGACGGCCAGAAAAGAGCATGCCATTTATTATTTGAGTAAAAAGTTCACTGAGTGTGAATCTCGATACTCGATGCTGGAGAAGACGTGTTGTGCATTAGCTTGGGCTGCCAAACGTCTACGACAGTATATGCTCAATCACACCACTATGCTAATTTCGAAGATGGATCCGATCAAGTATGTCTTCGAAAAGCAGGCTCTTTCGGGCAGGATTGCCAGATGGCAGATGGTGCTAACAGAATATGATATTCAGTACGTCTCTCAGAAAGCCATTAAGGGAAGCGTATTGTCTGATTACCTTGCCGAACAGCCAATCGAAGACTATCAGCCGATGAAGTTCGAATTCCCTGACGAGGACATTATGTTTCTCAAAGCGAAGGATTGCGATGAGCCATTGCCCGATGAGGGGCCAGATAGGAAGTCTCAGTGGAAGTTGATATTCGACGGAGCGGTTAATTCCTATGGAAGTGGTATCGGGGCTATCATCACGACTCCTCACGGATCCCACATCCCGTTTACTGCAAGACTGACGTTTCCAGTTACCAACAACGAAGCCGAGTATGAAGCATGTATTATGGGTCTAGAAGAGGCAATTGATTTGAGAATCAAGAATCTAGACATATATGGTGACTCAGCGCTTGTAATCAATCAGATCAAAGGGGAGTGGGAAACTCGTCAGGCGAATCTAGTGCCGTACATGAACTATGCCAAGAGGCTGCTTCCGTTCTTCGACCGAGTAGAACTACATCATGTACCCCGGGCTGAAAATCAAATGGCTGATGCTTTAGCCACGTTGGCTTCAATGTATAAAGTCAATTATTGGAATGAGGCTCCAAGAATTGTACTTTCGCGTCTTGATAGACCAGCGTTTGTGTTCGCAATCGAGGATGCCACTGACGGCAAGCCATGGTTCCACGATATCCAGACCTTCCTTATGACCAAGGAGTATCCTGCGGGTGCTTCAACCCAGGATAAGAAGACTCTGAGGAGGCTATCTGGAAACTTTTACCTCAACCCTGATGGAGTGATGTATAAGAGAAACCACGATCTCGTGCTACTCCGATGCGTAGATGAGAAAGAAGCAAGTATGCTCATGGAAGAAGTCTATGAGGGCACATTTGGTACGCACGCCGGCGGGCATGCCATGACGAGAAAGATCCTGAGAGCAGGATATTACTGGTTGACTATGGAGTCGGATTGCTTCAGATTCGCGAAGAAATGTCACAAATGCCAGATTTATGCTGATAAAGTTCATGTGCCGCCGTGCCCATTGAATGTCATGTCCTCCCCTTGGCCGTTCTCCATGTGGGGCATCGACATGATAGGCAAGATCGAGCCCACCGCATCCAATGGTCATCGTTTTATTCTAGTAGCTATCGACTACTTCACCAAGTGGGTGGAGGCAGCCTCGTACGCTAATGTGACCAAGCAGGTGGTAGCTAAATTCATAAAGAGGGACATCATCTGTCGCTACGGAATTCCCGAGCGGATCATTACTGATAATGGTTCGAATTTGAATAATAAGATGATGAAGGAGCTGTGCCAGAGCTTCAAGATTGAACACCGCAACTCATCTCCTTACCGGCCGAAGATGAATGGCGCTGTTGAAGCGGCCAACAAGAACATCAAGAAGATTGTTCAGAAGATGGTTGTGACGTACAAAGATTGGCACGAGATGCTGCCGTTTGCCTTGCACGGTTACCGTACTACGGTGCGTACGTCGACCGGGGAAACTCCTTTCTCCTTGGTGTACGGTATGGAAGCTGTCCTACCGCTAGAGGTGGAGATTCCCTCTTTGCGAGTTTTGGTGGATGTAAAACTTGATGAGGCAGAATGGATTACGAATCGCTTGAACCAGCTCAGCCTGATGGACGAGAAGAGGTTAGCATCGATTGCATTTGGTCGCCTGTACCAAAGCCGAATGAAGAAAGCTTATGATAAGAAGGTGCGTCCTAGAAGCTTTCAGACGGGTGATCTCGTCCTGAAGAAGATTCTTCCGCCACACTCCGATCACCGGGGCAAGTGGACTCCGAATTACGAAGGGCCGTATGTCATCAGCAAGGTCTTCTCAGGAGGGGCTTTGTTGTTATCCACGATGGATGGTGAAGATTTTGCATCCCCGGTGAACGCGGACGCAGTTAAAAAATACTTTGCTTGAAAGAGACCCGCTGGACAAAAAAGAAAGAGTCCAGGCAAAAAAGGGGCATCCCGGCGAACCAAAAACAGAATAAAAGGTTCGGGCAAAAATTAGGGATATATTGAAAAATGTACACCCGCGAAGTCGAAAACCTACACTGGGCGGCTTCGGCAAAAAAGGGTATCCCGGTGAACTGAAAACCCGTGAAGGGCGGTTCACGCAAAAGTTAGGGATTTAAATAAGCAAATGACTGCGTTCCGCGTATGGACTTTCATTGTTTAGTGGTTCGGAAGACCTGAGGGCCGTGTATTTGAATCAATCTCTTCCAAAGCTGAAGCATCGGAGAAGTATCGAAGTCGAGTGGGTCTTAGAGGGATCAACTCATGGTGTTCGTCTACGCCTCGATTGCCGACATTTGTATATACTGATGTATATTTATGTTTTCTTTTTGCGCGGCTTCCTCATTCCAGGAGCTTGCCTCTGTTGTAAAACATTTTTGCCCGTTCAGGGGTTCATTATCAATACAATGCACATTATTCAGCAATTCTACTTGACTGCTTAGCATTTATCTGTTTTGTTTGCGAATGAGAACGCCGATGTGTTTTTTTGATAAAATGCGCATACATAAACTTGCGGGCCTAAGCCCATTGATTGTTGAAACAACTAATTAACTGAATACTGTCACGAGATAATAACCTGGATAGGCCCCTGTGAGGAGGGTATCTTGTCTGTTTGTTTGTGTTGTTGCAGGTGCAGCACTTGCCAGAAGATGTGCCGTGCGTATCCCCGAAGCAAGACGAGTCCTCCTCCTCCAGCAGAGTTCAGTAGTCTCTCCTCCGCAGAATCTGAACGCAAGATGGTGAGCATTGATATATCTTCCCCGGGTAGAGGTGTTTCTCTTCCCCAAGCAGACGCATCCTGAAGGAATGTCACCTCATCGGCTGAGTCAAGCACCGAAGAATGATGTCATCTCTCCCCAGCACCGGGTCACAAGTGCAGAGTTCACAGAAATGTTTGGGTACCGAAGCTCGTGTTTTCCCCAGTAAAGTCGCCAAAGCAAGATGTCCCCCGCACCGGGTCACAAGTGCAGGTTTCGCAGGAAGCTGTTCGTTAGCCGAAGGATGCGGTAACTGATGGTGCCAGACTGAAGTCTCCAGTGGAATTGAGATTCCTCACCAGAGTCAGGCTCTCTCCTGAAGTCCGATGATTCCCTCTTCCCCAGTAGAGTGCTGGAACAGCTGATGTTGTATTCCCTTGCAGAGTTGTACTCTCCCCCGAAGTCAGATGATTCTTTCTTCCCCAGTGGAATCAAATTCCCCCATCAGAGTCGCACTCTCCAGTTAAGTAGAATGATTTCCTTCCCCGGCTGAGTCCGCAGAAAAGCAGAATCCTTGGAAGTTGATCAGATCATGATCAATTTTCCCCAGCAGAGCGTGGGGCAGTTAATGCTGTGTTTCCCCAGAGTCGCACTCTCTCCATCGAAGCAGAATGATTTCTCCTTCCTCAGCCGAGTTTGCAGATGTCCAAGAGAGTCGAATCCTTGGAAGTTGATCAGATCATGATTGGTTTTTCCCAGTGGAGTGTGGAGCAGCTGAGGTTGTTTTCCCACAGAGTTGTTATCCCCAGAAGAGTAGCCGAGACGGTCGCGCAGTTCATTCTCGCAATTGATATCAGCAGATCCAAGTTCTCGTAGAGCTTCGTCCCCTGCAGCAATCAGCTGAAGTTGTTTTCCATGCAGCAGTTCGCGGAAGAGCAATTCCCCAGGCGGAGTCCAATTGATATTGGCATGTCCACGTCCTCCTCAGCAGGATGACTCCTCTACCTGAATGGTCCTTTCTCCTTGACAGGAAGATTTCCCCCTTCGGCATTTATTTTGCTGACGGGATCGCATCATTGTGCATGACTGCATAGCATTTAACGCTGCATAGTATTGTGCATAATTGCATGGCATTTAGCATAAATGCATATCATTCCCACTGTGTAGGGCGTGGTGCCGAAGCATACGCATCATAAGCATGCTCTAGGTCATTATCATCCTTGTTGAACAGGTGTATCCCCAAAAGACCGGTTGCTCAGGACGATTCTTGATGTTCTCCCCAGCAAGGTCGCTTTTGAGATGATTCTTAAAGACCCCGGTATGATCCCCGCAGTCGCTCGCTCAAGATGATTTTTGAGATCCCCAGCAAAGTCTTCGGTTCGAGATGATTCTCAAGTCCCTCAGCAGGGCCATTTGCTTAAGACGATTCTTAAGACCCCAGTATAGCTTCCCGAGTGGTTTGCCTAGTATGATACTTGAGCTCCCCAATAGCGTCTCCAGCAGGAGTCGCCCAGGAAGATTTCTGGAATACCCAACCAGAAGGTTTGCTCCAGAACGGTTATCAGTTCAGGACGATTCTTGAAGATGCCCGACGGATCTGTTGGTTCAAGTTGATTCTTGAAGTCCAGAGCAGCATGATATGTCTGCTCCAACAACGATGTCTAATCTGAAGATGGATTTCGTAAGCGCCCGAAGGCGATATCAGAAGGTTCCTGTGAGTCCAGATTACCGTGTTGAAGAGTCAACGGGTGGCTGAAGACAAGGTTCCGGAGTTGTAGATACAACAGAGTGATTCGTGTAAGTCTGAAGACCAAGTCAGTTGTCCTGAAGTGATGATTGAGTGCGATCAAGTGAATGATACGTCTTCTAATTGAAGTCGAAGATGTTTCTCCAGCGGTGATGCAGGGTACTTCGATTGTCCGACGGTGATGTCAGATTTAGTTCTCCAGCGGTGAGGTTGGGTATTTTGGTTGATTGACGGTGATGTCAGAGTTAGTTCTCCGGCGGTGATGTTGGATGTTTGTTTCCCCGAGTTATGTTTGTGCGACGGTGATGTCGAGTGTCTCTAAGAGGATGTTTTTTTCTGAAGGCGATGTCAGAAGAATTTAATGTGGGTAACTGACGGTGACGTCAGATCGATATTTCTCCAGCTAGTTGTCGTGCGGCTAGTGTTGCAGGATTCAAAGATTTGTTCCCCGCAGAGTACCGTGTGCTCGCGCAGTTGGCAAATTTTCGGGTTTACCGATATTCAACCGTCTCGTACCTTGATTGGTTGAGAGCCGTTCGCTTCTCACCCAGTCCGGTTCAAGCCGTTTGAATAGGGGCAGCTGTTGCACCCCAAAATTTGACCAACAATTATTTATTCATTGAGTGTTTGGAAGTGGATACCTTCATCAGAAAGTTCAGAAGATCCTCAGAGGAATGGGTTGAAACCAAGGTTGTGTGCTTCATAGCTTGAGAGTTGTGGGTGCTCCTCAGATGATTCTGAGACTCTGAGAATGAACTTGATGACTTGAGAAAGCCTATGAGATGTCTTGATAGCCATCATGAAGCCCAGAGAAGTCATTATGCAAGAGTTCAGAAGATTCAACCATGAATGATAGAATTAGGGTTTTGACTGGGTCAACCCTAGGTCAACTGAAGATTTGGGAGAGGTTGAGACCAATCCAAGGGCCATGAGATCATGGAATGATGTATAGAGATGTTATAAAGATGATTCCTAGACCAACTCATCATGATTGAGGGGTTTGAGAAGTTTCAAGTCAGGGTCTTCAAGGGTTGTCAGTGAAAAACCCTAATTTGATCCCTATCTTCCAGGCAGTTTTAGCTCAAGATGTGATTGATATCTCACCTTCCCCATAACATGAATGTTGTAGAGCTTGTTCTAAGCTTTAATTTGAGTGGTGGAAGTCCTTGATAGGAGTTACAGAGCTCAAGTTATGGTTTTGACAAATTACAGGTCAGCAGAGGTGTGTGAATCTGGGTCCTTGAAAGTCACCCAACTTGCAGACAACTTTTGCCCTAGTAGGAGGATTCCTATGATTTATTGGTCAACATGAATGTTGAAGAGGATCTTCTTAGCTTTAATTTGAGTGGTAGAAGTCCTTGATTGGATTTGTGGAACTCAACTTATGGTTTGAACAAGACAGGGGTATTTTGGTCATTTGTCAATTATAGGTCATTTTAGCCAATGCCTAAAACTCCTATTTCCAAGCCTCAAATGGAAAAACTCAAAACATGAAAGTTGCTCAAAATGTGATTTTAAGTCTAGAAAGAAGGTCACAAATTGTTGGAAAAGCTCATAGCATGAAGTTACATGATTGGTCCAAAATGAACTAAAAATGGCATATAAGTTTGAAAAGTTGAAATTGAAAAGTGATTTGGAAGATCCACAAATCCAAAATAGGTCATCCAATATATCATTTTGATTGGAAAAATCATTTTGAGAACATTGGTTTAGCTAGAATTGTGATTTGAAGCTTGAAAATGGGTGATGCTTTGAAAAGTTGTTACTTGAAAAAGAAGGCAATGTTGAAAAACCTTACACCAGCCAAAGATGAGCTTGTTTTTCACTCATCCCTTCTCAATATCTCATGTAAAGATACTTTAAGACTAAATGGCAAGGCATGAGGCATGAGATATGAGATTTCTAACTTGTCCTCACATGAGATTTTCAAGAAAGTTCCACCATGTTCTAGATGAATCTAGAAGCATCTGAGGATCATTATAAGAAGAGTGCATCAGAGAGTGATCAAGGTTGGTGATAGCAAGAGGATTCAGAGGGGAGAGAGAGAGAGAGAAGGATCCATTGAAGCACTTTCTTCAACTTCAAGCAACTTTGAATTTCATCCACTACAAGCATTCTCCTTCCATACAAGTGCATACAGAAGATCTTCCACCATTAGAAGGGCATTGTTGAGAAGTTACAAGCTCTGAATCGTGCTCAACATCACCTCATCTCATCTTCTTGACAGGTTTATTCTTCACCCTCTATCTCCTAAATTATTGAGCTTTAACTAGTTTCTTAGGCATAGAAAGGTTAGGCTAGGGTAGAGGACTAAATTCTGATAGTTACAGCCCATACCATGAAGTTCCATAGCAGGACCATGAATCTTTGATTTGCAAGAATTGTTTGAATTAGGAGTTTTAATCATCAAGAACTAGTGTAGAATATCTAGGGTATCTTGTAGAAGCTCTGTAAACCATTAGATTGAAGCTTAGTGAAGGTTAGTACCAGTTGATAATAAGTGATGTTTAGTTGGACCATGACATTGAAGTCTTCTGTTGGAATTATTGAGGATGAATTAGGGAAATCCACGCGTACCATCTTGTTCCTCTCATTGAGTACTGCAATTTTCATGTTTGGATCGAGTTGAATCGTGGCCTGAGCAGGGAGAACGAGGGAGAGGAAGATGAGTGCATGGAGGAGAGGGTTTCTGAAAACCCTAGTTTTGTTTGGGACGATGAAGGAGGTCCATTAGATTGGTCTCAAAGTTTGACAAATTAATCTCATCCAACGGCTGTGAGTGAGTCTGAGAAAGGGAGGGAAAATTCAAAGAAATTGAAACGCGGTCGTTTCATTTAACCGCGCTTGGGCTTGCTGGCTTCTATCCACACCCCCCCTATTTCTGGCCCATCTGAATTGAACTGGCGCGCCTTGCTTGTTGCACCCCCCCCTCCCCTTTTAATTGATTTAATTGTTTTAATTTTCTTTTAATATTTTTCTGTTTTAGAAAATTCATAAAAAATTGATAAATAATTCTTTTTTAATTCTTCTTTTTTCTGTGAGTAGATAATAATGTGTAGAAAATATTAAAAATAAAAATGGGATTTTATTTTTAAGTTTAGTATTTTAATAGATTTTTCTTTTAAAGTAGCTTTTATAATGTTTAGTTTTGTATCATGATTTTGCAAGAATTGTTTTAGGACCTTCCCTTAGGTTTTTTTATCCATTCTTTTTTGTGCAATTAGATGATGAATCATATTTCCCCATAGGATTTTTTCTAGATTTTTAGATTTAAATTTTGATTAGTTTAATTAGGGTAGACTTAGGGTATCCTAATTAGGGTTTAGGTTGTGTTTAGGTGAAGGATTCACTTTCTTTGATTAAGTTTTGTCTTGATTTTTAGGTAGAGGCCTATGTAGATGTTATGAATAGACTTTGTGGACCCTTGTGATTAATTGTTAGATTTTTCCCCCTTGGTTTAGTATTTTTAGGTATTTTCTGAAGTTGCCTGTTGATTTTGTCTACCCTGTGGTTATCTGTTCATCTTTGGGGTCCATTGTGGGGAATTTGTTGAGGGGCTTGTGTTGCCTTGAAGACCTTGATGGAGAGCATCATGAAGAGAAGATTGTAGATCAAGATTCAGAGACCAGAGCTTGGCTTGTCCCCTGTCTGTGAGGTTTGAGATCCTGAAGTTTGAGGGAAGTTCATGGTACTTTCCTGAGGAAGGCACTATGAATGACTTTCATTCTTTCTTCTCACCTCTTTCTTAAGTATCCAATGATGTTGGAGCCAACTTGTGAGTTTAATTTCTCCTGAGGAAGAATGTAAACTGATCACATGTTGTTGAGCCACATGGGATACAATTCCTAAGTGTTAGTCTCCTAGTACTTTCCTGAGGAAGGTCCTATGGGTCTATTCACTTAGTTCCCTTAGTTTGTCTAGGATTTCTCAAGTATCTAATGATGTTGGAGCCAACTTGTGAGTTTAATTTCTCCTGAGGAGGAATGTAAACTGATCACATGTTGTTGAGCCACATGGGATACAACTCCTAAGTGGAAGCCTCCTAGTACTTTCCTGAGGAAGGTCCTATGAGTCTGTTCACTTAGCTCCACTAGTTCAGATAGGATTTCCTAAATATCCAGTGATGTTGGAGCCTGCTTGTGAGTTTAATTCCTCCCGAGGAGGAATATAAACTGATCACAGTGGTTGAGCCACATAGGGTATGACTCCTGAGTATACACCTCCTAGTGTTCTCCTGAGGAAGACACTATGAGTCTGCTTGCTTAGCTCCCTTTCTTTGGTAAGCTTGTTCTGAAGCTTGAAGTCTGGGATTGATTTCTCTTGTTTAGGGTTTTGCTTGAGGGCTTTGCTTAGATTTGATTAGATTAGGGTTAGGATAGGAGAGTAGACTCTTTCTTTCTCAAGCATATGTGTTTTGTTTGCCTGTTGGCACTTCATTTCCCTTATCTGGTTATTGCTTGATAGCATGTTGTTTATCTTCAGTATGATTACTGTTATTTCATGACTGGCTTGAGGTTGAGATGAGCTTGTGGAGGCTGAAGCCCCACACACATTTCCTCCCTCACTTGCATTGCATGCATTTTACTGTTAAAGCTGATGTTTTTGTCTGTTTTGGGTGTATCACTGACATGATCCCTTAGGACTCTCATTTCCTTTGATAAGGATTTGATGATAGACTTTTAGGTTGAAACCTATGCATGACAACATCTAGGAGCTCCCTGTTTAAACCTTAACCATAGGATGAATCCATGGCATGATGACAGTAGGACTTGATAGTCTCCCTCCTAGTTGAGCCATTTTTCCCGTAGTTTCCCGAACTACGTTTGCTCTGATCTTTCATACCAGATGAAAGTACGTAGGCATAGGATGCGATATCCTAGCGAGCAACCTTCAACCTTTCCCCCGTAACCCGTAGTTAGCCGAACTACGTTGACTCTGATTTCTCATTCTCTGATGAGAATACGTAGGCATAAAGTGCGACGCTTTGCCGAGTCATTTTTCTTTTCTTTTTCAGCCAGCCTTGATAGGTAGATAGATTATAACCAACCCGTCCAAGTAAACAAACAAGCGAGGATCCCGTCGAGTACGACGGACGTGAGGGGTGCTAATACCTTCCCCTTGCGTAACCGACTCCCGAACCCAGACAATGGTTGCGATGACCTTGTCTTACCCTTATTCGTCAGGTTTTTCCGATCGTTTCCTTTCCCGCTCTGAGGGATAAATAACGAAAGGTGGCGACTCTTCTGTCATGCCGACACCTTATTTTGGCGCAAGCGACAGCTAGTTTGCTATTTTTCCTATAAATACGATGCTAGTTTCTCAATCTTGACATAAGGAAAAATAGGAAGATAAAATCCTAATATCCTAATTTCAAGAGAAAAATGTTATTTTGTTATTCTTGTATACTTGTAATCATGTTTCAAAGAGAAAGGAAAAAATAACAGTTTATAACAACCATTGTTGTTCCTTGTTGTTTTACCTTATTTTCTTTGTTAACCCTAACCTTTGTGTTTCTTGATCATAAAGAAACTGTTTATATTTTGTTTCAAGACACCTGATTCACAACAAATTGGTGTGGTGAGCGTGGAGAAGATGCCTTCAACAAAGTATGAGATTGAAAAGTTCACCGGAGTGAACGACTTTGGTATGTGGCACTTGAAGATGAAATGCCTACTGGTTCAGTAGGGCTGTTTGTAAGCGTTGAAGGGATATGCAGCCATGGACGTTGTGTTAACACCAAAAGAAAAGACGGGCATGATTGAGAAATCCCACAGCGCAATATTGTTGAGCCTTGGTGATAAGGTTCTTCGACAGGTATCAAAGGAGACTACAACATCGGGATTATGAGTGAAACTTAAAAGTTTATACATGACCAAATCTCTGGTGAATTGACTCTACCTGAAGCAAGCTTTGTATTCGTTTAAGATGAATGAAGACAAAGTGTTGACTGAGCAGTTGGATATGTTCAACAAGCTGATTCTTGATCTTGAAAATATTTATCTGAAGATCGATGATGAAGATCAAACACTGTTACTGCTGTGTGCTTTTCCCATAACACATGCTCACTTCAAAGAAACTCTCTTGTATGGAAGGGAGTCCCTGACCTTTGAAGAAGTTCAATCAGCCTTGTATTCTAAGGACATGAACAAACGAAAGGAGCATAAACCCTCGACGGTGGGCGAAGGTTTGACCGTTAAGGAAAAATTCTTACGAATGATAGTAAGTTTGACAAGAAGAAAGGTAAAAGTCAACAAAAGTTTTACAATGGAGACATATCTGGTATTTGATGTTACCACTGTAATAAGGAGGGTCGCACAAGAAAGGTGTATCCTGAATGCCTGAAAGATCATGGAGGTAATGACAACGCAACCATTGTTCAATATGACTTTGACTCATCTGATTTTCTTGTGGTTTCAAGTGGCAACTCAAGAAAAGAGTGGATTATGGATTCAGGTTGCACTTGGCACATGACTCCAAACAAATAATTATTCGAGGAGCTATGTGATCAAGATGGTGGATCGGTGTTGCTGGGAAACAACAAATCTTGCAAAATTGTAGGTATTGGATCTGCGAGGTTCAAGCTCCATGATGAGTCAATAAGGTTATTGGTTGAAAAAATGTATGTGCCTGACTTGAAGAGAAATTTGATTTCTCTTGGTGAATTCGACAAAAGGGATATGGTTTTCAAGGAGAGAAAAGTATCCTAAGAGTCATGAAGGGGTCGAAGGAAGTCTTGAGAGGCATAAAGAAATAAGGCTTGTATACCCTTGAGGCTGAGGTTGTAAGTGGTTCGACAAATGTTGCATTCACGAAATATGTGTTGAAGACAGAATCATGGCACATGAGATTAGGTCATGTCAACGAAAAAGGCCTGATCGAATTGGGGAAGCAGAACCTGCTAAGAGGTGACAAAGTCGAAAAGTTGGAGTTTTGTGAATCTTGTGTATTTGGTAAATAATGTAGGGTGAAGATTAACAAAGGCAAGCAAAGAACACATAGATTCCTGAATTACATTCATGCTGATCTTTGGGGGCTTGCAAGGAATCCTTCACACTCAGGTGCAAGGTATTTTCTATCCATCGTTGATGACTATTCCAGAAAGCTATGGGTATTCATTCAGAAGATGAAGGATGAAACTTTTGAGAATTTCAAAAGTTGGAAGATTTTGGTCGAAACTCAAACTGGCAGAAAGGTTAAGAGGTTGAGAATCGGAAACGGCCTTGAATTCTGCAACAAAGCGTTCGACAGTTATTGTGTTGAGTCTGGGATTGCAAGTCATAATACTGTAGCAGGTACTCCTCAATAAAATGGATTAGTTGAGAGATTCAATCAAATAATCCTTTAAAGGGTTAGATGCATGTTGGTTAGTGTTGGATTGAAGGTGTTTTGGGCTGAGGCTATTTCACAGTAGCTTACCTGATAAATAGTAGTCTTTGCATACCCACAGCCAAGCTTCTTCAGCATGGAAATATGCATCAAGTTGATGTCTTCCCATAGGTCACAAAGTTCTCTTCCAACATTTTTTTTTACTAATTGAACAAGGAATGGCGAAACTACCAAGATATTTTAGCTTTGTTGGAAGCTTTCTTTTGATAATTGCACTACACTCTTTTTATAATGCATTGCTTTCATAATCTCCCGCCTTTCTTTTTCTGGCTAACTAGTCTTTCATGAATTTTGCATGAACCATTATTTGAACTAAAGCCTCACCAAAGGAAACGTTGACTTGAATCTTAGTAAACGTCTCTATAATATGTCTAAGGTAATTATTCGATTTAATAGTTAAACTAGAGCATGTTTCAAAAGTTAGGGTTAGTGATCACTTGTAGCATGAAATCAATTCATATATTCGTCAACATATAAAAGACATTAAACCTAAATTTAACTGACTAATACTAGGATTTCAATTTTATACAATAATACTCTACAATTACATTATTCAAATAGTTCAAAACAAATTCATCTCAAAATTCTAATCAAGAGCAATTTAGCTATTCATAATACAATTATTAAATATACATTAATTAGAGATGAAAAATGATCTTTAACAATGTAAAGCTTTCAAACCTTGTTGTCGTCAAAATCCAATAAAAATACTAAACTCCCTAAAATTTATTCAAATTTTCCTTTTATAATGGGGTTCAAGTGGGTCTAAATCGCACCACGATGCAAAAGCATTGCTCCACTATTTGGTCCAAATCGTGCCACAATCAAGGGAAGTGCCATAATTTTTTCATCTCTAAGAATATTTTGGGAATGAAGACACTTGAAGAAGTTTGGTCGAGACATCCACCTAGTCTCGATAGACTAAGAATATTTTGTTGTGTGGCCTATGCTCATATTAAGCAAGACAAGGTCGAACCTAGAGCTCTGAAATGCATGTTCATGGGATACCCTGAAGGAGTAAAAGGTTATAGGATATGGTGCCTAGAGCCAGGTCACAGGAGGTGCGCCACCAGTTGAGATGTAGTTCCCAATGAAGCAGAGATGGCTTTCAAGAAAACTGATGATGCTGACGAAGAGCTGGAACAGGGAGAGATTCCTGCTGAGGTGGAACACATTGATGCTAAATTGTGTACCCCAGATGAAGTCGAAGAAGACGCAGAAGATGTCGTCGAAGATGAGGAGACTGATAATGACTACCTGCTAGCAAGAGACAGATCGAGGAGAGTCATTAAGCCACCTCAGAGACTTGGGTATGCAGATCTTATAGCTTATGTCTTAATCTCTACAAGTGAGATTCTATATGAAGAACCTAGAGACTATAAGGAAGTTATGAGGAGTCGAAAGAAGACTAAATGGATGAAAGCCATGGATGATGAGATGAAATCTATTCATGATAACAACACCTGGAAACTGATCAAGAAACCTGTTGGAGCTAGGTTAGTCAGCTGTAAATGGATTTTCAAAGTTAAGGAAGGAATCGAAGGAGTAGCGTCAAAGAGATACAAAACAAGATTGGTTTCTAGGGGGTTCACTCAGAAAGAAGGTGTCGACTTCAATGATGTGTTCTCTCCTTTTCTAAAACACAAATCCATTTGAATGTTGCTTGCCACAGTGGCGTAGTTTGACCTTGAACTGGAACAGATGGATGTGAAGACTGCTTTTTTGTATGGTGATTTAGATGAAACAATCCTGATGAGGCAACCTAAAGGGTATGTCGAAAAAGGGAAGGAAGATTATGTGTGCAAGATGAATAGTTCCTTATATGGACCGAAACAATATCCTCAATATTGGAATAGGAGATTTGAAAAGTTCATGGCACGCATCATTTTCATCAGAAGTCAGTTTGACCACTGTGTTTACTTCAGATTTCGACCGGGTAATTCATTTGTTATTTCATTGCTCTATGTGGATGATATTCTAATAGCAAGAAACAATGTCGAAGATGTAACGAGGATGAAGGCTAAACTCAATAAGGAGTTCGACATGAAAGATCTGGGAGTTGTTTCCAGGATTCTTGGGATTGACATTCGAAGAGATAGAAAGCAGTCAAAATTATGCTTATCTCAAGAGGCATACCTACGGAAGGTTCTCGAAAATATTGGTATGTCGAATTCAAAGCCTATTGTGACTTCGACAAACCCTCAATTCAAGCTGAATATAGATCATTGTTCCAACACTGATGTTGAAAGAACTTATATAATAGCATTCCATATGCTAATATAGCGGGGGTTTTTTATGTATGTTATGGTTTGTACTAGACCCGACATAGCATATACAGTAAGTCTTGTAAGTAGGTACATGGCGAATCTTGGAAAGACTCACTGGCAAGCATTAAAGTGGATTCTAAGATACATAAATGGGTCTCTGAATAGATTCCTAATTTATGGTGGAGTCTTGGGTGAAGATAGTAAGGAAGCAATCGAAGTCTGTTCACATGCTACTAATATGATCACTAAGACGTTGCCCAGTTGCAAGTTTTTCCACTGTATGCAGTTGATAAAGCTAGTTTCTTGATGTTACAGAGTTAGATCTAAGTTGGAGATTTGTGAGATGTTGGGTCGAACTCTAGTATGGTTGAAGGGTAGCTTCTGGTCCGACGGGAATTAAGCATGAGGTCGAAGTATGTTTGCATGCTGCTGTCAGAGTAATGCATGTTGTAATCGAAGTTTGTTCTAACATACATTAGTAAACATTGCTAGGGTTGCTAGCATGTTGAATTGGGCCTTGCATGTAAGCCTAATTGTTTAAGTTAGCTTGTACCCTAAGTTAGCTTGTAATGGATAATTGTTAAAAAAAAGCCCATTAGGTTAGTGTGTTATTTTTCTTATAAATAGGATGCTAGTTTCTCAATCTTGGCATAAGGAAAAATAGGAAGATAAAGTCTTAATTTCAAGAGAGAGAGGTTATTTTGTTATTCTTGTATACTTGTAATCTTGTTTCAAAGAGAAAGGAAAGAATAGTAGTTTATAACCAATCATTGTTGTTCCTTGTTGTTTTACCTTATTTTCTTTGTTAACCCTAACCCTTGTGTTTCTTGATCATAAAGAAACCGTTTATATTTTATTTTAAGACATCTGATTCACAACAGATACCATGTTTCCTAACACTCCTACTCTTTCCCCTGGGCTCTTCCAGTGTATTGTGTGACCGACTTGCTAACAAGTAAGAAAATCGACATGGCTTAAGGCCAGTCATTGATGCGTGTAGGGCTATGACTTGGTTGAGGTTCTTGATATTACATGTATTATTTTTGAAACAATCCATGAAAGAGCTAAGATATTATTCTTGTTTCTTCCTGAATCCGAGGAGGCATGTCTAACTATGTAATAAAAAACATGGAGAATCTTGAAACATACAAGTGTAGCTTTCAGTGGAAAGGAAATGCACTTGAGGGAAATAAATGTCTTTTGAAGCTTCATTCTATAGTTTTATGTGTTGTGCGGATTATAAAGCATTATGTTGTTTTGATGATGACAAAAGAGTAAAGAATAGTAAATCATAAACATCAATAAATAGAAATTATGTAAAAGTAAAGTTGATCAAGTTCCAATGATAAGGGAAAAATAGTTCAAGTTAAATTCAAAGATCAACATAAAAAAAATTTAAGGTGTGAAAGTTCACTTAGTCACACACTTTAGCGTTTTATTCCTTTTTACTAGTAGTGTATAAAATAAAAGAGTAATTCTTGAGCTACTAAGGAAATACAGACACACACACACACACACACACACACACACACACACACACACACACACACACACACACACACACACACACACACACACACACACAGATCAGTACTTGAAGCATCTCGGTGAACTTAGTCATGCCTGATTTCAACTCATCGATCTCCATTCAGATTTCTGAGTTGTGTACTTCTTGCTCTGACATCTTACGTCTATAGTTAGCTCTAGTCTAATATCGATGTCGAGGAATCAGCTTGACGACTCAAAGGCACACTGGAAGATGAAGACAACTGGAGATGAGCGACTGGACAAACAAATGGTATGCAATGAACCATGCAAAGATGCAAGTGAAATGCAATGCTATGCAAGACAGGATGCAAAACACACATAACAAGATCAAAGGTTCGAGATCACAGCATGAGGTCTGGGTAAAGAACCAACAAAGTTCCCAAAGTCATCGACCCATATTTCGGATATTATCGACACACCAACTACTTGGAAATCAATAATATTGACGACTCAAAGGCACATTGGAAGATGAAGACAGTTGGAGATGAGCGACTGGACAAACAGATGGTATGCAATGAACCATGCAAAGATGCAAGTGCAATGCAATGCTATGCAAGACAGGATGCAAAACACACATAACAAGATCAAAGGTTCGAGATCACAGCATGAGGTCTGGGTAAAGAACCAACAAAGTTCCCAAAGTCATCGACCCATTTTTCGGATATTATCGACACACCAACTACTTGGAAATCAATAATATTCTCAAGAGAGTCTCGTGTGAGTGTAGTATCGCGTATCAACTACTTCGAGAATACTCCCTCATAGTCATCGCACTACGTCCTAAAAGGTCAAGTAGGGGTAAAAGGTAACTAAAGGACCTCAGTGTCACAGGCTCGTAGGTTGAAAGTAATAATGTTTTCATGAATACTCGTTCAACAAAAATACTCCCAAAACGGCCTCCACTGAGCGGTGGTTTCTCAAGTCATCTTGGTCGGGAATCAACTCCCTATAAGCATTCTTGAATACACCACCTTACTATCATAGGTGCACTCAAGTCCGGGGATATGACTTATCCTCACCACTCAAGGTAACAACCATGCATACAGAAGAACCCAAGCACAGACAAATATATGTACAAATGTATACAAATATACAAGCAAGTAAACATATAGCAAACACAAATATAAACAATGTGGGCTTAACCATCTTAGGGGAGGTCTCCAGTGAAGTCTCCATTTCTGTTGTGGTGAGAATTGTGATGCCAAGCTATTGATTAACTTGAATCTTAATTCATTAAATTCACAACCAGACTTTAATTTATACAAAGGAAAGGTTTAAAGAAAGAAAAACCTATAAATAAAAATGCAAAGCAAAAAGCAAGGCCTAAAGCTAAGCAAAGAGAGATCAAAGGTTCGGGGGTTAGTTATGCCTAGGGTAGGTATTTCACATCCTAAACATCTGTAGTACTCTACAGGAACCTCTTGTTAGTATTTGTGTTATGCTAAAGTTGCTTGCTAAAGGAAAAGTGCTAAGGTAAAGATCTAAAATATATACAAAGTATACTCGCCAAGGGATCGCATCTCATGCATACGTATCCTTGCGGGAATGGAATCAGAGCAATCGTAGTTCCCCTAACTAGGGGTGAGGAACTCTTGACTGTGGTCAAGGTTCCAAAGGGAAAGTAAATGTCTGTAGTGAGACACCTACATAGAGTGCGGCGACTCTAAACTAAGTTAAGTTAGTGAGGAAGAGAATGTCCATGGTGGGACGACTAAATAGAGCACAACGACTCCAAGCCCTATGGCAAAGGTAAACATGGGAAATATCCACGGCGGGACGACTATCTGGAGCATGGAGACTCCAATTCTAAGTTTTAAAAGTTAATAAAAAGTTAGTTGTTAGTGAGCTCGCCAAGAAATTGCATCTTCTGCCTACGTATTCTCAACAAGAAATCAGAGAGTTCATAGTTCCCCTAACTAGGGGTGAGGAACTCTTGACTGTGGTTAAGGTTCTAAGGGGATGTAAGCATTCATAGGGAAGTACTTACATGGAGTGCGACGACTCCTGAATTTACGTTGAGATTGTTATGGTAGAGAATGTCCACGGCGGGACACTAAACATGAGTACGGTGAATTAGATCCTAAGGCTAGGATAAAAGGGTAAAGGTAAAGGATATCATATGTAACCACATAAGCAAACATCATACATTTGATGACAATCAAGCACAAGTAAGCATACAATAAGTGTTGCAACAAATCAAGTAAGGAACTCAAGGTTTCAAGGGGAACCCCGTATAAGTTCATGGTAACAACCAAAACAAAGCAAACCCTAGCATGTTATGGTTCTAAAAAGACATCCAAATAAGTAGAATGAAACATGACAACCACATTCAACAGATTACAACATCAAGAATCATGTTATGAATCACAAAGAAGTTTCAAGGTATACCATTTATGTTCAAGCTTTCACAAAGGTAAGAAACAAACCCTAAACATGTTTTGGTTCTAAAAAAAGACACATAAACAAGTAGAATAAAGGATGGTAAACATATTCAAGAGGTTACAACATCAACAATTATGACAAAGTTCACATATGAAGTTTAACAGGCCATTTTCACATGTATGCATTCGCAAAAGCAAGTATGAACATGGTAAGACAAAGAATCAAACAAATTTGATTATTTAAACATGTTAAAAAACATTTATGAATCATACAAGATTAATATCACAAGAAAAATCAAGTTACAAGTTGAAAAAGTTCAAGAACATCATGGTAAAAACCCTAAAAACAATCATGGTAGCATGTGAAATGCAAGTGGAAAGTTCACATTTATGAGTTTTAGGTTTACCTCTTGAACCAAGCTTAAGCAATAAGAAAACCAGAGATATTGATAGCTCTTCCAAGATCTTCAAATGTTCCTAGGTTGATGAATAGATACTCCAACAACCTCAAAGCAAGCTAGTGGACGAAATGCCTTGTAAATGAAGGAAAAACTCTAAAATCCAAAGATTTCAAAGATCAACTCACTCAAACCATGTTACATAAGTGTGTAAGTTATTTGGATAGCTTCAATACATAATATTTGATGTGTTTGAAGGGTTTCTTGAGTTGGAAGAGGTTTGGAAATGGTTTTGGAAGGTGTTTTACAAAAGCGGATTTTGAGGGATTTTAAAAACTTAATGAGATTTTGCAAGAACTTGTAATTGTGTAAGGAAGGGAGTTCTAGCTTGTGTATAGCATGGAAATTGTGTGTTTGTGATGTAGGAAGTGAGTTCTATTTATAGCCAAAGACCTTGGGTCAAGGTATGGACAAAAGTGAAGTAAATTGCCAATTTTAACCTTCCATCATGAAAATCTTTGAGTTTTCCAATACAATCTTCATCCTTGTCTTTAAGCCACTCTACATAGATATTATTTATACCCTATAGATTGTTTTAATCATTCTTGATAGGGTATAAGGTGACTTTTTGAAGTAAAGTTGATGATTTGACAAGGGTAGCCACCTTTTTTCTCTTTCTTCACTATTCACTTTTGCAACTTGCATTAAATAATAATTTCCTTTGATATTTAGTCCATTTTCGTGGGAATTGATGTTAAAAATGTTTATTAACAATGTAAACATAATAAATGAGACTTAGTTTTTGATTAGCGTCGATTTGGAGAGGTTTTGGAATTAAAAAAACTCATGCTGACCTGGTTTTGCCAAAGTGAATTTTTGCCAACTTGTGGATCTTGGTTCTCTCTAACCATGAAGAGTTATGGAATCCAATTATACTTTTTAGAAAGCCCCAATTAGTTAATACAATACTTATGTTTGTTTTAGGAACTCATTCCTCTTGAAACTAGGTCAAAAACCCTTGTGTGGTTAAGGAGTTATGATTTTGCCCTTCTCAAAACCTTAATTTTCCAACTTTTTGATTACTTCTTAATTCTTGATCAATTAGTCACAAAACTTCATGATTAGATATTAAATGATGTTGGGAACATAGTTGGCTTCAATTTTGGGTTAAAACCCTATTGGTTAATGGGTTGACTTTTCAGTTAGACGAACCGAACGATCGAAAACCTCTGAATCGATTGTTGGTGTCCTGGGTTCCCTGAGGCCTTGAAACTTCTTAGGTAGACTTACTAGGGTTATGTGAGACTCATGGGTCATGACACATGCCTTGGAAAACCATTTAAAACAAAATTCAAACTATAGTTGACTTTTCCAATCAGAACCCCTAATCAGGGTTTTTGCACTGCACTGCTTCCTTTCTTTGGGTGACAACCTCAAATTAGATTCATACTTGACCCAATGGAGTATTATTTATGATGTAAAGACTTGTTCCATGGGGAATTAATCCAAGACGTTGATTGATCAAACCATTGAAACCTCAATTCTTGACTGTGTGGAACCCTAATTCACTTGTATCTTGACAAAGACAAACTTGAAATAGGTTATGGTTAGATAAGAAAATGAATATGATCCTATATTGATGATGAAGATATAAGGGGTAAAAATTTGGGGTGCAACACATTTGCATTTCTGTGACAATTTGGTGTAATTTGTAATGTTGTGGATTTTGATGTTCCTTGATGATTATGATGATGTTGAATATGAAAATGACGCCATTTTATATTTTCATTCTTATATTGATTATTATGAATCATTTTACTCACCCTGCCTGTTTGAATGTTTCCTCCATGTGGGTAACGTGCAGATGACCATGTTTAGCTGTGGATGCCGTCGAGGACTTTTTAAAGTTTTTGGGTTGTTGGCCATTGTGGTTGACTTAGAAGGTCTTGCTCTGATAGTGTAACATCGGATTGGGGGTCTTTGAGTCAAACTATGTTTTATTGAGTTTACTTTATATTGATTTCCTTGCAGTAAAAGGAAAACTTTGGATTTTTGCCTTTTTGAGTTCCGCTGCCATTGAGCACTTTTGAGTAATTTTGAATAAAACTCATTGCTTATGGAGCATTGACCTTGATTTGAATTTATTGAGAAATATACGCCCTTTGAGATAATTTTATAGTGTTTAAAATTTTACTCTGTTAAACTCGATTATTTTACCATAATATTTGTGGGGTAGAAAATAGTGTTACAGTTAGTACTAGTTTGTGAATCACTTTAAGACTCTCTCGTTCCCTTAATTGATTATGGTGGAGTTATTTATTTGGCATGGAAGACTCGTGATTTTTACTCTATATTGAGGGGTTTTCCACGTTAAAAATATCGATGTTTTTTTGTGCCTTTATTTGTTCGATTTACCGTCTTATGTTATTCTCTTATTGTTTCTGTTGTAAATGTGCCTTAAAACATTTGTTGATGAAGAGAAAGAAAATATATTTTAGAGATTGCATTTACCGTGAAAATCGGACGAAAAGTCGAAAGAAATAAAAAAGGTCGATGAATAGTGTCGTCCATACGGTGAATATTGTTATCCATACAGATGAATAGTGATTTATGTATGATGAATAGTGATGTCCGTATGGTGAATAGTGAATCTCATTTTTGGGCTCTTTCGTTTTGGTCCATGGATCCAAGTGATTTTGGGCTTTGTTTGTTCGATATTTGCTATTATAAATATATATCTCTTATATGTTTGGTGTGTGACAATCTTAGAGTTTTCACTAATAAGGGAGACCAAGGGTTTAAAGGTATAACATAGGGTTTCAACTATGCACAAAGAAAACTTAGATTACACCTTGGGTTTGAGTGATTCATATATTGAGAGTTGTAGAGGTAGGGAAACACTTGGGTAGAAAATAGGGTTGTTCTTGGGCGCCTTCAGGGTTGTTCTTGGGAACCTGAAGGCGAAAGCTATTTTCTTGTATCTCATATGTAATCTCTTGTAACAACTTTCTGAGTATAGTGAACTGGAGAGTTGCTATCTTCTTCAAAGTAAATCGTTTGATCGAACTGGGTAAACAAACCTTCGGTTTTTTCTTGCCTTATTCTGTTATATTATCTGTGTACGAATTATTATTGCTGAAGACCATTTATTTTGGTTGCTATTATTCTTTGCCTCATAATTTGATATTGAATTTTGTCGTAATTCACAGCAAGATTCACAACAAGTTGTGCGGTGAGCGTAAAGCAAAGAGATATTATTGACAAGTGAGCACCATGGTTAGTAGATGGCAGATCGAGAAACTTTCTGGTAACAACTACTTCAGGTTGTGGAAAACTAAGATGCAAGCAATTTTAATTCAAGAAAAGTTTATCGATGCTTTAAAGTGTGAAGCATTGATGCCTGTAGGGCTTACACAGGTTCAAAAGACCGAGATGGTGGATAAGGCCAGGAGTGTCATTATCTTGTGCCTCGGGGATAAAGTTCTAAGAGGAGTTTCTAGTGAGCAAACTGCAGTTGCTATATGGGAAAAACTTGAATCATTGTATATGACAAAGTCTTTGGCTCACAGGTTGTATCTGAAACAACAACTATATTCATTTTGAATGGTGGAGAACAAATCCATAGTTGAGCAGCTCATAGAATTTCATAAGATTATCGATGATCTTGAGAATATTGGAGTGAAGATTGATGATGAGGACAAGGCTTTGCTCCTATTGAGTTCATTACCCAGATCTTTTGAGCACTTTAAGGATGCCCTTCTTTATGGTAACGAAGGTACTATTACTTTGGATGAAGTCCAAATGGCAGTGAAGTCCAAAGAATTTTCAAAGCTGAAAGATTTGAAGATTGAAGATAGTGGTGAAGGCTTAAATGTGTCAAGAGGAGGAGGTGAGCGTAAAGGGATGTCCAAATCAAAGAGGTCTGACAAGTTAAAGGTAAACTGTTTTAATTGTCAGAAAATCGGTCACTTTAAAAGGGATTGTCCTGAAAGAAAGGTCAATGAAGATTCTATTTAAGTTATAGTTATATTGGGTGAGGAAAGTTATGAGGATGCCAAAGCACTAGCAATATCAAGTTTGGAAACTGAAGATAGTTGGGTCATTGACTCAGGTTGCTTTTATCACATGTGTCTAAGAATAGAATACTTTGAAACTTTGAAGATGGTGCAAGATGGAGTAGTTCGCCTTGGTAATAATAAGGCATGCAAGGTTCATGATATTGGTACGGCCAGATTTAAAATGTTTAATGATCGTGAACTTCTTATTCACAATGTGAGGTATGTTTCAAAACTCAAGCGAAATTTGTTATCTTTAGAGTTGAATGTGGAGTGTTGAAGATTTCGCATGATGAATTGATTATTGCTAAAGGGTATAAAATATGTGGTATATATATTTTAGAAGGTTCAAATGTTATTATTCTATCATTATTAGCTAGCGGAGGCTTTCATGACAAGAAGAGCTATGGGATTTAAGTTCAAGGCGTTATGAATGCCTTGAGAAACTTTCAGAGGAGTACAATGAATTTTACAGAAATTAAGGAATAAAAATGCATGTTACACTAAGTTGTTATTGAGTTTTTGGGGAAGAGCTGAGGTTAAAACATCTTACTTGGTTGGTAGAGAATTTCTTCAAAAGAAGAATAGTGAAAACCAAGGGAGAAACCTGAGAGAAACTATAACGGAGAAAACTCGGGTTCAGGTGGAGTTTCCTACTATGGATGCTAGCAGTAGTGAGGGAACGATTACAGATATCTCTGATTGTCATTTGACTCATGATAAGGTAAGGAGGATTATTATAGCATCTCAAAGGGATGGTTATGCTAGCCTTGGATATTATGTTTTTAATGTGGCTGAAGAACTGTAAAATAAAAGAAAATAAACCTTCAGGGAGACATTTGAAAATAGGTGGAGTCAAGGGTGGTTGAAAAATCATACTTGTAGCTTGTTAAATTACCTAGGCAGAAAAGAGCAATTGGGAACAAGTGGATGCAAGTTGCGAGATCAAGATTCAAGGGTTGCTTGAATTTGATCAAAGTTATTGGTTCAAGTTTTAACTTGGTAGATAGTAGTAATATTATTGATTGTTAAATTGGTATCGACACAGTTTAAAGTCAAGGTGGAGATTGTTGTAAATATGCCTTAAAACCTTTGGAGATTGTATTTACCACGAAAATCGGACTAAAAATCGAAAGAAAAAAAAGTATGGTGAATAGTGTTATCCATACGGATGAATAGTGATATCAGTACGGTGAATAATGATATTTGTACGGTAAATAATGTTTTCGTATTTTTGGGCTCTTTCGATTCGGTTCATGGATCCATGTAATTTTGGGCTTTGTTTGTTGGGTATTTGTTATTATTAATATGTATCTCTTATATATTTGGTGTATGACAATCTTATATTTTTCGCCAACAAGGGAGACCAAGGGTTTAAAGGTATAGCATAGGGTTTCACCTATTCACAAAGAAAATCTTGAATTACACCTTGAATTTGAGTGATTCATATATTGAGATTTTGAGAGGTAGGGAAACACTTGGGTAGAAAATATGGTTGTTCTTGGGCGCCTTCAGGTTTGTTCTTAGGAACCTGAAGGCGAAAGTTATTTTCTTGTAACTCATCTGTAATCTCTTGTAACAACTTTCTGAGTATAGTGAATTTGAAAGCTGCTCTCCTCCCCCCCCCCCTAGAATAGATCGTTTGATCGAATTGGATAAACAAATCTTTGGTTTTTTCTTGCCTTATTCTATTATATTATCTGTGTATGGATTATTATTATTGAGGACCATTTATTTTGGTTGTTATTGTTCTTTGCCTCACAAATTGATATTAAATTTTATTGTAATTCACAACAAGATTCACAACAATGTCTTAGTTTCCATCACCATTTACATGGAAAATCTCTTTTTCCATAACAGAATCCAAAAAATTTATATTCCATATAATCATAAGCTTTCTTGAAATCCACCCTGAATATGAAAAATTATTTCTTCCATTTCTTAAGTTCATTAACTAACTTATTTGAAATTAAGATGACATTGAGGATTTGCCTCTGATTAACAAATATCAATTGATTATAAATAATCACCTTTATTGAATAACTTTAATTATAAGTTACTTGCAAATGAGGAAAATCGAAAAGAATTAAGAGCAATTGAGAGAGAAGTATCATTTAAATGAAACTGATATAATTTAATTTTTACAAACATGTGTTACATTTTTTATACTACTAAGTGACAAACTTCTACTTAGTAACCACATACATAGTTAGCATTAACCACATGCATAACTATCAATAACCACATGTTGAACTGTCAGAAACTACTTACTAAACTATCAATAACCACATACTGAACTATCAGTAGCCATATATTGTATTACTAGTAATGACATGTTGAACTATCAGTAACAACATATTGAACTATCAGTAACCACTTATTGAACTATCAATAACCACATATTAAACTATCAGTAGCCACATACTGAACTACCAGTAATCACATATTGAACTATTAGTAACCACATGTTGAACTATCAGTAACCACTTATTAAACTATCAATAACCACACTGAAAACTAAATTACACATATAATACCCTTCCTAATTCATATTTCTTAAGTTCCTCATCCCCGTCAATCATTTGGCTTCAACTTTAGCTTGTAAACCCACCTTAAATCTATTGCTTTCTTGCCTAGGTTCTTAACCAGTTCCCATGTGTGATTTTTCTCAATGGCATTGAGCTTATAAACCATTGCATCTTGCAAGTTATCATACTGCAAGACTTGCACATGATTAATTAGTTTTGATTCACCTATTATAGCTTCTTCAATCAGTTCACAATTTTCTCTAATAGCTTGATCTGGAAATCTCTAAGTCATTCAACCTGACTGGTGGAGTTTTGGCTCTAATTGATTTTATCACTCTTCAAGGTTGTGCATACTCAATTGTTACCAATTGTTCATCATCATGCAAAATAGTTTTTATGTGGCTTGAATCTTCACATCATTGCATTATTTTTTATAGAATTTTTCAACTAATTCCAGCCTTTGCTTTCATTAAACTTCATATTTCTATTAATCACCACTTTGTTCTCAATTAGTGAGAACATCTTATAAAAACCAGTTGAATGATATCCAACTAGAACCATAACTTGGCTTCTATTATCCAACTTTCTTCTAAATTCTAAGATGTCTAAAATACAATAAGCCAAAAATATTAAAGTGACGAACACTTAGGCTTCAAACTTGAACAAGCTTCATGTGGTGTTTTGTTGTTTAAATTTTTTGTTGGACATCTATTCATGATGTACACATTAGTTAAATTGGTCTCATCCCAAAAATGGTTAGGCATCTACTTTGCTTTGAGTCTGCTTCTAGACATATTCAAGATACTTATGTTTTTCCTCTCAACAATACCATTGTGATGGGGTGTGTATGGTGCTATTACTTCATGCTTAATCCCTTCCTTTTTACAAAATAAAGAAAATTTAGTTGAGGTGCACTCATCACCACCAATTACTCTTAACCTTTTGATTGCACATTCAACCTGTTTCTCAACTAGCTATTTGAATCTCTTAAAATTAGTGAACACCTTACATGGAGTTAAAATTGAGAGGCAAAGTGGGACACTTATTATGATGTCTTTCATTATTTTGCATTTGAAATCGAGGTTACACCTCATATTTAACTGGAGTTAAGTATGTTTTTTTAGTGTTACAATCACATGTGAAGTTAGGTTTTTTAGTTTATAGGGTCAAAAACCCCTTTTTGTATGATTTTAATCTTTATAATATATTATTCTGATATATTTTAATTGTTGAATTATGTATTTAAATCATGTTGGGAATGCAATTTTTTTTATAATGATTGTTTATATTTTCTTGTTCATGGTTGTTTATGCGTCTGATTGTGTAGACTTGAAGATTTGCCATATCTATATCCATTTCAATCTTTATAATAAGTTATTCTAATATTTCAGTTTTAGGTTTTATAATGAATTAGGTAACCATGAATCTCTTAAAAAGAAAATATCCATAAAAAATAAAATAAATAAAGAGTTTATGAATATTATACATTTAAATAATATTATTAAGTCTTTCTTAAAATTATTTTGATCTACCGATACAAATGAAGTATACATTTTATTATATGTATATTAAAAGAAGTTTTAGAAAACTTTCACTTTTCTTTTATTGTTGAACTTTAAGAGAGATGTATAAGAAGGTGTTATACTTCTCATCTTAATGCAAGAGACTTTCTAATATATGAAGATTATAACATGTGTTATATTTTCAATATTAATTTTACTTTTTTTTTCCTTCAAGTTTAAAGATGCATTGAAGCTTTCTTGAAATTTCAGAGAGTTTATACTCCCTCAATTCACAAAATAAATAATTTCAATTCCATTTTCATTTACCACTTATTTTTCAAACTTTTAACACCTCTTAGGTCTCATTCTTTTCGTTTCCCTTATTCATTTAACATTCCATGTTTTGAATTTTAAAGCAAGTCATTAGCAAAATAATTTAAAATAAATATTTTATAAATATATTTAATATAAAAAATAAAATATTTATAATACATTAATATATAATTTATAAATGGGGTACAATTTTTTATCACCTAAATAAATTTTATATCTTTTAAATTTACAAAAAATATTATACAACAAATATTTGTGATAGAAGAATTAGTTAAATTTTTTAATATCGTTCTCATAAAAATAAGAATAAATACAATGCACCAACTATAAATACACCAACTATAAATAGAATAATTAAAAATATTAAGTATAATTTCTTCACTTTTCAATTTTTTAAAACATTTTTGTCTATTTATACTATCTTTTTAGTAAAAAAATTAAATAATAATATTATACTAATTTAAATTTAGTATAAAAGAATTACAAAAGACAAATATTTGAGATTAAAAGTTAGTTATAATTGAAAGAAAAAAAAAACTAATATAGCAGATATAGAAATGGGTATAATCATGGGCGGTTTTAAGGCCCGGCCAGGCTGGGCATGTGCCCGGGCTCGGCCCCAAAATTTTGCCTTCTTTTATAAAAGAATATGAAAATTGTGGCGGTTCATAAATGCTGTTATGGCGGTTAAAACCGCCACAATAAACGAAAATGCAGAAAACTAGTACTTTTGAATAAAATTTCTCATGTCATAATATATATTAAATAAAAAGGCGGTTTTTTATCGTTGATAATGGCAGTTTTAACCGCCGTAATTTAAACATTTTTCACAAATAAAACATAATTTTTTTTCCTTTTTTATGCAATTAAGCATACATTATATTAATTTTTTTATATGATAATATTTAGATTCAACTACATTACAAAAAGTGGAAAATTAAAATAAAGTTGCTATTTATGACCAAATTAACCAAAAACAAAAAATGAATACTTGAAAAAATAAAATTTAACATAAAAGTAGCAGCTACTAAAATTATAAAAAAAAAACATGTATAGTGTTGTAAAAAGGAAGAAGAAAAGAATAAATTTTATACTCAAATAATATAAAAAATATATTAGGTCCAATTCTTCAATTTATGTTCACTCTAAATTATATGGTTCAATTGATGTTAACTAGGAATTTGTATTTTAAATTTAGTTTGTAGTTACAGTAGTTAGTAAATAAAATTATGTTGTTAACTTGTTACTAATTTACATGAAATGATATTCCATGTTAGTATCAGCCTCAAATTGGATATGGCTATGTTAGTTTTAAAATTCTGCCGAAATCAATTAAATTAAAAATATTTTATTTTGATTAATAACTATTTATATATACAATATAAATTTATTGTCTTTAAATTTTTGCTCAGACTTCAAAAACTTTCTGATTCCGCCACTGGGTATAATTATAATATATTGAATATAACTTTTCACACGTCAATTTTTTTAACTTTCTAAAAAACAATCACCACAAAAAATTTTAACATCGACAAAATTACAATTTACATATTGCAGTATTATGGAAAAATATGTGAAATTTATTTTCAATGAATAATATTAGAAAAAATAGACAAGTTTTTTAAATAGCAAATTTTTGTCTTTGATTAAAATATAAAAAGATGTTGGTAAGTATTTATAAAATTTAACCTAACAATTCAGAACATGTTTTCGAAACAAGGTCATGATGACCATATATGATCATTCAATTTAATCATGTTGAAAATGTATAATTATTTAATAACAAACAATATGTTTTATTTTTTATGTTTTTATTTTTATTGTTTAATATATCATATAAATTTTATATTACATTTATTTAATTAATTAAATGTATTTTCTATTTCAGTTCAAACTTTACAAAATTTAATATAACAATAAGGATAAGGGAAATATGGATACATAATAGCTAAATGTAATAGTGATAACATTATATAATATTCATTCTCATGTCACATACATGAACAACGAGAGAGATATAATATGTATGTTTGCATGATATATCAAGTTATGTTATTTGCGATTGAAATTGCGACTCTAATGTAGTTTAAAAAAAAAACCTGACTCAAGTAATCATATTTCATTTATGAGAATGATAAGAAATGAATTCAGTGCGATAATATAATATTAAAAATTAATTTTTAAATTAAAATTAGTTATATATATCATTTTTATCTTGATATGCAAAAGAATAATTAATATAAATTAGATAAATCTCTTTCAACTTAACCGGAGGTCTTGGGTTCGAATCTAACTCTTGATACGTATTAGTGTTAAATCTCTTGAGGCGTAGAGGATACCGATGAAGTTTATATAATGAATCCATCGATGAAGTTTAAGAAGTAGCAGTTACCTTCTAGTGACTTCACTTTCGAGGGGTCACACACATTTGAGTAAACTATTTTCAATTTCTATTGTGGTTTCATTGACAAGTCCTCTTTGAATGACCTTCTAGCCTGCTGGGCAATGTAACAGTCCTCGCATATTTGTTTTGGAATTGTAATATTAGGAAGAACATATATCATCTCCTTTATGTGCATCAAGGTGAGACTCCTAAAATTGAGATGGCTAAGCCTTCGATGCAAAATCTAATTTTGATCTCTAGTTGTGGTTGATGCAAGACACTGATAATCAAGCATATTGATCATGATCTTGAATGTTTTGTTGGTTGACAAAGGTTCCTTCAAAATTAACTTAGACATTTTATCAAATACCTTGAGCTTCCTTTCTTCTAGCCTCATTTTATAGTATTTATCAAGCAATTGACCCAAATTAATCAGGTTGCTTAGTAGGAACATATAATACATCACAAATGATTGATTATTCTCCATTATTTTTCTTCATAATAATATTTTTTTCCTTCTAATCTGATGGATCTCCTCACTGATTCATCAAGTCTGATTAACCAGTTTTTGTTGTTTGTCATGTGATTGTTGAAACTTGTATCAAGGTACCACACATTTGCTTTCTCTTGAGCCAAATGTGTTGCAGCCATTAAAATGACCTCTTCTGAATCACTACCACCATCATGTGCAAATTGAGTCACACCTTTGTCACCTCCATTGGATTCTTTGTTGAAGTGGGAATCTCAAGCATAACTATCAAACTTATAACAATAATAGCATTGAATCTCCTTCATCTCAATCTTCTTCTTAGATTTTTGATTCTAAGTTGCACCATTCTTTCTTGTCTCTGTAACACCCCGACTTAATTAATTTTTTAATTATTTATTTGATTTAATTGATTGAAAATTTTAATTAAAAATTTTATGTGATTTATGACATGTAGGGGTGAGAATAGGTCAGACAAACTAACAGAGGTCTACGGTCTAGCCTACACAGGTCAAGACCATGACAGACTTTTTTTAAAGTAGAGAAGACCTAGGCTTTTTAATAAGCCTATTTAGCTAAATAGGTCAGGCCACAGGCTATAAAAAGTCTTCTAAGCCTATTAGGCCGGCCTATTTTAATAAATATAAATAAATATATTATTTTTTGTATTTTATTTTGTATTTTATAAAATACAAAATTAAAGTTTAGTTATCTTGAAGAACTTGTGAAAATAAGTTGAAAAAATGTTACGAATAATGTCATAAGTTGTTTTCATAAGTTCTTCTAAACAAATAATCTCACAAAACTCATGCTTATATGTAAGCTCAAATAAGTCTATGTAAACAAACATTTAGTCTCATTGTACTTTTGATTCTCTAGTATATTTAAACATTAGTTGAATTGCTTATTTACATATGTTTAAATGATATAGGCTTTTTAAGTAGGCCAATAGGCTAATTAGGCATTCGAAAATGCCAAACTCGTGCCAAAAAATGAGCTTCTAATAGACCATAGGTCAGGTTTAGGCTTTTATTTTTTAGCAGGTCATGCTCAAGCTTGGTAAATCCTAACTCGACCCAGCCTATTTCTAACCCTAATGACGTGTTTGGCCGGTGTTGGCATTTGTGTTGGTTTGTGCTTAATTAATTAAATTTTGGTGGAATTTAATTACATAATTAATAGAAAATTGGTAGAAATGTAAAGTTGGGCAGAATTTGTGAAATAAGAGAAATAAGTGGTGAGGGGAGAGAAGCTAAGTTTTAGTTAGGTCAAAAACTGAATTATGAGAAGTTAAATAAACGAATTGTATATTTAGAAAATTATAGAAAATAATGGTTCTTGGGATTTTTTACAATACGTGAAAAAGAAGAGAATAAAGAGGAAGAGGAGAGCTAGGTTTTTTTTTTGTTGAGAGAGGACCATAAAAGTTTTCTTTTGTTGGGATTATAAGGTAATGGGGGATTATTCATCTAAGGGTGCCTTAATCTTGAAATGGTAGAGAGGTTTCCCTTAAACTCCAATAGAATATGTAAGAACAAGAATTGTCTCTGTAAGTTATCTCTAAGTTTTGATGATAACAACGAAGTATTTGAAAGAACTATTTTATGCTCTAATGTTTGTTTTGTGCAGATTATGATTATTAAAGATATCAGATCAAACAAACACTATCAAGATGTGTATTTAATATTATATGCAAGTTACTATGTGTGACAAGTCACAAAGCATATTCAAGAAGCAAGTATGCCTCTGTATCTAATCACGATCAGAAAGATCCAAGGATGCCTGATATTGCGGTTGCAATGCTCCTGTGGATTCTGCTCTGAGAAGTGTATCTGATCTTGAAGCTAACAACATGTCTGAAGATATAGTCCTCTGAAGAACTAAGTGCTGAAGAATCTAATAACTTGAAGCTCTGAAGACTGAAGGCTCTGAAGACCAAGTGCAGAAAGACTCTAAAGACTGGATTCTGGAGTTGAAGATTTTGTATAAGAAATAGCTTCACCCAGACAAAGACTTGTTACTCAGATAAGCTGTTGCTATCCATTCTGATAAACAAGGTGCTTAAGTCTAACAACTCTGATGTTATTATGCTATCATACCAAAGTAGTTTATGAACTACTCATGAGATACATCATCAGAAGAACCAAGACAAGAAGCTGATATCTCCAAGCTGATAAACGAAGATCACATCATTTATGGATAAGATCAACAAACTTGCTCAAGAAGACTACAGTACAACATACGCAAATATTCCACTATAACAAAGACGTATGTACTATTCATAAGAGTTGTCTCCCACGATGATATATTAACGTTACAAGCAAAGGACCAAGGAAAGTGACATCACTGTACTTTCCAACACCTATGCTTATTCTATCTATTGGAAAATGACCGTTAGAATTTGAAAGGACATTTCTACCCTCACAACGACTCTCTTAAATGCACTATAAAAGAAGATCATTTGATTTATTCAAATGTTAGCTAGCTGAGCCAGTACGCATAGCTAAGCATACTTTAGAGTGTGTTATTATGTTACTGATGCAATATGCTAAGTCGAAGGGAACCATACATGTTTGAATGTAATATGCAGATGCTGAATTTGAAGTTGTAGCAAAGCTAAGTCAGATAAATCAAATATCATGGATTAGAGAAGAAAAGATTTATGCTAAGAAGCCGCAGTGCTCACATAAGAAAGCTTTTAAGCAATATGGAAACTAGTGTTTTAATAATCTCTTAGAGATTTATCTTTAAAATAGTTTATGTATTAGGAAGCAAGGAGATGTTACTCAATACTTGCCATGTACTTAAATTAGGAGTAATCTGCTTGATTAGAAGCATTCATGTAATCTCCAGAAACACAATTATATTTAGAATTGGTGATTCCTCAAGTGATCAAGTGAAGATCAGAAGACTTGAGAAGACGAGTGGATGTGGTCATCGTGGATGAAATCCTGTCTAGGAGACCGAGTAGATCAGATTTTGTTAGGTCAATGAACGTTATATCCGAAGGGATCACTGAACGTGTCATTGTCTGATTGTCATTCACCAGCGGTTTTCTTGTGCATCTGTAATTTGTTTCGGTTATAGTGGATTAAGACCTCGATTGAGAGAGGCGAAATCACCTTGAAAGGGTGGACTAGATTAGCTTGAGACTCTCTCAAGTGAACCAGGATATATCATGTGTTCTTTACTTGTGTTATGCTTTATTATTTATGCTTCCGCAATGCATCTTATAGAATCTCGTAAAGCAACAAGTGAAGAGGCAAAAAAGTTTAATAAGTTGAAAACCCAATTCAAACCCCCCTTTCTTGTGTTTTTCTCACACCTTCAGAATATTCTTCCTTTTTCTTTTGATTGATTTTTTGATGAATTTCATGAATGTGATATTGTGTTATGTAATGAATTGATTGAAATTTGTGATCTATGAATGTGGTGATTATTGATTGGGTTAAACTGTTCATAAGCATGGTGTTTGATTTGAAAATAAGGGTTTTATAACATGAACATAATTTTAGAATTTTTGTTATTAATTGATGAAATACATTATTAATTTATGTAGTGTGATGTCTTTAATGGCATGTAATTAATGTATGTTGTTGGGTTCATGTTATGAGATGCTTGGACATGTTAGAACATGATTGGTTAGGGTTTAGAATGGAAAGAGGATGAAGAAGACGAGTTAAACATGGAATTTATGGAAAATTCCAGACAACAATCGATTGGTTCCCCTAGAAAAACAGTTTGATTCACTTGTTACAACTTTATTTTTTGGGGCAGAAAGCTTGGACCAATCAATTGGTTCAAGCGTGTAATCGATTAATTCCTTTTAAAATTGAGACTTTTGGCCAAAATATATGGAACAATAGATTAGTTAGCTAGTGTAATCAATTGGTCCCCTTTGAAACATGAAAAATCATTGAAACAGGGAGTCAGGAACAATAGATTGGTTCTTAGGTATAATAGATTGGTTCACTTACTATTTTCCCCATAACTTGAGTTTCGTGACTCAGATTAAAGTGTGATTCAAAGCGTTGGAAAGATAACAGACGTAGCTACATTATGGTAGTGCCTTTTGAAATGAATTGACACTTTTGAATTATGTGTGGATTTATGTTAAATGTGTAACAATTGTGTGAATTATTGTACATGCTTAATGATAAATCAATGTTAAGATTATTTAACATGATTGGGTGTTGTGCGTGGATGTGTATTTGATGTGGTGTTTCTTTTATGAAATGCTAGTTTAGTTACATGATTTAGTATACATGCTTACAGAAGATTGATGAGATGAGTAATTCGAGTGAGAACCACTGGTGATGCATTGAATACATGATCATTTACAATCAGAGTGTGGTTGTACTTGTTACTATGTTATTGTTGTTGCATGATTGTTTAAAATCAGAGTGGGGTTTTATTCCTTGATATTTTGTTGTGGTCTTATGATTTTTTACAGATAGAGTGAGGTTGTATTCATTGTTGTGTTATTATTATTGCATTATGATATGTTATGCATCATATTTTGTTGTTGTTCTTAAATAGGCATGTTCACTAGTTCAAAATGAGGACTAGTGACTTATCCTAAGCTCAGAGTGGGGGATTAGGGTTCACAGTTGATTGGATAGAACCAAGTTTATATGATGAACCAAATGTTGAGTCAGTACCGCATGCATATAGAGTTGAGTTGTGAGTCTGGTTCAAAGTGGGGACCGTGACGAGCATGAGTTGAATCGATGTTGCATTGTATTACATAATGATGAAATTTTTGTATAATGATGAGTAATCTTGCATGATTTGTGCGAGTTTGAAAATGATATAGGTGAGATGTGAATGCATGATATTAGGGTGCATGTCTGATATGCATATGACTCTATAGTGTGTGAATCTATCTTGATTTTTTGTGCACCGTTTATTATTTGAATGTATCCACAACCTTTTTTGTGTTATTACATGTGTGCTCCTCTGGAGTATGTATAATTAGGTATCTAAGTAGAAGCTGGATGTTGAGGAGGACGTTGTGCCTCCTTAGTTACTTGTCAATCGATATGTATAATTGGAGTCACTCTAAAATATAACACGAGGGGATCAGACAACTATGTTATTTACTTTATATTGCATATTATTTTGTTGATATTTTTATGATGAACCACTTTATAAACTAATAATGTTGTTAAGTCTTTTAATGCCAAATATTTTTATAATTTCCGCTGCTTATCATACAATTTCATTTCCAGTTACATGGTTTAAATATGAGTCTGATTGTTGTTAAGTAACATCCTACTTATATGATACATGTGTTTTACACGTTTTATTTAATTAATTGTCGAGTCGGGAAGTAGAGTGTTACAGTCTCACCCTGACTTCTTGAGTTATTTCCTGACCATTTCCTTCATTCCACTTCTTATTCCATTTTTCTTTAACTTCGTTGGTCTTTGAGGAATCTTCTTTCATTTTCTTGAAGGATTTGGCATGCAAAGCTTATTCAGACGCCTTCTCAGAAATTATATTTTTCAGCCTAAACTCAATCATTTCAAGAGATGGTTACAATTCTTTAAGTTTCATCTTTGACAAATACTTGGACTCCTCAATGGTCACAACAATGTGATCAGACTTGGTAGGGAGAGCTCTTAGAACCTTCTCAACTTTCTACAATTTAGAGATCTTCTCTCTACACGACTTCATTTGGTTTTTCAAAACTACCAACTTTGAGAAGAACTCGACAATGGCTTCACCATCAATCATCTGCAGATTCTCATACTATTTCCTCGAATATTGCAACTTTATTTTCTTCAATTTCTCATTGTTACCATACAACCTCTTGAGAGCATCTGCCATACCCTATAATTTTCCATACCTTTCATTCAACTTCATCTAGTTCATGGTTTCAAATTCATCTACATTTCACCTACCTTAAGCATTCATCAGGACATTTATTTATATGCATACATTTACCCTAATCATTCATTTTTTAGGATCATTCATCTGTACTTGCATTTACATGTAACATTATTGGTTCAACGGGTTCATATTATTTATAATTCCACTGGGTATCTCAATACTTGAATATAGAAAATTTGGTCAGATGATTTATTAGTTCTCCATATGGTATAAGATGCTAAAACATGCAAAAAAAAATCTATTAATCTCCATGGATTAGGGTTTCTTGTTGTGTGCACTTATGAAACAAGCTTTTGGATTATTGTGTTATAGTTGACTTTTTGGTCAAAGTCAACTTTGAATGTTGACCCTTTTTACCTAATGATGACTCAATTTTGTATCGTTCAATTCGATTCAATTTGTGCATTATTGCTTGTTATTTTATCGAGTCTTTATCGTTTTCTCTATTATTTGCTTCTGTTTTCCTTTGTTTTGCTTTGACAGGTGCCATATCAGTCATGTAGAAGAAAAGTATCAAAGTAAGCTGAAGAATGAAGGAAAAGTGAAGAAAATCACAAGTTCTGGTTCATCCTAGTTGAATGGTGCTCGCCATGTGTCTCCCTTCATCCAAATGGCGCTCTCCATGTTCAAAAAAGGAGGGAAATCCAATTCAAGCAAATGGCGCTCTTCATTAGGAGACAACGATCGTCGTTACTAGCGGGAGTAGTTTTCAGAGGCAGTTTCTGGAAGTTTTCTTTGGTTTGAACTTGAATTCAAACCTCTGTTCTTGGAGCCAAAGTCCCTATATAAATAGGACTCCAGAGGCCTGCATTTCATATCCAAGAACCCGCAGAAGCACTGACGATTTGCATACTTGAACCATATAATTACTTTCCACAGTAACAATTGTTTACAGTGAGCAATTGTTACACTATTGTATTTTTGTTTTCTGCTGTTGCTGATGTACTTGGATCAAAGTTTAAATTAATAGAACTTTCGGTTCCATTTATATTCCTTGCAATTTACAGGTTATTACTTCTTGCATTATTTATTGCTTTACTATTTGCATGTGTCTTCTATATAACTAAATTTGACCCAAAAATTTAACTCTGAATTTTCACTTAGAATTTACCGACATGTATGTTTTAATTTCCAGCAACGTTAACATGTTAGTCTTATAATTTAATATGTCAGTCTAAATTTGTATGAGCCCGTAGTTTGAGGACCGTTGTTTCGACGAGACTCTCTAGAAACCAATAATGTTAATTATACATGTCTTATAATCTAGCTTTAATGTCTAGTTCTAATTTAGATTGCTTTGTCATGAGAGCGAGAAGTCGCTTAACAGCGTTTTGTCACGAGAGTGAGAAATGCATTAAGGTGTGTCTAATAGAGCGAGAGTTTGAGGTAATCACTAGATAGTAGACACTGAGCACTAGACTTAAACACAATGAGAGTGCTTTAGGCTTCAGTTAGGCTTTGTTAGTTTTCAAAATATGTCTACTAACTACTGGGCGAGAGCAAAATCTTGGGGTTATTAGGTGTGGCTTGGTCAATAGCACGAGAGTGTCAGATTGAGTTTTTAAGCCAACAATTCCTACAGAACTATACTTGAGACCCTTGTTAGCAAGCGGAATCTATAAAGTCCCTTAGAAGCGCGAAAATCATTCTTCGATCTCGTTTCTTTATTTGTTTTAAACCCATCAGTATTAGTTATTTTTCTGTCCTTTTTTATCTTGTGACATTAAGCCTTATCTCTACAATGCAATATAGATCACTTTAGGTTGATTATTAATCCATGTGGGTTCGACAATATTTTAAAACTACGTGATGCGATGTATGCTTGCAGTTCTATCCGACCAACACATAAAGTCGCGATCAAGTTTTTGGCGCTGTTGTCGGAGATTAATTTTAGTCAATATTGTGATTTCTTTGTTGCACAGTATAGACTAAGGCAACTATTTTTCTTTTCAATCTGTCGATTATATGCCAAGCACTCGCTCTCAAGGTGAAGAGTTAGAGAAACCAATTGACTAAATCAAGCGCTTTATTAGCTTAAGGCGCCGAATTCAAGAATTTCATATTAGATATAACATTCTGGACCCTATCATTCCTTATTCAGATTCGGAAACCGAAACCGAACCAGAATAAATCATGGCTCAAGGACCACATACCCGTCCCTTAAAAGATTTCATTGTTCCATCACAAGACGAACCTTATAACAGCATTGCTGCCTCAGTAATCAATCGAAATGATTTCGAGTTGAAACATTCACTGTTACAAGCCATTCAACAGAACCAATTTTTAGGTAGTCCTACGGACGATCCAAACTTACACTTATCAGTTTTCATTCAATATGCTGACACTGTAAAAGTAAATGGTGTCAGTTAAGAAGCAATAAGATTACGTATTTTCCCATTTTCTTTAAGAGATAGAGCTAGAGCTTGGCTCCAGTCTCTACCTTCAAATACTGTCACAACGTGGGACGAACTGAAGAAAGTCTTCTTAACCCGTTATTTTCCACCAAGCAAAACAGCTATGCTGAGAGCCGAAATTAATGGATTTAAGCAAAAAGATAATGAATCTCTTTTCGATGCATGGGAAAGATACAAGGACATGATGAGGCTTTGTCCGCATCATGAACTCGAGAAATGGCTGATAATCCATACTTTTTACAATGGTCTAATGTACAACACCAAAATGAACCAAAGTGTCACAGCTGGCGGTGCTTTAATGGATAAACCGTACGAAGAAATCGTTGAACTCATAGAGAACATGGTTCAAAATCACTTCCAATGGGGAGGAGAACGTGTTTCTCACGAAAAGTCAACTCTTAAAGGCGGAATGTGTGAATTTAATGCCATAGACCGCATAAATGCTAAAGTGGACGCATTAACTCTAAAGATTGAAACCTTGACACAACCAGCGTCCACCGTAGCTGCTATGTCACCAAATTTTGAAGTATGTGGAACCCTTGGATATACAAATGTTAAATGTCAGTTACTGGTTGGTGTTCCCACCGACGAAGTGAACTATACCCAAGGAAACCCATACTCTAATATTTACAATCCTGGTTGGAGAAATCACCCGAACTTTTCATACAAAAATAGCAATGCCCTGCATCTGCCAAGTTTAGCACCCGTTGTTCCACCTGGGTATCAAAAAGGAGGACCTTCAGCTCCACAAGCACCTCGAAAGTCAAATATGGAGATTATGATGGAAAACTTTATGAACACTCAGATGCAACAAAACAAGGAATTTGCGAACCAAAACGCTCATACAAGTGAATTGATGAGGCAAATGGCTAGAAAACTTGATGAAATGGCTACCCACAATAAAATGTTAGAAACCCAGATTTCTCAAGTAACCTAACAACAACCAGCCATAGCAGCCCCAACTGGAGCATTTCCTGGCAAAACTCAACCAAACTCGAAAGAACATGCTAATGTCGTCACATTGCAAAGAGGAATTGAATATGATGGACATGTTGATCCTAGACTCGAAAATCCATCCATGTACCAAAATCCTAAGAAAGGAACTAAGGGGTTAAATGAATCAAAAACCAAGGATAATAATGATAAAGGTGAAAAGACCGTAGAGAAAGAAACACCATATGTGCCTCCACCACCGTATAAGCCACCTGTGTCATATTCTCAAAGGTTAGCCAAAACCAAAAATGAAGGACAATTCAAGAAATTTGTAGAACTTCTGAAATAGTTGAATATCACTATTCCTTTCACATAAGCTATTACACAAATGCCTTCAAATGCCAAATTTCTCAAAGATATCTTATCAAATAAGAAAAAGCTTGGGAGTAATGAAACTGTTACGCTCACCGCAGAGTGTAGCGCTATAATTCAAAATAATATGCTTCCTAAACTGAAAGATCCATGTAGTTTTTCAATACCTTGTGTGATAGGAAAGTGTGTCATAGACAATGGTCTATGCAACTTAGGAGCCAGTGTTAGTCTAATGTCGTTATCCACATGTAAGAAACTCAAGTTAGGTGAACTGAGACTAACTAAGATGTCTTTACAACTTGCGGACTGTTCTGTTAAATATCCTGTGGGCATGTTAGAGAATGTGCCTGTTTGCATTGGTCATTTCTACATTCCTATCGATTTGGTGATAATGGACATAAAAGAAGACTCCAATATCTCTATTATATTAGGTAGACCATTTTTAGCAACAACCGGAGCAATAATTGATGTTAAGAAAGGAAATCTGACTTTTGAAGTTAGTGAAGAAAAAGTCGAATTTATTCTGGCTCAATTCCTAAAAGCTCCAGCTATTAATGATTCATGTTGTTTATTAAATGTTATTGATGAATGCGTTTTAAGGAAGTATCCGACAGCACTAGGCTACAATATCTCTGATCTAAAAGGAATAAGCTCATCCATTTGCATGAACTGTATCATGCTAGAAGATGCTAGTAAAACCTCTAGAGAACATCAAAGAAGAATAAATCCTATCATAAGCGATGCAGTCAAGAAGGAGGTGCAAAAGTTGTTAGAAGCCGAAATTATATACCTGATATCAGATAGCAACTGGGTCAGTCCAGTACATGTTGTACCAAAGAAAGGTGGTATAACAGTTTTTAGCAATGAAAAAGGTGAATCCATTGTGAAACGTGTTCACACTGGATGGAGGATGTGCATAGACTATAGAAAGCTATATAAAGCCACTCGTAAAGACCATTTTCCTTTACCCTTTATTAATCAAATGCTTGAACGATTGGCTAAACACTCTTATTTCTGCTATTTAGATGGATACTCGGGATTCTTTCAAATTCCTATTCATCTTGACGACCAAGAGAAGACAACTTTCACTTGTCCATATGGTACATTCACATATCGATGAATGTTGTTTGGGTTCTGTAATGCTCCTGCAACATTTTAGAGATGTATGATGTCAATCTTTGTTGACTTTATAGATGATATAATGGAAGTATTTATGGAAGATTTCTCTGTTTGTGGGAGAAGTTTTGAAGATTATTTTTTGAACCTAGAATTGGTGCTTGAGCGATGCGTTAAAGTCAATCTTGTGATAAACTGGGAAAAATGTCATTTCATGGTCCGGGAAGGAACTGTGTTAGGACATGTTGTATCCGAAAGAGAAATTGAAGTAGATAAAGCAAAAATAGAAATAATAGAAAATCTTCAACCTCCGAAAACTGTTAGAGAAATTCGTAGTTTTCTTGGACATGTCGGTTTTTATCGACGATTCATTAAAGATTTCTCTGAAATTACTAAACCGCTAACTGGCTTGTTAATGAAGGATGCTGAATTCATATTTGATAAAGATTGTTTGAAGGCTTTTGAGCTACTTAAAAATGCTCTGATCACTACACCTATTATGCAACCACCTGATTGGAATGAGCCTTTCGAAATAATGTGCGATGCTAGCGATTTTGCCGTTGGCGCTGTTTTAGGACAAAGAAAAGATAAGAAGCTTCATGTTATCTATTACGCAAGTAGAACCTTAGACAGTGTGCAATTGAACTAAGCAACCACAAAAAAAAAAGAACTTTTAGTTGTTGTGTTCGGCCTAGATAAATTTCGTTCTTACTTAGTAGGAGCAAAGATAATTGCCTATACTGATCACGCTGAAATTAGGTATCTATTGAGCAAAAAGGATGCTAAACCAAGATTTTTAAGATGGATCCTGCTTTTGCAAGAATTAGATTTGGAAATTAAAGATAAAAAAGGAACCAATAATGTAGTGGTAGATCATCTTTCTAGGATTGAGGACCAAAAACCCAAACAAGTTCCAACCAATGATGATTTTCCCTACGATAGACTTGTAGCTCGGTTAGAGAGCAAAAATGAAATGATCAAATATCCTTTGTTATTTAATGATGCAGAAACTAATGAAGAAATAAAAGCAATTTGTACAGAAACCACACTACCTTGGTATGCTGACTTTGTTAACTACCTAGCAGCTAGGGTGCTTCCACCAGACTTAAATTACAAACAAAAGAAAAAATTCTTTCATGATCTTAAACATTACTATTGGGATGAGCCCTTGCTTTTCAAGAGGGGAGCCAACGTGATTTTCTATCGATGTGTCCCAGAATCTGAAGTTAATGACGTCATATCTCATTGCCATGCTGCACCCTATGGAGGCCATGCGAGCACTTCTAAGACTTGTGCAAAAATTATGCAACCCGACCTATTTTGGCCCAACCTTTGGAAAGATGTTCATATCGCTATTCTGAACTGTGATCGGTGCCAACGCACTGGAAATATTTATAGACGCGATAAGATGACACAAAGAGGTATTTTGGAAGTATAAGTCTTCGACGTGTGGGGTATAGATTTCATGGGCCCGTTTCTTTCTTCTTTTGAAAATAAGTATAAACTTGTTGCAGTCGATTATGTGTCAAAATGGATTGAGGCGATAACTTCTCCTACCAACGATGCACGAGTGGTTATCAAAATTTTCAAGAATGTTATCTTTCCCATATTTGGAGTGCCAAGAGTCGTCATAAGCGATGGAGGATCCCACTTCATTTCTAATATATTTGGGAAGTTACTGCTCAAATATGGGGTCCAACACCAAGTAGCGACACCTTACCACCCCAAAACCAGCGGACAGGTTGAGATCTCAATTAGAGAAACTAAGCAAATACTTAAGAAAACTGTTGCAACATCTAAGAAAAATTGGTCAACTAAACTCCATGAAGCTCTGTAGGCGTATAGAATCGCTTACAAAACCCCTATAGGAACCAATCTGTTTAAACTAGTTTATGGTCAATCATGCCACCTGCCCGTGGAACTTGAGCATAAAGCTTATTGGGCCATAAAGACCCCAAATACTAAGTACGCTGCAGCAGGCGAGAGAAGAATTCTAGATATCCATGAACTAGAGGAACTAAGACTTGATGCTTACAAAATGCCCACATTTATAAATAAAGAACCAAAAAGTGGCATGACAGAAGGATAACAAGAAGAGAGTTTAATGAAGGAGACATAGTTCTTCTCTTCAACTCTCAACTTAAGTTTTTTTTAGAGAAGTCACGTTCCCGATGGTTTGGCCCCTTCGACGTTATTAGAGTTCTGCAAAGTGGAGTAGTTGAGATTAAAGGAAAGTCAAACGATACATTCACTGTAAATGGACAACGACTCAAGCATTATCATTCAATAGAGAACAAAGCATTCTACACTAGCTACAAGTTGGAAGAGCTTCCCGCTCCTCCCGATAAATGATGTCTCATTCCATTTCAATGTCGAGCTTCCGACGTTAAATGTAGCGCTCCGTGGAGGCAACCACGATCCTTAACCTTTAGTATTGTGTTATTAGTTTAGACTTTGCATTTCGATATAATGCAGTAAGCTTTCTATTGTATAGTTACTTAAGTTAGAATGATTATTATTATTGTTATTATTACTATTACTATGTTTATTATTTATAATTATTATTGTTATAGTTATTATTGTTACTACTAACATACGTTTGCGATATCATATATATTTTTCCTTTTTCGATTTTTAGGTTCACTGTCCTTAGGATAGTTCGGCTACTAGGACCATGCAAACTTTTGAGAATCACATTGTTGTCTTTAAGAATGACATCCAGAGACGTCGCTTTGAGGCTCTCTATCAAAGAGACTTCGCTGTGTTAATCTATCCTGATGATCCTACCATGACTACTCTTAGCATTCGGGACAGTGTTGTCTATCTTTTTAACCGAATTGGCTGGAATGATTTTGCTATTACTAGGAAATTCAGCAGTTACCATAATCTGACTTTGGAATTTCTTAGCTCTCTTTATTATGAGCCCGCTCGTGGATATGGTTTCGGCCGTGGATTGGCCACTTTCCGGCTGTTCGGTAACAAGTACCGTTCCACCTATCATGAGTTGGCTGAATTATTAGGACTTCCTAATGATCCAGATGTTGTCACAAAAAATCCTGAAGATGCTTTCACAGGTTATGATCTTGAACAATTCTAGGGTACCATAACTGGAAATTATCACCCTGAGCTCGATGGTGTATTCTCGGAGAGCATCCACAATCCTGATATTTGTTACTTCCACAAGATTTTAGCTCACACTGTTTTTGGTAAGGAAGAGAATATTAATGTTGTGTCTAGAGATGAGTTGTACATCATGTTCTGTGCTTCCCAAGGAAGACCAGTCAATGTTGCCTCATTCATGCTTGCTAATTTCCTTAAGCTCGCCTGAGATTCCTTTCACCCTATTATCATAGGAGGCTTGGTCACAATGATTATTGATGCCATCGACATGTGTTACCATTCGAACCGATCTGTTATTTTTGGCGGTATTCGCCCAATGGACATCAATTTCTGTTTCAACCGTGGCATAATTACAAATCTAGTCCCTATAGAATTTGAATTGCTTATCAAAAATGTTGTGGTCCATGCCTTTACCTTGCCTAACCATGAGAGGAAAAGACAAGTGTTCACAATAAGGACAACGGGTTGTATGACTTAGAGGTTTTGAATGAGACTTTTACCCCACCAGATTCTCCTCAGCCATATGAGCATATGGACACTAGCTCATTTCCTGCTGTCACCCATGGTTCAGCCACTGACCTACAGTACCCTCATAATCCTACCATCACTGAGCCTGATTCCATCGTTTCTATCCAAAGTGAAGTGGACTATCTTCATTCTGAAATCGAATCTCTCAGGTTGGACTATATTAGCTTGATGGACTTCGTGACTGAGTAGTTTGATCACCTTTATCAAACTGTTTACTCGATGATGCGCAACAACGTATGAGTTCGAAGTTGTTTTTTTATTATTTATTTCCCTTTTTTTCTTAGGATAGTTTCCCTGTTTTTTTAATTCACTGTTATACTGTCGGAATGCCGACAAGTAATTGTATCGTTCTCAAATCTTCGATCAATGCAAATTCCCCTTTTCTTTAGTGTTTTATATTTCATATTTGCAATTGATATATGTTGACTCTGATAGAAAACAAGAAAAACCCAAAAAAATACTCTTTAGTTGCATTTTGATGTGCCAGAATTAGAATTCCCTCGCCTTAAGCAAATGGTGTTCGCCATTGCCTAAAGGCGATCGTCATCTGTTCTTAGGAGGACAGAGGCGAGAAATTCAAATCCTGCACGCATTTTTAACTTCACTTTCCCATAAAACCACCTTTTTCACCTTCTAATGCACCATAACCACTCTATTAACTCCTCATTAACATACCATAACATCCCAACCACCCAAATTCCTTAAGTTACCCCTATTTAAACCCTTCAATCCATCACTTTTCATCATCACTATCAACCTCACTCTCCATCTTTCAAAATCACTCTAGCATTCTTTGTTTTTCAAAGCTTTTTCCCACCAATGGAAGCCAATCAAGAGATTTACTACATGTGTATCGAGTTCCCTGAGGGAGAAATCGGAAACACTCAACACACGAACTATCACAGAGTTTTCAAATGATCCGTTGATGCAACGAGGTATCCTGACCCAGAAGCCCTTCGTTCCCTAGGTCTCATGCAAAATGTCTCTTGGATGCTGAGAAATATAGGTATGACTCGCTTTTGCTCTATGTCTAATATTACATGTGTTAGGTTAACTTATGAATTTCTTAGTTCGCTCCGCTATGTCCATGACCTTTTCGTACCACCGGAACCATTCATTTCCAGATGTTTTACGGAGATTACTCGCTGTCCTATGAGCGTATTAGAGAGATTTTTGGTTTTCCTACTGTTGATGGACTTGCCACCATAGCACCCCTTGAGAGTGAGTGGCAAGCCAGTGCTTTTGAATTTTGGCAAAACATTACCATCACCATCATTGACCGATAGGAAGGCCTCAAGGACACTACTATTCATAACCTAGAAATCCATTACCTACACCGTATCCTTGCTTCCACCATATTTGGACACGAGAACATAGGGAATGTGAACTCTAAAGATATATTCTTTATTCACTATGCTCTCCACCAAACCCCAGTGGATCCTACACCATTCCTCCTAACCCACCTTATTAGTGTTTCGAATATAGCCGATGGATCCATCTGTGTCGGCGACATCATTACTGTTGTAGCTAACTCTCTAGATTTAGAGCCTACTTTAGAAAATGTTGACAATACCCCTTGTGTTTTTGCTGAACTTGATTATTGTCGTAATATGCGGATTATCAAAAGCTTGCCTAATTGCAAGTATCATATCATGGTGCGTACCAGTAAGGTCCGCAGATTCTCCTTGCCTAACCCTAAGCGCACTAATATGCGCGTTCAAGCTAATTGGTTATTTGATTTAGATGCGCGTGATTTAGAGGTAGAAAATTTTAATGTTAGAAGGCAGGTTGTTGCGCAGTCCCATGCCCGTAGTCGTGTTTCTAATGCACCCGGTCTGAGTACCGCACCATAAATCACATCTTTGTCTGATTATTTTGCAGGTATGCATACGATATTGGACCAGATCCTATCATAACTCATGAAGCAAAAAGAGAGAGGACGAAGGTGACGTGACCTTGCACGATATGCGTAGGAGGCAGTTGGAGTTCATGGAGAGGACTCAGCTTGACTTGAGGGATATTGTATCGGGTATGGCAGGATTACATGGAGAGGTGCAACACATTGGATATCACATTAAACATATTCCATAAGATGAACCAGATGTCTGAGGAGATCAGCATCAGCACCGAGGCCGTGCCCACTGCCACTGAGCCACATCAGGTTCTATCGTTCCTTCTTACACCTTAAGCTAAAACATTGAGGACAATGTTCAGTTTAAGTGTGGGGGAAAAGTCATTTACTGCTTTTTTTTATTTCATGTTATTTCCTGCTTTCTAGTTTTAGTTTGTTTTTGTTATCGAGTCATATGCGAATTTGAGTCGTTTTTACTCTACGTCTTCGCATTGTCTAATAAACTCCCTTATTTTGAACCACCATAAAAAAATTGTTAGTTTTGACCCAATGGCATGACACATTTAGTATGGGTTGTTTCATTTTATGATTTAGGCTAGGTAGTCGGACTTGGGAAAGTTTTGATTAACGTCGGTACCGTTCCTACACCCTAGAGTTCCTAAATATCCAATATTAGTTGGAATATATATTATACTGAGACGTTTTTCTTAGTTTCTTTAGAAGTAGCCTCTTTAGTAGTTTATATTAGCAGTCAACATCATCCTCACGTATGAACAAAGTAATAAGCCGATGCAAATATGTGTTGATCTCAGTTAAAAAAAATAAAAATAATATATATATATATATATATATATATATATATATATATATATATATATATATATATATATATATGTGTGTGTGTGTGTGTGTGTGTGTGTGTGTGTGTGTGTGTGTGTGTGTGTGTGTGTGTATGTATATATATAAGAAGAAGAAAAAAAATAATAATAAAAAATTTGTTGAATAAGATATCAGATGACACAAACAGGTTCACTTACCATGTAAATATGTAGGATAACGGGCTTAATATGATTGCACTAGAATGAAAGAGAGGAGAATAAGAACAAAGTTCGTAGGCCAAGTTAGAATATCATGATTTGAACCGGTATCACATAGGAAGGAACTCTTTGTCTGCTTTTGTGGAATCGTGTCGTTATGGTGTCCTTGTTTTCATTATTTAGTACCTATCTGTAGCACCCCAAAATTTGCCCCTCCGTTTTGACTGCAACAGGCATTTGTTTCTTTGCATTTTGCATTTCTGCATATCATAGCATTTGTTCTCGAGGCATGGGATCAAGGCATTCCTGTGGTTCAAGTTTCATTTTGAGTGCATGAGACGGAACATCAAGCATAATCCACTTCGGCATTTATTTTGCCCAACGGTCGAGCGGTCAATTTTATTTTATTTTGCGGGATATTTTTAGCTTAAGAAGCAGCATTCAGACTATCTCAAGCATTCTCACAAGTTTGATATTCAAAGGCAAGTTTCAGAAGCTGAACAGAGCTCAAAACGGTTAAAAATGGGCGAATGTGCAGATTTCCCTCCAAAAGGCGCCAGAATTCAAAATTTGAAGGTGTTAATCGATTAGCCAATTGGTTAATTGATTAACCAGGTCAAAATCAGGTCAAATTTGAATTTTTGAAGGTGTTAATCGGTTAACCCAATTGGTTAATCGATTAACCAGTGCAAAATTTGCCTCTGTACGTGAATTTTCAAGTGAAGCCACTTTGGGGTCCAATTTTATCACATGTGAAGTTGATTTTACACTTAGGAAGGATCTAGAACCACTTCAAATTATGCCTGGGCTGGATACAGATATTGTGGTACACCGGTTACCTCTCAGAGAAGAATTCGCCAGTCAAGTAGAAGTTGAGACAAACAAGGCCTGACATAGCTGTCAAGATCAAAGAAGAGGTTCAAAAGCAGTTGAACGTTGGGTTTCTTGCTGTCACAAATTTCTTGCTGAAATTGTTTGAAAGGTTAAGGAAGTTCAAGCTGAGGCTGAATCCTAACAAGTGCACCTTCAGGGTGAGATCTGGAAAGTTATTGGGTTTCATTGTCAGTGAAAAGGGTATTGAGGTAGATCCTGCCAAAATAAGAGCTATACAAGAAATGCCTGAGCCGAGAACGGAAAAAGAGGTTTGTGGTTTCCTGGGGAGATTGAACTATATTGCAAGGTTCATATATCATCTTACAACCACTTGTGAACCAATATTCAAAGTGCTAAGAAAATATCAAACGGTCAGGTGGAATGAAAATTGCCAGAAGGCATTTTAAAGAATAAAAGAATATCTGCAGGAACCTCCAATACTCATGCCTCCAGTTGTAGGGAGACCACTGATCATGTATCTCACGGTTCTTGAGAATTCAATGGGATGTGTGCTCGGTTAACAAGACGAGTCAGGTAGAAAAGAGCACGCCATCTATTATATGAGTAAGAAATTCACTGATTGTGAGTCGAGATACTCAATGCTGGAAAAAACATGTTGCGCACTAGCTTGGGCTGCTAAGCGTTAGAGACAGTACATGTTAAACCGCACAACCCTGTTGATTTCAAAGATGGATCGGATCAAGTATGTCTTTGAAAAACAAGCACTCTCCGGAGGGATTTCCCGATGGAAAATGGTTTTAACAGATTATGATATTCAGTATGTTTCCCAGAAAGCCATCAAGGGAAGCGTCCTGTCAGAATATCTCGCTGAACAGCCAATTGAGGATTATCAGCCGATGAAGTTTGATTTCCCAGACAAAGACGTCATGTTTTTGAAGATGAAAAACTATGATGAGCCTTTATCTAACGAGGGTCCTGAAATCGAATCTCAATGGAAATTGGTTTTCGACGGAGTCGTTAATTCATATGCTAATGGAATCGGTGTAATTATTACGACACCTCACGGTTCTCACATACTTTTTACTGCCTGATTGACATTTTCCTGCACCAATAATGAAGCCAAGTACGAAGCGTGCATTATGGGTTTAGAAGATGCTATTTATTTAAGGATCAAGAATTTAGATGTGTACGACGATTCAGCGCTAGTCGTCAACCAAATTAAAGGAGAGTGGGAAACTTGTCAGGCTAACCTGGTGCCTTATAAATATTATGCAAGAAGACTATTGCCTTTCTTTGGTATAATTGATTTCCATCATGTGCCGAGAGCTGAGAATCAGATGGCGGATTCCTTGGCCACGCTATCCTGGATGTACAGAGTGAATTACTGGAATGAAGCTCTAGCTATCACCATCATGCGTCTTGATAAACCTGCTTTTGTGTTTGCAATTGAGAAAGCATCAGATGGAAAGCCTTGGTATTTTGATATCAAGCATTTTCTCAAGACTCAAGAGTACCCATCTGGGGCATCCAACAAAGATAAGAAGACTCTGAGGAGGTTAGCCGATAACTTTTATCTGAACAAGGATGATGTGCTCTACAGGAGAAACTTTGACATGGTCTTGCTGTGTTGTGTTGATGAACTTGAAGCAAACCTGTTAATGGAGGAAGTCCACGAGGGTTCTTTCGGGACTCATTCCAATGGACATGCAATGGCTAGAAAATTGTTGAGAGCTAGGTATTATTGGATGACTATGGAATCCGATTGCTTCAAATACGCCCGAAAATGTCATAAATGCCAAATTTATGCGGATAAAATTCATGTACCACCAACTCCTATGAATGTGTTTGTCGCTACTGCGAAAATCGGCGCCGGCTGAACAGAAGAGTCGCCACCGTGCGTTATTTATCCCACGGGAGGGAAAGGAAACGCTCAGAGTAAACCTCGCACAACACGGGAAAGGTATGGTCGTCGCAACCAAAACCTGGGTTCGGGAGTCGGTTACGCAAGGGGAAGGTATTAGTGTCGCTTGCGCGAAAATAAGGTGCCGGCATGACAGAAGAGTCGCCACCTTTCGTTATTTATCCCTCAGAGCGAGAAAGGAAACGATCGGAAAAACCTGACGAAAAAGGGTAAGACAAGGTCGTCGCAACCATTGTCTGGGTTCGGGAGTCGGTTACGCAAGGGGAAGGTATTAGCACCCCTCACGTCCGTCGTACTCGACGGGATCCTCGCTTGTTTGTTTACTTGGACGGGTTGGTTATAATCTATCTACCTATCAAGGCTGGCTGAAAAAGAAAAGGAAAATGACTCGGCAAAGCGTCGCACTTTATGCCTACGTATTCTCATCAGAGAATGAGAAATCAGAGTCAACGTAGTTCGGCTAACTACGGGTGAGGGTGGGGAAAGGTTGCTCGCTAGGACGTCGCATCCTATGCCTACGTACTTTCATCTGGTATGAAAGATCAGAGCAAACGTAGTTCGGGAAACTACGGGAAAAAAATGGATCAACTAGGAGGGAGACTATCAAGTCCTACTGTTATCATGCCATGGATTCATCCTATGGTTGAGGTTTGAACAGGGAACTCCTAGATGTTGTCATGCATAGGTTTCAACCTAAAAGTCTATCATCAAATCTCCATCAGAAGAAATGAGAGTCCTAAGGGATCATGTCAATGATACACCAAAACAGACAAAGCATCAGCTTAACAGTAAAATGCATGCAATGCAAGTGAGGGAGGAAATGTGTGTGGGGCTTCAGCCTCCACAAGCTCATCTCGACCTCCAGCCAGTCATGAAATAACAGTAATCATACTGAAAATAAACAACATGCTGTCAAGCAATAACAGATAAAAGAAATGAAGTGCCATCAGGTAAACAAAACACACAGGAGAAAGAATCATCTATTCTCTAATCCTAACCCTAACACAGAATCTGAACAAATCTAAGCAAAGCTCTCAAGCAAACCCTAAACAAGAGAAATCAATCCCAGTCTTCAAGCTTCAGAATAAGCTTACCAAAGAAAGGGAGCTAAGCAAGCAGACTCATAGTGTCTTCCTCAGGAAAGCACTAGGAGGTGTATACTCAGGAGTCATACCCTGTGTGGCTCAACCACTGTGATCAGTTTATATTCCTCCTCTGGAGAAATTAAATTCACAAGCAGGCTCCAACATCACTGGATACTTAGGAAATCCTATCTGAACTAGTGGAACTAAGTGAACAGACTTATAGGACTTTCCTCAGGAAAGTACTAGGAGGCTTCCACTTAGGAGTTGTATCCCATGTGGCTCAACAACATGTGATCAGTTTACATTCCTCCTCAGGAGAAATTAAACTCACAAGTTGGCTCCAACATCATTGGATACTTAAGAAATCCTAGATCAACTAAGGGGACTAAGTGAATAGACCCATAGGACCTTCCTCAGGAAAGTACTAGGAGGCTTTCACTTAGGAGGTGTATCCCATGTGGCTCAACAACATGTGATCAGTTTACATTCCTCCTTAGGAGAAATTAAACTCACAAGTTGGCTCCAACATCATTGGATACTTAAGAAAGAGGTGAGAAGGAAGAATGAAAGTCATTCATAGTGCCTTCCTCAGGAAAGTACCATGAACTTCCTCCAAACTTCAGGATCTCAAACCTCACAGACAGGGAATAAGACAAGCTCTGGGTCTCTGAATCTTGATCTACAATCTTCTCCTCATGATGCTCTCCATCAAGATCTTCAAGGCAACACAATCCCCTCAACAAATTCTCCAAAATGAACCCCAAAGATGAACAGATAACCCACTGAACAAACCAAATCATCAGGCAACTTCAGAAAACACCTAAAAATACTAAACTAATGGGGAAAAATCTAACAGATATTCACAAGGGTCCTCAACACCTACTCATAACATCTACATAGGCCTCTACCTGAAAATCAAGACAAAACTCAATCAAAGAAAGTGATTCATCACCTAAACACAATCTAAACCCTAATTAGGATACCCCTAATCTACCCTAATTAAACTAATCAAAATTTAATTCTAAAAATCTAGAAAAAATCCTATGGGGAACTATGATTCATCATCTAATTGCACCAAAAAGAATGGATTAAAAACCCTAAGGGAAGCTTCTAAAACAATTCCTACAAAATCATGATACAAAATTAAACATATTAAAAGCCACTTATTTGGAAAATCTATTAAAAATATTAAACCTAAAAATAAAATCTCATTTTTATTTTTATAATTTTCTACACATTTTCATCTAGTCATAGAAAAAAGAAGCATTAAAAAAGAATTAATTTCCAATTTTTAATGAATTTAACAAAACAGAAAAAATATTAAAAGAAAATAAAAACAATTAAATGAATTAAAGGGAGGGGGGGTGCAACAAGCACACGCGCTAGCTTAAAACATATGGGCCAGAAAAAAGGGAGGGTGCAAATAGAAAATAAGCCCAGAAGCGGTTTAAATGAAACGCCGCGTTTCATTTGATTTTGAATCTTCCCTCTCTTTCTCAGATACGCGCACAGCCGTTGGATTAGGTGAATGAGTCAAAATCTGGAGAAGATCCAAGGGCTATTGTTCATCGTCCCAAATGGGACCTAGGGTTTTCAGAAACCCTTCTCTCGCGCCCTAAACTTCTAGCTCTTCTATCTCCCTCCACACGCCACGAAACAACATGATTCTAAAATGAAAAATGATCTACTAAATGCCTAGAATAAAATGGTACGATTAGTTTTTCCTGATTCACTCTCAATAATTCCAACAGAATGCTTAAACATCTTGGTACGACCATGGTTCAAAATTTTCAACTGATATCAATCTTCATTAAACTTCAGTCTAATGATTTACAGATACTCTTGATGTTATCCTGGTCATCCTAACCTAATTCATATTACCTAAAACTCATTAAACAGCCAATTCTTGAAAATTAAAGATTTATGCACCTGCCATGGAACTCAATGAATCGTGCCCTAACTTTCAGTACTTGGTCATCTACCCTAGGGAATCAACTCTATGACTATGAAACTAACTAAACTGCAATAATTTAAGAGATATAAGGTGAAGAAGAAACCTGTCAAGTAATGATGGAGGAGGCTCGTGGGGATGCTTGCAGGCCTTGGAATTGGTTCAAGATGATCCTACAATGGTCCTCAATCTTCTGTTTGCACTTGTGATGGTGGAGATGGCTTGTAGTGGAAGATATCTTGGATTGCTTCCACTTGAAGAAATTGCTTCAATGGCTATGTATCTCTCTCTCTCCTCTGACTTGATTCAAGTTTCACCCACCTTTAACACTCCTCATGGCATTCTTTAAATAACAATTGTTGGATGCTTCTAGAATCCTTTTAGAAAGATCTAGAAAAGTCATGAACTTCTCCTTAAATGAGAAGTTGAAAATATCATTTCCCTTGCTTCAAGTCTTCAATTCTATGCCAAATTGTCCTTACATGAGTTATTGAGTGATAAGGAATGCAAATCAGCCTTTAGTTTCACTTGTGTAGGGTTTTTCAATGTTACCTTCTTTTGCAAGCAACAAATTTCCAAAGGAACCTCATTTTTTAAGCCTCAAATGAAAATTCTACTTAAACCAATGTTCTCAAAATAGTTTTTCCAATCAAAATGATATATTGGATGACCTATTTTGGATTTGTGGATCTCCCAAATCACTTTTCAATTTCAACTTTTCAAAGTTATAAGCCTTTTTTAGTTCATTTTTGACCAATCATGGAATCTTGTGCTATGAGCTTTTTCAACAATTTGTGACCTTCTTTCTAGACTTAAAATCACATTTTGAGCAACTTTCATGTTTTGAGTTTTTCCATTTGAGGCTTGGAAATAGGAGTTTTAGGCATTGGCTGAAATGACCTATAACTGACAAATGACCAAAATACCCCTGCCTTGTTCAAACCATAAGTTGAGTTCCACAAATCCAATCAAGGACTTCTACCACTTAAATTAAAGCTAAGAAGATGCCCTCCAACATTCATGTTGACCAAGAGATCATAGGAATCATCCTACTAGGGAAAAAGTTGTCTGCAAGTTGGGTGACTTTCAAGGACCCAGATTCACACACCTCTGCTGACCTGTAATTTGCCAAAACCATAACTTGAGCTCTGTAACTCCTATCAAGGACTTCCACCACTCAAATTAAAGCTTAGAACAAGCTCTACAACATTCATGTTGTGGGGAAGATGAGATATCAATCATATCTAGAGCTAAAACTGCCTGGAAAATAGGGATCAAATTAGGGTTTTCTCACTGACAATCCTTGGAAACCCTGACCTGAAACTTCTCAAACTCCTCAATCATGATGAGTTGGTCTAGGAATCATCTTTACAACATCTCTATGCATCATTCCATGATCTCATGGCCCTTGGATTAGGTCTCAACCTTCTCCAAATTTTCAGCTGATCTAGGGTTGACCCAGTCAAAACCCTAATTCTACCATTCATGGTTGAATCTCCTGAATCACTGCATAATGACCTCTCTGGGCTTCATGATGGCTATCAAGACATCTCATAAGCTTTCTCAAAACATCAATTTCTTTCTCAAAGTCTCAGAATCATCTGAGGAGCACCCACAACTTTCAAACTGTGAAGCACACAACCCTGGTCTCAACCCACTCCTCTGAGGATCTCTTGAACTCTCTGATGAAGGTATCAACTTTCAAATACTCAATGAATGAATAATTGTTGGTCAAATTTTGGGGTGCAACAGCTGCCCCTATTCAAACGGCTTGAACCTGACTGGGTGAGAAGCGAACGGCTCTCAACCAATCAAGGTGCGAGACGATTGAATATCGGTAAACCCGAAAATTTGCCAACTGCACGACCACATGATACTCTGCGGAGAACAAACTTTCGAACACTGCAACACTAGCTGCTCAACAACTAGCTGGAGAAATATTGATCTGAATCTCCGTCAGTTATCCACATTAAATTCTTCTGACGTTGCCTTCAGACAACCACAACACGGGGAAACAAACAACCAACATCGCCGCCGGAGAACTAAATCTGATATCGCCGTTGAACAATCAAAATACCCTGCATCACCGCTGGAGAACTAAATCTGACATCACCGTCGGACAAACAAAATACCCTGCATCACCGCTGGAGAACTAAATATGACATCACCGTCGGACAAACATCATCTCTACTGGGGATTTAAAGGGTCTGACATTGCCGTCGAACAAACATTCAACCTCGCCGTCGAATAGAATACCACCCTGAACAAAATCTGACCTGGGGTTCACCCCTGGTATAGTACACTTGCATATTTGAACCTACTCCGCTGGGAATGAGAGACTTAACCGAGCACACTCTGGTCTGAGGTTCACCCTCAGAACCATGACGAACATCGGAATACTACTGCACACTGCCTACCGTAGAACTTCAACATTAGAACTATATGAAACCCTGGCCCCTGGCCACTTCCAGCTTCAGCTAGAAAAGATCTTCAAGTACTTCTGAAGATAAGCATCCTTGGCCTTCAAGGATGGCAACTCTGCAGGAGGTATCTTTGACTTCAGTCTGAAGAAAATGATCCTTGGCCTTCAAGGATACATGGATCTGCCTTCAGGCGATTCCACCTCTGCTATATAGTATCCGTGACCTCAGTCAGGGATGTACTTCGGCCTTCAGTCCGAAAAATGAATCCTAGGTCTTTCATGACCTTGGGGGATAACCTTGCCCTTAGGCATCTTCGCTTCAGCTTAGGAAATCTGTGACCTCAGTCAGAGAAATGGTATCCTGAGCCATTCATGACTCTACGGGGATTCAAACACTTCGCCTTCAGGCAAAACTCCGCTTCAGCTGGAGAAACATCTTCGACTTCAGTCGGAAGAAACACTATTCACTTGATCGCAATCAATCATCTCCTCAGGACAACTGACTCGGTCTTCAGACTCATACGAATCACTCTGTTGTATCTACAACTCCGGAACCTTGTCTTCATCCACCCGTTGAATCTTCAACACGGAAATCTGGACCTGTAGGAACCTTCTGATATCGCCTTCGGGCGCTTATGAAATCCTTCTTCAGATTAGACATCATTGTTGGGGCAGGCATATCATGCTGCTGAGGACTTCAAGAATCATCTTGAACAAACAGATTCATCGGGCATCTTCGAAAATCGTCCTGAACTAATAACCTTTCTGGAGCAAACATTCTGTTGGGTATTCTAGGAATCTTCCTGGGCAACTCCTGCTGGAGACGCTATTGGGGAGCTCAAGTATCATACTAGGCGAACAACTCGGGAAGCTGCACTGAGGTCTTAAGAATCGTCTTAAGCAAATGGCCCTGCTGAGGGATTTGAGAATCATCTTGAACCGAAGACTTCGCTGGGGGTCTCAAAAATCATCTTGAGCGAGCGACTGCGGGGATCACACCGGGGTCTTTAGAATCATCTAAGAAAACAACCTTGCTGGGGAGAACATCAAGAATCGTCCTGAACAACCGGTCTTTCGGTAGTACACCTGTGGAACAAGGATGATGATGACCTAGATCATGCTTATGATGCGTATGCTTCTGCGCTATGCCCCACACGGTGGGAATAACATGTATTTATGCTAAATGCCATGCAATCATGCACAATGCTATGCAATCATGCACAATGCTATGCAATCATGCACAATGATGTGATCCTGTCAGCAAAATAAATGCCGAAGGGGGAAATCCTCCTGTCAAGGAGACAAAACCACTCTGGTAGAGGAATCATCCTGCTGAGGAGAATGTGAACACGCCAATATCAATCGGGCTCTGCCTGGGGAACTGATCTTCCGCGAACTGCTGCAGGGAACAACTTCAGCTGACTGCCGCAGGGGACGAAGCTCTACGAGAACTTGGATCTGCTGATATCAATCGCGAGAATGAACTGTGCGGCCGTCTCGGCTACTCTTCTGGGGATGACCACTCTGTGGGGAACCAACTTCAGCTGCTTAACACTCCACTGGGAAAAAACCAATCATGATCTGATCAACTTCCAAGGATTCGGATCTCTTGGACATCTGCAAACTCGGCTGAGGAAGGAGAAATCATTCTGCTTTGCTGGAGAGAGTGCGACTCAGGGGGAAATACAGCATCGGCTGTTCTACGCTCTGCTGGGGAAAATTGATCATGACTTGATCAACTTCCAAGGATTCGGCTTTTCTGCGGACTCAGCCGGGGAGAGAAATCATTCTACTTCACTGGAGAGTACGACTCTGATGGGGAATTCGATTCCACTGGGGAAGAAAGGATCATCTGCCTTCGGGGGAGAGTATGATTCTGGTGAGGAATCTCAACTCCACTGGAGGCTTTAGTCTGGCATCATCAGTTACTGCATACTTCGGTATACGACTAGCTTCCTACGAAACCTGCACTTGTGACCCGGTGCGGGGGAGACACCTGCTTTGGTGACTTTACTGGGGAAAACACGAGCTTCAGCTCCCGAACATTGCTCTGAAATCTACACTTGTGACCCGGTGCTGGGGGAACGAGTTTCGGCACCCGAATACTTCTATGAAATCTGCACTTGTGACCCGGTGCTGGGGGGAGACAACATCATTCTTCGGTGCTTGATTCAGCTGATGAAGCGACATTCCTTCAGGACGCATCTGCTTGGGGAAGAGAATCACCTCTATCTGGGGAAGACATATCAATGCTCACTATTCTGATTCTGATTCTGCGGAAGAGAGACTACTGAACTCTGCTGGAGAAGGAGGACTCGTCCCGCTTCGGGGATATCAATCCTGGTCTACTGAGGGCAATCTTGACCCTAATCTGATGAGGGGTAAACGCCATCTCAATCTGCTGTAGTCTCAAACTGTACAGGGGGAACGACCTCAAACTGTGCGCCTCTGCTGAGAAACGATCTTGATTCAACAACGTCAACACAGGGAATACAGGCTACCAATCATGGAGTCAAGTAACAGGCTATGCTGTAGGATAGCAGCCCAATGACCGCAAGGCTTCTTCAGAAGGTTCAAGTTTTGACGGGGTAATGACACGATTCCCCGATACTCAATTCTTGCTAGGGTGAACAAACTCATTTGAACAACTTGCCCCAGTGCATTTCAACTTGCCCCAATCCGACCTTTGGGAATAATTCATTCTGAGCCGAAAACAACTGGCAACAAGACAATCTTCAGAGGGCTTGCCCCAGTATCTGCACAACGGGAGGATTCATCCTCAGCTGATCAACTCTTAGCATGGTTAGCTTCAATATCTCTGAAGTAGTTTGCCCCTGAACGAGCGATGAGCGACTCAACATGCTCCGATCGAACACTGGAGGTATCTGCCCTTAAATCGCAAGGATTCCGGATAACTGCCCCTGATTGGGTCTCGAGAAGATTCACTTCCGACCAACCGCTTCTTGCATAAACTGCCCCATAATCAACTGATGCTCCGGGACTTGTCCTCAGACAAACTGATTCCAAACTCACAGGAAGTCAGTGCCCCAGATTCACAGGGTTTCACAGCATACCATTCTGACCCAGACCTCTGACGATTCAGTCCTGATTGACTATTCCTTGCTGAAGTTCCTTCGTATCAGCTACTAACCTGCAACTAAAATTGTTTATTCACGAATAGTAATTTTAATGCAGTGTCCATGCAAATTTCGAAAAAATGTTGTACTGTCACTCATTTACGTGTCATGCTAGTGAGTGACGAATGAACTCAAGAGTTCAAACGTAGTGCTGATGCGATCAGTGAAAAATGCAATAAGGATATGATTAGCAAATCATGAAGGAGTCAGGTTACTCAACCTTATCGTAATGCGCTCTCAGAATAAACCCTGCCTCAATTAGGTCTTTTAAGGGTTGTATCGTGGTCGGGTTCACGGTTCGTGAAACAAAGGATATTTGGCTCAAATTATGATTTGTACCCACCCCTTCTACGTGATATTCTCCGATCCTAAAGTTCAGTTAACTTAGCTCGAGCGCTCTCCTCTTCGAGAGGTATGTTGAACATTGAGAATGACTGGTTAAAGAATTCGCAAGGTGTTTCAGAGTGACAGTTACTCCTTTTTCGTTTTCGGCGTCTGTGTCTACACGACTTCGTCCTTGTTCGAGGATTTTTCTCTTTTATAATCCTTTCTTTTTCATTCACCATTTTTTATTCCCTAATTTTTGCCTGGACTGACTCCTTTTGAGTTCTTTTCGATTTTTTCTTTTTGAAGTCCAGCGGGACGCCCTGATTTTTGCCTAAGTATTTGCTTTCTAGCTTTTCTTTTTTACTTAGCGGGCTTTCTTATTTCTCTTTTTTCTTGGAACAAGTCGTGCGACACTGATTGTCTTGATTGCTCCGAAAGGATTATAACTGTCTCACTCCTGGTTGGTGAGGTTTAACCAATGTGGTTGATGAGGTACGACCTCTGGAGAGGAATATGATGTGATTGGTCCTCGAAGGACAACACTCCTCTGTAAGACTTGAATGCTCGATCAAGCTAACTAACAACTACCCTGCCCCAGGTTAAGATGTGAGGGTTTAAAAATCCGAAAGAAACTCCTACTTCTCGGCTCGAAGTGGTTAACAAGGGATTCTCTTCCTTATCTCTCCGGTGTTTAGGGGATTTGAAACAATGCCTTGTACGTCATCGGCAAAGTTTTATCTGAAAGCCATACGATCATTGGCTATGAGTATTCAGTTTCATCATCCTCCCTCCGCTCATTGCTAATCATAGTAATAAAGTGGAGTAAATAAAATGCAAGTGTCAGTGCAATGCAGTAAATGAGTGACAACGACATAACTAATTCAGAAAAATGCATCGTCACTTTATTAATATTACCATTCGAAACATACAATGTTTTAACAGCAAGTAGTAACTAACAGAAAAGAAACTACAAATGCAAATGGTAAAAAGTCCGAAGACTGCCAATGTTGAGGACGTCTGCTTGTCTGGATCACTGGCTTCTGGAAATAACCCTCTGAATCTGCAAGCTCAAACAGCTGAGAGGTCGCCACGCACAACCAAGACTCCATCTGGAAAGGAAATACACCCTTGGTCGATCAATTGCTGCACCTTCGCCTGAAAAGCCTTGCAATCTTCAGTTGAATGCCCCAGAGATCCACCATGGTAGCCACACTGAGCATGAGGATCGTACCCTGGAGTGTAAGGCTCTAGCACGGGCTTGAGAGCTTTCGGTTCCACCAAGGAATTCTGAACCAACAGTGGAAGAATCTGGCTATACGGCACAGGCACTGGATGGAAAGAAACATTCCTTTGTTCCACGTGGTTGCGAGGTCTTTTGTGATCCTGGTGCTGGTATTCTTTCCGCCCAGGAGCAAGAGGTCGTCGTTTCTGAATGGCGACGGTCTCTCGTTTAGGCGCTTGCGTCCTTGAGCTTGATCCAGGTAGAAACTGCGAGCGAGGCGATTCAGTCACCAAAGGTCGTGGGACGTATTCGAGATCTTTCTCAGCTTCAGGCAAAGGAGTGGAATCATTCACCTCTCCTACAGGGTACGGGATAAACTTTCCCGATGCTCTCATGCCGCCCGGCACAAGCCTAATTGTCCTCGAGTCAATAAGGTCTTGAATCTTATTCTTGAGAGCCTTGCACGTTTCAACATGGTGCCCCGGTGCTCCTGAGTGGAAATCACAATGTATGCTGAGATCAACGTCTGGTGACACGTCATCTGGTGGATTTGAGGTCCGAAGCTTGAGAACACGGTTCTGAACCAACAGCGGCAGCAGCTGGGCATAACTCACAGGTAGTGGGTCTACAGCTCTATCAAGTAGCTTCTTCTTTTGACCACAACCTTCAGGATTATTCTGAGATGCTCGGCGCGGCTGATGACGAGACAGGCCTCGAGCTTCATGCTGTGTAGAGGGTCCATGAGGTCCACTTGGCTTCGGCACAGGTGGCACTGACGGTAACGGAGGAAGCACTCTGGTCTCTTCCTTGGGTGCTTGACCACTCTCCTTATTTAGCATACTTCTCACCACTCCCATGAGAAAGCTCAACTGATTCTGCAGCTGTTGATTCTCCTCTCTGAGTACTTGCTGGTCCAAGCGCACCGCCTGTATGTCATTCATGACCTGCCCCAGCTGGCTTTGGATTTTCCCTAGTTCAGCTTGTATCTGCTCCATTAGTCTGAGCTGCTCGATTCTGAGTCAAACCTGCAAACACAAGGGTTAGAAGACAAGTCCCGGCTTTTGCCATGCAAGATGAATTATGGGCGTCTGTACGTTCAGGAGATCACCCCTGATTCTGGTGTCAACGTGCCAACATAGTGTCAATGCAATGATAAGACTGGATCCATTCATGGAAGAAAATATCTCATATTGCTCGGGACACCAGGATCAGGGTACGAAACACGCCGGCAGCACAGACACATGCTAATGGAATGCAAACATGAATATGCAAGCTAATGCAAAATGCAGGCATGCAACAATATATCCGGGTGGCTGCTGTGGAGATTCGGCATCAACAGTCACTGATGAGAAGGAAACCCCGGTGTAAAACCGCTGATCTGATCTGTTGTGAATAACCATCTGGTAGGATCGAGATCAAAATTCTGCCCTGACAAGAACGAAGGCCTGATAATAAAGACCCCGGATGCAAGATCAAGGAATATCTGTTGATGAAGTCTTCGGACCCCAAATCACAAATCTGCCCTCTCAAGAACAAATGCACAGCTGCTGATGAGATCTTCAAACCCCACTCAAAATCTGCCCTATCAAGAACAAACAACAACTGCTGACGAGATCTTCAGACCCCACTCAAAAATCTGCTCCATCCAGAACAAACCTCTGATGACAATACTCTGATCGGAACCTGCTCTATCAGGAACAGACAAACACCCGATGATAAGATCCTCTGATCAAACCCTTGCTCTTTCAAGAACATATCTGCACCGGAGAACCCAACATAACTGATTCACTGTCAAGAAAACCAGGTAGTCTGGAGGTCAAAGTTTCCTGCAATATCCCAACCCCACTCACAGGTATGGACCTAATCCACGGACAAAGGTACGGCATCCTATGCGGTTATCAGCGTCACAGACTTTCATGAGTGACGATACGATTCCCAGAAGGAGTGGCATCATCAAGTCATGAAGAGGCCTCACTTAGCTGACTTCCAAATGATCGGTCCCCAGAGTCGACAATCCTCACGTCTGGACTCCCCTCAGATCCTCAGGACCGGAAAGGAGCACCTCTGCAAGAATCTCGTCTGAGCACAGATTTTCGTAGGGAACTGTGCCTGCTCAGCAGACAGGTTCGTCTACTACTTCTCCGCAACTATATCTAGGTGTGTACTCAAGCCCAGGTCCGGCTTTTCACTCACAGTAGCATCCCTCTCCCACAGCAGCACAGATAATCATATCAAACTGGAAATAAAATGCGGGAAATAAAATGCGGGAAGTAAAAATGCGATAAATAAACGCAACCCAACAAGCAAACACACAAACGATAGGATTGACTCGCGTAGGGGATGGGAAACGGTCCCAGCATAAGGGATGGGAAAAGTCCCTAGATGCTATTGTCCCCAGCAGAGTCGCCAGCTGCTGGGGACGGTCCCAGACAGCTAGGAAGGAAATCCAAGGCGAGACTCGCATAGGGAAACACCTGAAGTTCCCCAGCAGAGTCGCCAGCTGTCGCTTGCGCGAAAATAAGGTGCCGGCATGACAGAAGAGTCGCCACCTTTCGTTATTTATCCCTCAGAGCGGGAAAGGAAACGATCGGAAAAACCTGACGAAAAAGGGTAAGACAAGGTCGTCGCAACCATTGTCTGGGTTCGGGAGTCGGTTACGCAAGGGGAAGGTATTAGCACCCCTCACGTCCGTCGTACTCGACGGGATCCTCGCTTGTTTGTTTACTTGGACGGGTTGGTTATAATCTATCTACCTATCAAGGCTGGCTGAAAAAGAAAAGGAAAATGACTCGGCAAAGCGTCGCACTTTATGCCTACGTATTCTCATCAGAGAATGAGAAATCAGAGTCAACGTAGTTCGGCTAACTACGGGTGAGGGTGGGGAAAGGTTGCTCGCTAGGACGTCGCATCCTATGCCTACGTACTTTCATCTGGTATGAAAGATCAGAGCAAACGTAGTTCGGGAAACTACGGGAAAAAAATGGATCAACTAGGAGGGAGACTATCAAGTCCTACTGTTATCATGCCATGGATTCATCCTATGGTTGAGGTTTGAACAGGGAACTCCTAGATGTTGTCATGCATAGGTTTCAACCTAAAAGTCTATCATCAAATCTCCATCAGAAGAAATGAGAGTCCTAAGGGATCATGTCAATGATACACCAAAACAGACAAAGCATCAGCTTAACAGTAAAATGCATGCAATGCAAGTGAGGGAGGAAATGTGTGTGGGGCTTCAGCCTCCACAAGCTCATCTCGACCTCCAGCCAGTCATGAAATAACAGTAATCATACTGAAAATAAACAACATGCTGTCAAGCAATAACAGATAAAAGAAATGAAGTGCCATCAGGTAAACAAAACACACAGGAGAAAGAATCATCTATTCTCTAATCCTAACCCTAACACAGAATCTGAACAAATCTAAGCAAAGCTCTCAAGCAAACCCTAAACAAGAGAAATCAATCCCAGTCTTCAAGCTTCAGAATAAGCTTACCAAAGAAAGGGAGCTAAGCAAGCAGACTCATAGTGTCTTCCTCAGGAAAGCACTAGGAGGTGTATACTCAGGAGTCATACCCTGTGTGGCTCAACCACTGTGATCAGTTTATATTCCTCCTCTGGAGAAATTAAACTCACAAGCAGGCTCCAACATCACTGGATACTTAGGAAATCCTATCTGAACTAGTGGAACTAAGTGAACAGACATATAGGACTTTCCTCAGGAAAGTACTAGGAGGCTTCCACTTAGGAGTTGTATCCCATGTGGCTCAACAACATGTGATCAGTTTACATTCCTCCTCAGGAGAAATTAAACTCACAAGTTGGCTCCAACATCATTGGATACTTAAGAAATCCTAGATCAACTAAGGGGACTAAGTGAATAGACCCATAGGACCTTCCTCAGGAAAGTACTAGGAGGCTTTCACTTAGGAGGTGTATCCCATGTGGCTCAACAACATGTGATCAGTTTACATTCCTCCTTAGGAGAAATTAAACTCACAAGTTGGCTCCAACATCATTGGATACTTAAGAAAGAGGTGAGAAGGAAGAATGAAAGTCATTCATAGTGCCTTCCTCAGGAAAGTACCATGAACTTCCTCCAAACTTCAGGATCTCAAACCTCACAGACAGGGAATAAGACAAGCTCTGGGTCTCTGAATCTTGATCTACAATCTTCTCCTCATGATGCTCTCCATCAAGATCTTCAAGGCAACACAATCCCCTCAACAAATTCTCCAAAATGAACCCCAAAGATGAACAGATAACCCACTGAACAAACCAAATCATCAGGCAACTTCAGAAAACACCTAAAAATACTAAACTAATGGGGAAAAATCTAACAGATATTCACAAGGGTCCTCAACACCTACTCATAACATCTACATAGGCCTCTACCTGAAAATCAAGACAAAACTCAATCAAAGAAAGTGATTCATCACCTAAACACAATCTAAACCCTAATTAGGATACCCCTAATCTACCCTAATTAAACTAATCAAAATTTAATTCTAAAAATCTAGAAAAAATCCTATGGGGAACTATGATTCATCATCTAATTGCACCAAAAAGAATGGATTAAAAACCCTAAGGGAAGCTTCTAAAACAATTCCTACAAAATCATGATACAAAATTAAACATATTAAAAGCCACTTATTTGGAAAATCTATTAAAAATATTAAACCTAAAAATAAAATCTCATTTTTATTTTTATAATTTTCTACACATTTTCATCTAGTCATAGAAAAAAGAAGCATTAAAAAAGAATTAATTTCCAATTTTTAATGAATTTAACAAAACAGAAAAAATATTAAAAGAAAATAAAAACAATTAAATGAATTAAAGGGAGGGGGGTGCAACAAGCACACGCGCTAGCTTAAAACATATGGGCCAGAAAAAAGGGAGGGTGCAAATAGAAAATAAGCCCAGAAGCGGTTTAAATGAAACGCCGCGTTTCATTTGATTTTGAATCTTCCCTCTCTTTCTCAGATACGCGCACAGCCGTTGGATTAGGTGAATGAGTCAAAATCTGGAGAAGATCCAAGGGCTATTGTTCATCGTCCCAAATGGGACCTAGGGTTTTCAGAAACCCTTCTCTCGCGCCCTAAACTTCTAGCTCTTCTATCTCCCTCCACACGCCACGAAACAACATGATTCTAAAATGAAAAATGATCTACTAAATGCCTAGAATAAAATGGTACGATTAGTTTTTCCTGATTCACTCTCAATAATTCCAACAGAATGCTTAAACATCTTGGTACGACCATGGTTCAAAATTTTCAACTGATATCAATCTTCATTAAACTTCAGTCTAATGATTTACAGATACTCTTGATGTTATCCTGGTCATCCTAACCTAATTCATATTACCTAAAACTCATTAAACAGCCAATTCTTGAAAATTAAAGATTTATGCACCTGCCATGGAACTCAATGAATCGTGCCCTAACTTTCAGTACTTGGTCATCTACCCTAGGGAATCAACTCTATGACTATGAAACTAACTAAACTGCAATAATTTAAGAGATATAAGGTGAAGAAGAAACTTGTCAAGTAATGATGGAGGAGGCTCGTGGGGATGCTTGCAGGCCTTGGAATTGGTTCAAGATGATCCTACAATGGTCCTCAATCTTCTGTTTGCACTTGTGATGGTGGAGATGGCTTGTAGTGGAAGATATCTTGGATTGCTTCCACTTGAAGAAATTGCTTCAATGGCTATGTATCTCTCTCTCTCCTCTGACTTGATTCAAGTTTCACCCACCTTTAACACTCCTCATGGCATTCTTTAAATAACAATTGTTGGATGCTTCTAGAATCCTTTTAGAAAGATCTAGAAAAGTCATGAACTTCTCCTTAAATGAGAAGTTGAAAATATCATTTCCCTTGCTTCAAGTCTTCAATTCTATGCCAAATTGTCCTTACATGAGTTATTGAGTGATAAGGAATGCAAATCAGCCTTTAGTTTCACTTGTGTAGGGTTTTTCAATGTTACCTTCTTTTGCAAGCAACAAATTTCCAAAGGAACCTCATTTTTTAAGCCTCAAATGAAAATTCTACTTAAACCAATGTTCTCAAAATAGTTTTTCCAATCAAAATGATATATTGGATGACCTATTTTGGATTTGTGGATCTCCCAAATCACTTTTCAATTTCAACTTTTCAAAGTTATAAGCATTTTTTAGTTCATTTTTGACCAATCATGGAATCTTGTGCTATGAGCTTTTTCAACAATTTGTGACCTTCTTTCTAGACTTAAAATCACATTTTGAGCAACTTTCATGTTTTTAGTTTTTCCATTTGAGGCTTGGAAATAGGAGTTTTAGGCATTGGCTGAAATGACCTATAACTGACAAATGACCAAAATACCCCTGCCTTGTTCAAACCATAAGTTGAGTTCCACAAATCCAATCAAGGACTTCTACCACTTAAATTAAAGCTAAGAAGATGCCCTCCAACATTCATGTTGACCAAGAGATCATAGGAATCATCCTACTAGGGAAAAAGTTGTCTGCAAGTTGGGTGACTTTCAAGGACCCAGATTCACACACCTCTGCTGACCTGTAATTTGCCAAAACCATAACTTGAGCTCTGTAACTCCTATCAAGGACTTCCACCACTCAAATTAAAGCTTAGAACAAGCTCTACAACATTCATGTTGTGGGGAAGATGAGATATCAATCATATCTAGAGCTAAAACTGCCTGGAAAATAGGGATCAAATTAGGGTTTTCTCACTGACAATCCTTGGAAACCCTGACCTGAAACTTCTCAAACTCCTCAATCATGATGAGTTGGTCTAGGAATCATCTTTACAACATCTCTATGCATCATTCCATGATCTCATGGCCCTTGGATTAGGTCTCAACCTTCTCCAAATTTTCAGCTGATCTAGGGTTGACCCAGTCAAAACCCTAATTCTACCATTCATGGTTGAATCTCCTGAATCACTGCATAATGACCTCTCTGGGCTTCATGATGGCTATCAAGACATCTCATAAGCTTTCTCAAAACATCAAGTTCTTTCTCAAAGTCTCAGAATCATCTGAGGAGCACCCACAACTTTCAAACTGTGAAGCACACAACCCTGGTCTCAACCCACTCCTCTGAGGATCTCTTGAACTCTCTGATGAAGGTATCAACTTTCAAATACTCAATGAATGAATAATTGTTGGTCAAATTTTGGGGTGCAACAATTAGCACCCCTCACGTCCGTCGTACTCGACGGGATCCACGCTTGTTTTCGGGTATGGATTGTTATTCTATCTAAACTATAGGTCGAGGGTTAAAAAGAAAATAAAATGAAAATAAAAATGACTCGGCAAAGTATCGCACTTTATGCCTACGTATTCCCGCCTGGAACGAGAAATCAGAGTCAACGTAGTTCGCCTACCTACGGGAAAGGAGGGGAAGGTTGCTCGCTAGGATGTCGCATCCTATGCCTACGTACTTTCACACGGCATGAAAGATCAGAGCAAACGTAGTTCGGGCCACGTACGACACAGGTTTGTCTTGGTTGATTTTATTCCTTCTGAAAAAGGGTTCTTCTGATTAACAGTCCCAGCGGACAAAAATGACGTTGTGATGAGTTCACATTCTTTTACGGAAGAAGTGTCTTTTATTGTGTTTGAAATCTTTATGGTATTTTTCTGTTTGTTTTGAGAAGGAAAAGACAGAACTCTAACCTATGGTTGCGAAGGGAATCAAACTGACCTAATGTTATCATGCATGGGTTAAGACCTAATGTCTATCATGCTCCTCTCTTGCGCAGAGAGAAACAGAGATCCTAAGGGAATAGACGGAAACAGAAACAATATCAGATATATACAGTAAAGCAGTAAAATATGCATGGATGCAACAATACAAGCGAGGCAAGGGAGTCCCACTCAACCTCGAACCTAGAAAACAATAGGCGAAAGTGAACAGGCTTCACTTTCAACCCAACAGGGTAAACAGCAAACAATACAGTCAGGAAAACCAAACAATACAGTAGAAATGAACTACAGCAGGAAAATAAACAGCTTCAGCAGCTCTGAATCAACATCCAGCTCCAAGTAATCTCCAATCAGCTACAGGCTTCAACAAGCACCAATCTCCATCTTCATGGCCTTCAGGCAAGGGCTTTGATCATCAGTCTTCTATCTGCAATGGCTTTTCTTCAAGTTCAAACCTCCAGGATGAGGGATCAGTCACAAGAATGAATTGGGTGTTAAGCAATCAGTTGACTACCAAAGGTGGTGAACAGACTGCTTCTAACACAAAAGACATTTTCCCTCAAGAGTTCTATCTCTTAGACACTATCACCAAGCCTTCCAAAGGAAGGGGGTGAGTGTCTTAGAGAGACTTTGTATCACAGAGAAGAATGGATGCAGACAAGGCAATCCATGTTTGAGAAACAAGTTTTTCTAACCTAGAGCTCTGCCTAGCTCCTAAACCCTAATCTCCTCAGCATCTGCTAGCATGAGACTCCTCTTCAGCTCTAGAAGTTGATCTTCAATTTCTGGATCTCCAATGGCCTTCATCTCCTCAAGTCTTCAGCTCTCCCAAGTCCCCAGACAATCCCAATACCCACACAAACAAGCAATAATCCCCAGAGGGCACACCACACCAGTCAATCAGATATACAGTACACCAATAGCAGTAGGGGAATCCTGACTTTTTCTAAGGGGATCTAATAACTACCCATAGCCCCCTATAGTCCCATAGCTAAACTATTCAATCTCTAAATCCTAAGGGAAGTGAATTGATTCTCCTAAGTCATCACCTAAAACCCTAGTTTGTTCATGTTATTCTTACCTAAACTAAACACCTAAAATTAATTTCTAAAAATGGGAACTAAATTGTATCTACAAGTTTAATGTCTAACCTAAACAACCTAAAAAGAATGGGCAAAAAACATTGAAGCAATTAATAGAACAAAAAATAACAAAATCATGTATGAAATGAAACTATTTAAAATGTTATTTATTTAGAAAATATGGGAAAAATACCAAATAAAAAATAAAATGCAATTTTTATTTTTTATAATTTTCTAGACATCCTAAAGAAAAATATGCAAAAAGAATGAATTAAAAATAATGATTTTTCCATTTATTATGATTTTTAGAAGATGCATGAAAATGAAAAGAAAAATAAAAAGAAAATATAAAGAAATAAGGGAGGGGGTGAGAAAAGTAAGGAAATCCGGTTCAGCGCGTTGGGCCCATCAAATTGGGGGGTGCGAATAGCTGTCTGAGCCCAATTCCCCCCAATAAATGAAACGGTGCGTTTCATCTTTTAAAATTTCCCTCCGTTTCTCAGAATGCACGTGGACCGTTGGATGGCAATTCTAGTCAAAGGTCAAGGCTTCATCGTGTGGTCTAGCCATTATCTTCAACCTTGAGCTCTCCTAGGGTTTCAGAAAACCCTAACCATGCATGATCTTCTCTCCCTCTGTTCTCTCTCTACACGCCATGGATTCACACGATATAAAAAGCAAAATCAATCAATTTCTTTCCCTCTGCAAGTCTATATCCTTAGTTTACCTTAAAACTCAAACAATCAGCCAATTCGAAGAAGGTAACAGATGGAAACCACCACTGGTATCTGATATCAAACCTCTCCAATTCTCCACGAAACTCATCCCAAACTGATCTACACTTCACCCTGATCATAGCATGCTACTCTACTAACAATCTCAGGCCTTATCTTAGCAATTACAAACCTCAACAGTTTTGATGCATCATGCTCAAACTCCATGAAATCTCCCCAAATTCATCCAAAACAATCCTCTACCCTACCTTAACCGTTCTACACTATCAAAACCTATTAACCCTAACTTAAATAAGCAATTCGAATGAAAACTTACCTTATGCACAATGGAGAAAACAGCTACCAAAACCTCTTGATCTACAGCTTGAAGTGAGTGGAAAATGATCCAAGAACTCAATGGTAACTTCTGTATGCAACAGGTATGACCCCAAAGGTGTGAATCTCTCAATTCCAAAGTTTATGCTTCTTGGAGGGTAATGATGAATGGCACAATTCCCTCCTCAATCTGACAAATGAAGGTGTGGATTCTGATCCTGGTGTGATGATGATGAAGATTTAATCAAGAATAGTGAAGATTGATGGAGATTATAGAGATTTTGGAAAGCTTATGCAAGTTGAAGAAAGTGTGGAAAAGTTGGGGTTTTTGAACAAATGGGAGCACCAACCCTTGCATGAACCAACTTTTATGAATATATAGATGGGATTAGAACTTCCTAGAAGCTTGGAGAAGTTTCCCTTGTGCAAATTCCCTTGAAATTGGATTATGTTTCTTACATTGCAAGCAACCATGGATAACTCTTAATTCTTGAACCAAACTCAAAATTCTACTTTAGCCAATGTCTTTAAAATGATCTTTCCATTCAAAATGACCTATAATTTTGCTTCATTTGGCCAAGATATGAAAAATCTCATTTTTAAGGCCATTTTTCTTCATTAAATTCAACAATTTTGAAACCTTAGGCTATGAACATTTCCAATCTCTCATGGTCACTTTTCTAGACTCAAAATGTCATTTGGAGCAAGTTTGATGTTGTAAGTTTTTCCATTTGAGGCCTCCTTGTATGAGTTTTGGGTATAGGTTAAAATGACCTGTAATTCACAAATGACCAAAATACCCTTTGCTTGCCAAGACCATAAGTTGAGTTCCACACATCATATGAAGGCATACTATACCATTATAGAAATTTAAGACAATAAGGAACAACTCTTATGTTGACCAGAATTTCATTTGAAATATCCTTGAGGGGTAAAAATTGCTTGGAAGTCAAGTCACTTTCACAGACAAAAATTCAGATACCTCAGATGACCTGTAACTTGCAAGGACCATAACTTGAGTTCTATAAATATCCTTGATGTCTTCCACCACTCAAATTAAAGGTCTTGAGATCCTCTACAAGTTTCATGTTGGCCAAGAAGCCATTTGAAGCTTTCATTTTGACTTATCTTGCTTGGAAATTTGACCTAAACTAGGGGATTTTACATAGAAACCCTAATTTAGAAACTCCTCTTCTCCTTGATTTCTCTTGATTCCTTCTTAGCATAACAACATATCCTTATTCTTAATTTCAAATGATGAACCCCACATCTCTCCAATAGCCCTTAATGCCTTTCAATCAGTCAATTGACCTAGGGTTGACCTAGGGTTGACCCAGATGAAACCCTAGTCGACTGTCTTCAACTGCAATACTTGTGATCACACCAATGACTTGTTTCCTTCTCCAAATGACTTTATAAGTCCTCCAAGATGTCTAGATACCCTCCATGCTCAGCTCACAGCTCATAATTCCCTTGTTGATCCTCAGACACCCTCAGTTAGGAGATATACTCAATGCTTGATCCACTGAATTCTCTGCTTTCAAATTCTTTTCTGATGACTTGAATGAGATTGAATTAGGATAATAACCTCTGGATAGGCCTCTAGAGATGAGAATAATGATTGGTTCCCTGTTGGATGACTTGCTATACTTATGTTATGCAGATGATTAACCTATGTACATGACTCTATATGCAAATGCTAATGACATTGAAACATAAACCAAGTGAATAAGGTTGGGCAAATTTTAGGGTGCAACAGCTGCCCCTATTCAAGCGGCTTGGACCCGATTGGGTGAAGAGCCCGGAGCCTTCAGACATTCGCGGTACGAGACGGTTGAATACTTAGTGAAACCAGAAATTTGCCAACCGCAAAACTAAATTGCGCTCCTGCTTGAGGAACGACATTCATCAGCTGAATCTGACTGTTATGACAACCCACTGATCTCGTGCGACCGTGCTAGGGATTATTTTCATCGTTCTGAAAGAGATTCTATCATCGCAGAGACAGAACATTGTCCATGTCAGGACGTCTGCTTCATCGATTTGGAAAACCTCAATAACTTTGCTGGGGATGGCTCGTCTGCCTTCTCGTCAGAAATAAATCGTCCACATCGGGAATAAACTCGTCCACGTTAGGAATAACATCGTCCACGTTAGGACTCACCTTTCCACGTAAGGAATCCATCTCCTTCTTCCACGTTAGGAATAACTTCTTTGATCTGTCCGCGTCAGGACTAAACTCCTTCCTCGTCAGGAACACACTCCTCCTTTCCACGTCAGGAATACAAGCCTCTTTCCACGTAAGGAATACTATCTTTCCACGTAAGGAATCACATCTCGATTTGAATCTGTCCACGTAAGGACCCAATCTTGTGAGGAATATAATCTCAATCTGCCCACGTTAGGACTCCGACTTGATATGTCCGCGTAAGGACTCCATCTTTCCACGTAAGGAAGCCATTTTTCCTTCCACGTAAGGAATGCTCGTGATATGTCCACGTAAGGACTCTGATCTTTCCACGTAAGGAATCATCATCTTCAAATTTTCCACGTAAGGAAACTTTATCTTTCCCCGTTAGGAATACAACTCGTCCTTTCGGCGTCTGTCCACATCAGGACTGAACTTACGTAAGGAACTGAAGCTTCTCGTTCCTCGTAAGGAATAACCTTGTCCACGTCAGGATTCACATTTCGTCTTGATTTGTCCGCGTCAGGACTCACCTCTTGACTTGCTGAGGAAATAAACTTTGTCCACGTCAGGACTTACGCGTCTTTGACTCCCTAGGGAAGTGAGACTTGTCCACGTCAGGACTCACACTTTGCCCACAACACCAAGAAGGATAAACTTGTCCACGTCAGGACTCTCACATCTTGTCATCTCACAGAACTATAAACATCCATGTCAGGACACCCCTTTCACCATTACGAGTAAAGCTATTTGCTAAGAATAAATGGTCCACGTCAGGACGCCAACACGAAGAGTAATCAATCTTGTCCACGTCAGGACTCCACACTCAATCAATACCGAGAACACATATCGTCAACTTGAGGAAATGTCCACGTTAGGACTCCACATTCCAACAATCTTCTCTAGCACAAAGAAAACCTGTCAATAAAATTGTCCACGTTAGGACTCATCCTTCCATCGGTCCACAAATTTCTTATCCCTGACGTTACAGCAACTTTGAGGCTGGCTCTACTGGGGACATTTGGAAATCAGACTCCCGGATGCCCGTTCTGATAACCGACGGTAGCCTCTGAAAATCTGATTCATGAATCCTATGAATGCTGACGTAACAACAACTTTGAAGGAAACAGTCCGCTGGTCGGGCTAGAGCAAATTCAACAGGAAATCCTGGCGGGGAAATAAGTAACTCTGCTTGGGGACAAAGAGAACTTCATCTGCTGACTCTGTGGAGAGTAGTGCCGAAGCTGACACTTCGTGAGATATCTCACGTCGCGCTCCTGAATGTTTATTGATTCACCTGAGCAAGGGCTCTCTCTACCTGCAAGAGAAACAATACTTGGAACAAACGGTTAGCCAACCTAGTTTACGTTTCAAAATGCATGCGTTTGACGGCAATGCAATGCTCCATTTGACATGGAAATGCTACACTTTTATATGGTGGATGCAAGTACGACCCTATATGCCAATGCAACTGCAGACTTGAACTGCTGGGTACAGAAACTGCTTCAAAATAAATGCTGAAGATGATGCCAACTCCGCTGGGGATAGCCAGGCGCTACAGAATCATTCCAGCAAAATAAATGCTGGAAGAGGGGAGTCGACTCGGCTGGGAAATGGGGAACTTAAACCAAACCTTTCGTTGAAGTAATACCCTGCTGGGGCATACAACTCTGCTGGGGAACAGCAGATGCGCCTGGTATGATTGAACTTCCGCGGGAAAGTGAACGGATATCATACGGTATTTTGACAAAATAAATGCCACGACCCATACCAACTCTGTCGGGGAGAGCCTTAATCTTTGAGTTCCATTGGGAGGAATACTTGCTGAGAAAAGAATTCCCCTGGGGATGGGATGATTCTCTTGGGAAAAATCAATTGAATCCGCTGGGGGAGAGTAAATGACCCGGCGGGGGAAAGTAAACTGCCTGAATACAACTCACAAATGTTAATCTTTTGCGGCTAAACCACTCTGCTTGAGATACACTGTCTGAATACAGCCTACAATCTTGGAACCGCCAATTCTGCTGAGGATAAACGACTCTGCGGGAACACGTCCCTTTTGGATAGGCTACGACTAGCCGGGGACTTCGATCCTTCTTCAGTAAGGAACATGCATGACCTGCGTGGAGATCGAGTCTTTTATTACTGCAGTCTCTTGATCATCTTCCTCGTACGACTATGAAACTTGCAACAACACAAACAAGACAAGACAAACCTATGCAACCAAGTCGACTCAGGTTAGTGACGTTATTTTCAGTTAATTCAAAGCTTTAGCAACTGTTGGCAAGGGCCAGTGACGTTATGCACATGTTAGTTTCATAAAACTTAGGCGTTAATCATGCACAAAACCGTAAAGAACAGTGTCAAGTACTGAATAACGTATTTTATTGATTGGGCCTCTGAATGGGCGGAGTTTTTTGTACACGGAATGTAACTCCTGAAATGAGGAAGCTACGCAAAGCAAATATACAAATATGCACACTAAGCATTAAATTTTGTACACATGTTGGCAACGGGATGCAGATGAACACCACGAACTGATCCTCCTATGACTCATCTGACTCTAATGCTTTCCCGGTATCGTCGCTTCTGAAAAGGTTGTACCAGATAACCGATCCTCTTCGTTATATTCTCCCGCATTGATGCTCAGTGCAATATCAAATTCGGACCGCAGTCATTTGCTTTTCAAATCCCTAACTTTTGCGTGAACCGCCCTTTACGGGTTTTCAGTTCACCGGGATACCCTTTTTTGCCGAAGCCGCCCAGTGTAGGTTTTCAACTTCGCGGGTGTACATTTTTCAATTTTATCCCTAACTTTTGCCCGAACCCTTCATTCTGTTTTTGGTTCGCCAGGGTGCCCCATTTTTGCCTGGACTCTCTTTTTCTTGTCCAGCGGGTCTATTTTAAGCAAAGTATTTTTTAACTGCGTCCGAATTCACAGGAGACGTGAAGTCTTCACCGTCCATAGTGGACAACAACAAAGCTCCTCCTGAAAAGACTTTCCTGACAACGTATAGCCCTTCGTAGTTGGGGGTCCACTTGCCCCTGTGATCTGCTTGCGGCGGGAGAATCCTTTTCAGCACCAGGTCGCCCGTCTGAAAGCTTCACGGATGTATCTTCTTGTCGTATGCTTTCTTCATTCGGCTCTGGTATAAACGACCATATGCTAGAGAAGCTAGCCTCTTCTCGTCCATCAAACTCAGTTGATTCAACCTGTCTTTCACCCATTCTGCTTCGTCCAGCTGAACGTCTCGCAATACCCTCAGAGAAGGTATCTCAACTTCCAATGGCAATACCGCTTCCATTCCGTATACCAACGAGAACGGGGTTGCCCCGGTTGATGTGCGTACCGTCGTACGATAACCGTGCAAAGCGAAAGGTAGCATCTCGTGCCAATCCTTGTAGGTCACCACCATCTTCTGGACGATCTTCTTGATATTCTTATTGGCCGCCTCAACAGCGCCATTCATCTTGGATCGGTACGGGGAGGAGTTGTGATGTTCGATCTTGAAATTCTGACAGAGCTCCTTCATTATTTTGTTGTTCAGGTTCGAACCGTTGTCCGTGATTATCCGCTCGGGAATCCCGTATCGGCAAATGATATCTCTCTTGATGAATCTGGCCACTACTTGCTTCGTTACATTCGCGTAAGATGCCGCCTCTACCCACTTGGTGAAATAATCGATTGCTACTAGAATGAACCGGTGCCCGTTAGACGCTGTCGGCTCGATCTTTCCAATCATATCGATTCCCCACATCGAGAATGGCCATGGAGATGACATCACATTCAGAGGACTTGGAGGCACATGGATTTTATCAGCATAGATTTGGCACTTGTGGCATTTCCTCGCAAACTTGAAACAGTCAGTTTCCATAGTCAGCCAAAAATAACCTGCCTGTAGCAGCTTTCTTGTTATAGCATGCCCACCAGCATGCGTACCAAAGGTACCTTCGTGTATCTCCTCCATGAGCAACTTTGCCTCTCTTTCGTCTACGCAACGCAACAACACCAAATCGTGGTTTCTTCTGTATAAGACGCCATCCGGGTTCAAATAGAAATTACCCGCTAATCTCCTGAGAGTCCTTTGATCTTGACTGGATGCCCCAGCCGGATACTCTTTATTCTTCAGGAAATTAAGGATATCGAAATACCATGGTTTGTCATCAGATGCTTCGTCAATAGCAAATACATAAGCTGGCCTGTCCAACCGAGAGATAGTGATTTGGGGAGCCTCGTTCCAGAAGTTGACTTTGTACATGGAAGACAAAGTGGCGAGGGCGTCAGCCATTTGATTCTCTGCCCGCGGTACATGATGCAATTCAACTTTGTCGAAGAAAGGCAACAATCTTCTTGCATAATTCATGTAGTGTATCAAATTGGGCTGACGTGTCTCCCATTCCCCTTTGATCTGATTCACCACCAGAGCTGAGTCTCCGTATACGTCTAAATTCTTGATTCGCAAATCAATGGCTTCTTCAAGCCCCATTATACAAGCTTCGTATTCGGCTTCATTATTGGTAACGACAAAGGTCAATCGGGCAGCAAACGGGATGTGCGACCCGTGTGGCGTAGTGATAATTGCCCCTATTCCGCTACCGTAAGCATTCACAGCTCCGTCAAATATCATCTTCCATTTGGAACCCAATTTTGGCCCTTCCTCTGGCAACGGCTCTTCACAATCTTTCATCTTAAGGTACATGATATCCTCGTCAGGAAAATCAAACCTCATCGATTGATAATCTTCAATAGGCTGCTCCGCCAGATATTCAGACAGCACACTCCCCTTTATAGCCTTTTGCGAGACGTATTGAATGTCATATTCAGTCAAGACCATCTGCCAACGGGCAATTCTTCCTGACAACGCCTGCTTTTCAAATACATATTTGATAGGATCCATCTTCGAGATGAGCATGGTTGTGTGATTCAGCATGTATTGCCTCAAACGCTTGGCGGCCCAGGCTAGCGCGCAACAAGTTTTCTCCAGCATTGAGTACCGAGATTCACAGCCTGTGAATTTCTTACTCAAGTAATAAATTGCATGCTCTTTCCTCCCTGTCTCGTCGTGCTGACCGAGAACGCAACCCATGCTTCCCTCAAGAACCGTCAAATACATGATCAAGGGTCTCCCTGCTACCGGGGGTATCAAAATAGGAGGCTCCTGCAGATACTGCTTTATTTTATCGAACGCCTTTTGACAATTTTCGTTCCACGTTACAGCTTGATCTTTCTTCAATAGCTTGAATAATGGTTCACACGTGGCCGTTAGGTGAGAAATGAACCGAGCGATGTAGTTCAACCTCCCTAAAAACCCGCGCACCTCTTTTTCTGTTTTAGGCGTCGGCATTTCTTGAATCGCTTTTATTTTAGCAGGATCGACCTCTATTCCCCTTTCGCTTACGATAAACCCCAGCAGCTTACCCGATCTTACCCCGAAGGTGCACTTGTTAGGGTTCAGTCTCAGCCTGAACTTCCTAAGCCTTTTAAATAACTTCAGCAGATTCACCAGATGCTCTTCCTCCGTCTGGGATTTGGCAATCATATCGTCCACATAAACTTCGATCTCTTTATGCATCATATCATGGAAAAGAGTCGTCATCGCACGCTGATATGTTGCCCCAGCATTTTTCAAACCAAAGGGCATCACTTTGTAGCAAAATGTCCCCCAAGGTGTTATGAAAGTGGTTTTCTCCATATCCTCTGGCGCCATTTTAATCTGATTATAGCCTGAAAAGCCATCCATGAAGGAGAATACGGAGTATTGAGCAGTATTATCAACTAACACATCAATGTGAGGAAGTGGAAAATCGTCTTTTGGGCTTGCTTTATTCAAATCTCTATAATCCACGCACATTCGAACCTTGCCGTCTTTCTTTGGCACTGGTACGATGTTAGCAACCCATGATGGATACTTTGTCACAGCCAGGAACCCAGCGTCCCACTGTTTTTGAACTTCCTCTTTGATCTTCACTGCCATATCTGGTCGAGTTCTGCGAAGCTTTTGTTTGACTGGCGGGCAATCTTCTTTCAGTGGCAGGCGGTGCACAACCATATCTGTATCGAGCCCTGGCATATCTTCATACGACCAAGCGAATACGTCACTATACTCTCGAAGCATTTCAACCAATCTTCGCTTGATATCACTCTGTAGCGCGGCTCCGATACGAATATTCTTCTCAACCCCTTCCGACCCCAAGTTGATAATTTCGATGACCTCGTCGTGAGGCAGAATGGCTCTTTCCTCTTGCTTCACCAACCAAGACAGTTCTTCAGGAACGTCGCTATCTTCGACAACCTCTTCTTCGGCCTGAAATACCGGGTGTTCAAAGTCGGGACGAGTCATAGGTGGTTCAAGGATGTCATCTGAAAATGTTATCCTGCAAAAGGAATGGTTAAGTGCTTCAAAATGCGTATACAGCGAATAACCGCGTTGTCATTTTATTGAAAAATATAAAACAAGAAAGACAGGGATTACAGTATTTGCACATGAAAAAACGCCATTTATTTAATGATTGACACGCAATGTTCATAACAACACAGCCCTAAGCAAACCCTGATGCCCCGGGCAAGACATCAGATTATTCAACAATTAGCAAAGCATTACTGTTTAAGAGTCACAGGAACAAGCTCCTGAATAGACCAGTTGCACAGTCCTTGTCCTGGCGTGCTTGGCTGAATCCAGGCATCCATATCACAGTCGCTGTCTCCTTCGTCAGACTCCGAAGCAGCATTGACGGTTTCATGACACACTCCACTGGCAGAGATGGTGATTGGCCCTCTGAAACGGGGCGCCCCCACGGCAGGAGTTGACGACGACGGTTGGTATCCCAGCCCGAACCGGTCCATCTTCACAGGAATGTCCAGCATTTTGCCCCAGCCCTTTGCTTCTCCTGCTTCTACTAGAGCTTGAGCTTCTTTATACGATGAGACAGCTATCTCTGGCACTTTGCTCGGCCCGGGACCTTTGTCCTTGATGCGCAAACCTTCAAATGCCTGGCAGGGTGTTTCGTGGATTTCTCCGTCGACCTCCACATATTTAAATGACGACAAATGGCTGACCAGGATGTCCTCTTCTCCGCATACGGTGACTACGCTGTCTCCGACCATATATTTCAACTTCTGATGTAGGGTGGACGTGACTGCCCCCGCCCCATGAATCCAAGGTCTTCCAAGCAAGCAGCTGTACGCAGGCTGTATATCCATGATATAAAACTCAGTTGCAAACACCTCCGGCCCCACCTGCAGAGGCAATGTGATCGATCCAAAGACTGTTCTACGCGTGCCGTCAAACGCTCTGACTACCAAGTCGCTGGGCGTACACAAGATCCCTCTAACATCCAGCTTCATCATCGCCTTCTTGGGCAGCACATTCAAAGATGACCCAGTGTCGACCAATACGTGCGACATTACTGATCCTCTACACTCGACGGATACGTGCAGCGCCATATTATGATCTCTCCCTTTCGGGGTCAAATCAAAGTCGGTAAAGCCCAAGCTGTGGCCTGCATTCACATGTGCCAACACTCCTTCCAGCTGATTCACGGAGACGTCTTGGGGTACAAAAGAAGTATCCAGGACTTTCAGCAAAGCATTTCTGTGAGCTTCCGAACACAACAGCAATGACAGGATAGATATTTTGGACGGCGTCTGCTGCAGATGCTCCACAATCTTATAATCACTTTTTCGAATTAAGCGCATGAATTCTTCTACATCCTTCGGTGCCGATTCTTTGTCACTTGCTTGCACCGGGACATTCTCCACCGCTTTCCCTTTTCCTTTCGCTAGTCTTTCGGCCTCCACTTCAGGGGATATAAAGATCCTACCACTCCTTGTCATACCTCCCGAACCAACAACATTATCCACAGTCTCGGCTGGCTGCTTATTAACATCAATCTTTATCCCGTCACAATACACCTCCAACCCATATGACCATGGGACTGCTTTCGTGGTCTCGTACGGGATCGGCCCGGCCTTAGTTATGGTGATCGATGGTCGCTGAGCTGGTGCTGCAATAGTGATCGTCTTTCGGGGAATCGTTACCGTGGCCACGTCACTCCGATTATCTGCTACTGCCCCTGCAGGCTCTTCGGTTGCTGCTCGATCAAACTGCAATATGCCTTCATCAATTAAATCCTGAATGCCTTTCTTCAAATCATCACACCCCCCGGCCAGGGTCCAACAGTCTAAGCAATACTCGTCACATCCCGGGTAAACACCCCCTTGCAACAGTCGGCTTTTTATCTCGCCCAGCGGCGTCTTTAAATCGTCGACACTCACAATCAGATTCAACCCTTCCTCAGTCAGAATGGCGTTTGCCCCATGATTAGGCATGGGTTTCTGCACTATATTCGGACCTGCCGTTCCGAAATTGATAGTCTTATTGTCCAAAAGGTCCTGCACAACGTGCTTAAAAGCGTGGCAACCCTCTATATCGTGGCCTGGGGCCCCAGAATGAAACTCGCAGTGCCTGCTTGCATCGTAACCAAACGGGGGAGCTCCCGTTATCGGTGCCAGAGTTCTCTTCTCTACCAGGTTCAATCCCAACAATGTCTGCAATAAATCAGCATATGTTGAACGAGGCTTCTCAAACACTCTTCTCGGTTTACCACCCTGGAATCTTCGTTGAGCCTGCTGTGCCCCCTGCTGAGGCTGCTGCTGCATTGGCTGCTGCTGAGACGGTTGTTGTTGCTGAAGTGGTTGTTGCTGAAGTGGTTGTTGCTGGTATGGGATAGTAACACTCGCTACCTGCTGCGGCTGATGATATTGATTTCGTCCCCTGCCTCGACCTCGGCCTCGACCTCCAAACACTGCGCTAGCCTCGCCCTGACGGCGCCCACCAAAAGCCTTCCTATTGCTGCCAGATGCAGTCGATTCCTCAACCTGGAATTTTCCTTGCTTAATGTTACGCTCAATCTTTTCTCCCATCAGAATCAGGTCTGAGAAACTGGCCAGAGATGTGTGAAACAGCATATCGTGAAACAAACCCGTGAATGTGCCGACAAACATGTCATTCATTTCCTTATCTTCTACAGGAGGACGGACCCTGGCAGCCATATCGCGCCACCTTTGCGCGTACTCTTTAAAGCTCTCCCCCTTCTTCTGCGACAGTCCCGCCAGTTGGACTCGATTGGGCGCCAAGTCGCTGTTATACTTGTAGTGAGCTACGAACGCCTCTGCCAATTGCTTCCATGTCTTGATATCGGTTGGCTCCAACCCCATATACCACTCTAGGGAAGGACCCGACAGACTATCTTGAAAGAAATGCATTAGCATTCTTTCATCAGTTGAGTATGCAGACATCTTTCTGTAATAAGCTCGTACATGCACTTTCGGACATGTGTCCCCTTTATACTTATCAAACGCAGGAGCTTTGAATTTAATTGGCACCCTCAAGCCAGGTACCAGCCCCATTGTTGCCATGTCCAAGCCCACAGCACTTTGGTTCAGGACTCCCCTCATCTGCTCTTCCAGCATTCTGATCTTCTGGGAGTCATCCATCGGCCCTTCGAAACCTCCTCCGGAGAAAGCGTCCTCCTGCTGATCTTCTTGCCACATACCATTCCCCACTCCATACCCATCATATCCATTATTACGTCCAGCCCTGCTCTGATTCATCCCCGGACCTCGGCCTCTGTTGTCGTACCCTTGAACTCCTCCAGCAGGACCACAAGCCATAAATCCAGCGCCGTTTCCATTTCCAAAACCTCCGTAACCCTGATTGGTCGCACCATAACCATCTTGCCCAAAGCCTTGAGCATTAAAGCCATATTTCCCCGCATTATCGAATCCCTGATCATTGAACCCGAATCCAGCATTGACAAAGCTGTTGCCTCCCATATTATCACCCAAATTGACGTCACCAAGCCCAACGTTATGGACAGCCGTCTCATTCCCAACTCCGACGTTACCATTCACAGCAGCGGTAGCGTTGTTGGCATTAGCAGTAGGTATATTGACTACAGGTGGAGCCACTGGCGTGGGAGTGCCGTCTCCATGAACAGTATCGACCCGTACGGACTGATGATCCTCATTACCGTGACCAGCATTTCGAGCCAACAGAGGCTGGACCATGGCCTGCAAATTCTCCTGACCTTTTGCAATAGCTTCCATGGTCTGCATAAAGAGAGCGAGCTTCTCGCGCACATCTTGCATCTCGTTCTGCATTTGATCCATGATTCGTCGACAGTTGGTGCGGGTAGAATAGCGGTGCGGGTGTTGATCTGCAATCCTGGAAAGTACCTTGCACAGAGCAGGAAATAAGACACTATTCAAAGATTACCTGTAATGCAATATGAATATGAATGCAATGCAATGTGTCTGTGCATTAGGGAAGTTCATTCCCCCAGTTCTAGTGTGAAGGTGCCAGTGCAGTGACAGTGCTGACAATAGGAATATCGGAGATGAATCACAGAAAGCCTCATATATTGCTGAGAAAACCAGAATACAATGTCACCGAGTACAACAAAAAGGCATGACCTCAACCAACAATCCTGGTGATGGTCAGCACTGTGCAAATAAAGCATACAAGTTACTACATGAAATGATCACATCCTCCCGAAAGTCTGATACTCTTCTATCAACTTCTTGGTCTCTGGATGACTTGGTCGATCAAGCAGCCTTTCAACAAGTTGATTTCTTTTCTTGAGAACCCGGCGCACGTCTTCAGTAGTTTCTTCCCACGTCGCTTCTCCGAAGCAGTCTTCTAGCTTTCGCTTTTGAGACACCGCTTCATCTCTGCATTTGATTGCCTTGTTCAATGCATACTGGACACTATATCGGGTCATCACTTCTTCCTCACACTTCCTGATGCTAGACTTCAACTTCTCTTCGAGGTCGGAGATTTGCTGCTTCAATTTATCCTCCCTTTTCTTATTGTTGGTGAGTGTAGCATTCCAAGTCTTATTGCAAGAAGAGATCTCTCGGTGAGCGATGTCAAGCGCCTTTTTCTTGGATTCAAGCATGTCGTGGGAACTTCTGAACTCTTGCCCCAGACGTTCGCGCTTTTTCTTCTCCTCAGTTAACTCAGCCCCTAACCTGTTTAACAGCTCGATCTGTTGTTGGAAAGCATATACGGCCTTGTTTTTCTCACTGCGTACCTGAGCTAGCTCCTGCTCTAACCCTTCGTTGATCTTCGTCAAGGCTTCCTTCTCTCTCACAACTTGCTCCTAGGCTTCCCTAGACACAGTAGTTGGCTCTTCTGCCGGAATAGGAACAAGGACGGGCGCAGCTGGAAATGGCATTAATAACCGACTTGCTCTTTCCTGGATCCAAACCCTGTAAGGTGCATAAGCCTGGCAATCGTTCTTACCCAACAGTGGATTCCCTTTGCGGTTAATACGTGTCCAGGCATGCTGCAACTCAGCTAGCAATTCTCCCTTCAAATCGCCTGTGAAGTACAGAGATTCCTGTACTTCCTCCTCCTGAGGTGGATTCTTCAGTGCATATCCGAACTGGCGAATGAATAGAGAAGGGTTGTAATTGATACACCCTTTTCTTCCTATCAGCGGCACATTAGGGTACCCAGAACAACTGAAGATGAGCTCGGATACCAACAGGTCTCGGTCAAACCACTCCATATCTTCCGACGATAGCCTTATCAGGCGCTCCGGCCAACCAACTGGGACTGTAGTCTCTGCAACAGATCTTCTCTTAGGAAGGTGACTCTCGAACCACATACTCAACAAGGGTACACAAAGATGAACATTCTTTCCTCTCCCTTTCTCATTCTTGTAATGCAGTGAGTGGTAGAAATCTCCGAGTAAGGTAGGTACAGGATTACCAGCGGCAAACAAGTAGAAAGCATCGAAGTCCACAAAATCCGGTATATTGGGAAACAAGACTATGCCATAAATGCACAAGGCCAACACAGCATTGAAAGCAACCCAGCACCCGCTCTTGGCATACTCCTGGGCTTTACCAACTAAGAACTGAAGTGAGAAGCCTGGAACTCCACGGGAAACAGTAGTCACAAGTTCAGAAGCATCAATATGCAAGGCTTTTGCCAAATCTTCCGGCTTGGGTTTGGCGTCATAATGAATGAATGGAACCTGGTTCTGCACGGGCAGCTCAACATACTCAGCGTATTCCTCCAGGGTTGGTCCCATAATAAAGTCAGAGAACGTAAAGCATCTCAGAGCAGGGTCGTAGAATTGCATCAAAGCATATAGCCCATCTAACTCTACCTCTGTAGGTTTGCACACCAATCTCAGTAGTCTACCATAGCTCATCCGGAAGCTCCTACGAACACCCTCATCAGCAAGAGAGATCAACCCCAGTAAAGGAACAATATCAGGAGTAGGCAATTTGTAAGCAATTGTCCTCCTCAAGCTATTCATGATCAAACGCTCAGAAGTCTGGGCACTAGGACTGGGGAAATGCAAATGCTCCTGCAGCACAGACACACGTTAGTGAAATGCAAATGGTAATGGATATGCAGTAATGCAATGCAAGTAACATGCAACAGGGACCAAAACTGTAGCTGAATAGCCTGGACCATATTAAGAAGTCTCAGATAGATTCTCTAGAAGTCCTCAAACCCTGGTCTCAGATAGACCTAAAACAAAGCTCCAATACTGGTCTCTGATAGACCCCATAATCACAACCTGAATGGTCTCTGGCAGACCTCAAACCATATCTCCCACTGGTCTCTGACAGACCTCAGAATATACCTCCAAATAGTCTCTGACAGACCTCGGAACACACCAACTGGTCTCTGACAGACCTTAGAACACATCTCCACCTGGTCTCTGGCAGACCTTAGAACCCTCCATAAATATCCAGGATCCTGATCAAGAAACAAAACCGGTGGTCTGAAGGTCTAGTTACCTGCATAACCCTGAATCCCCTCACAGGTGGGTGGCCCTATAACTGGCACAAGGTACGGCATCCTATGCGGTCGTCGGCGTCACAGACTTTCAGGGCTGATGATACGATTCCCAGAAGGAGTGGCATCATCAATCCCTGAAGAGGCCTCACTTAGCCAACTTCCAAATGATCGGTCCCCAGAGTCGACAATCCAACTAACCAGCAACCCACGCCAACCAAAGGAAGGGGCAGGAGGCCAACCAGAGGAACCTCGTCTGAGTGTAGATTTCATGGGACACCAAAGCAAGCAAAGCAAGCGGGCACCCACTAATTTCTACTCTAATTCTAGGTGTACTCAAGCCCAGGTCCGGCTTATCTCTCAATATCATAACACCCGTCACACCCCAGATACAGCAACAATAATCAATATATAAAGCTGAAAATACAAGGATAGAACTATAAAATAACTCCATACAAAATCCTCGACGGGAAAGCAAGCGTTAGGATTGACTCTCTTAAGGGACGTTGGATCCCAAATGCATAAGAACTATCGCAGTCCTTAGCAGCCAGGGGACGTTGGGTCCCCAGCAGAGTCGCCAGCTGTCGCTACTGCGAAAATCGGCGCCGGCTGAACAGAAGAGTCGCCACCGTGCGTTATTTATCCCACGGGAGGGAAAGGAAACGCTCAGAGTAAACCTCGCACAACACGGGAAAGGTATGGTCGTCGCAACCAAAACCTGGGTTCGGGAGTCGGTTACGCAAGGGGAAGGTATTAGCACCCCTCACGTCCGTCGTACTCGACGGGATCCACGCTTGTTTTCGGGTATGGATTGTTATTCTATCTAAACTATAGGTCGAGGGTTAAAAAGAAAATAAAATGAAAATAAAAATGACTCGGCAAAGTATCGCACTTTATGCCTACGTATTCCCGCCTGGAACGAGAAATCAGAGTCAACGTAGTTCGCCTACCTACGGGAAAGGAGGGGAAGGTTGCTCGCTAGGATGTCGCATCCTATGCTTACGTACTTTCACACGGCATGAAAGATCAGAGCAAACGTAGTTCGGGCCACGTACGACACAGGTTTGTCTTGGTTGATTTTATTCCTTCTGAAAAAGGGTTCTTCTGATTAACAGTCCCAGCGGACAAAAATGACGTTGTGATGAGTTCACATTCTTTTACGGAAGAAGTGTCTTTTATTGTGTTTGAAATCTTTATGGTATTTTTCTGTTTGTTTTGAGAAGGAAAAGACAGAACTCTAACCTATGGTTGCGAAGGGAATCAAACTGACCTAATGTTATCATGCATGGGTTAAGACCTAATGTCTATCATGCTCCTCTCTTGCGCAGAGAGAAACAGAGATCCTAAGGGAATAGACGGAAACGGAAACAATATCAGATATATACAGTAAAGCAGTAAAATATGCATGGATGCAACAATACAAGCGAGGCAAGGGAGTCCCACTCAACCTCGAACCTAGAAAACAATAGGCGAAAGTGAACAGGCTTCACTTTCAACCCAACAGGGTAAACAGCAAACAATACAGTCAGGAAAACCAAACAATACAGCAGAAATGAACTACAGCAGGAAAATAAACAGCTTCAGCAGCTCTGAATCAACATCCAGCTCCAAGTAATCTCCAATCAGCTACAGGCTTCAACAAGCACCAATCTCCATCTTCATGGCCTTCAGGCAAGGGCTTTGATCATCAGTCTTCTATCTGCAATGGCTTTTCTTCAAGTTCAAACCTCCAGGATGAGGGATCAGTCACAAGAATGAATTGGGTGTTAAGCAATCAGTTGACTACCAAAGGTGGTGAACAGAATGCTTCTAACACAAAAGACATTTTCCCTCAAGAGTTCTATCTCTTAGACACTATCACCAAGCCTTCCAAAGGAAGGGGGTGAGTGTCTTAGAGAGACTCTGTATCACAGAGAAGAATGGATGCAGACAAGGCAATCCATGTTTGAGAAACAAGTTTTTCTAACCTAGAGCTCTGCCTAGCTCCTAAACCCTAATCTCCTCAGCATCTGCTAGCATGAGACTCCTCTTCAGCTCTGGAAGTTGATCTTCAATTTCTGGATCTCCAATGGCCTTCATCTCCTCAAGTCTTCAGCTCTCCCAAGTCCCCAGACAATCCCAATACCCACACAAACAAGCAATAATCCCCAGAGGGCACACCACACCAGTCAATCAGATATACAGTACACCAATAGCAGTAGGGGAATCCTGACTTTTTCTAAGGGGATCTAATAACTACCCATAGCCCCCTATAGTCCCATAGCTAAACTATTCAATCTCTAAATCCTAAGGGAAGTGAATTGATTCTCCTAAGTCATCACCTAAAACCCTAGTTTGTTCATGTTATTCTTACCTAAACTAAACACCTAAAATTAATTTCTAAAAATGGGAACTAAATTGTATCTACAAGTTTAATGTCTAACCTAAACAACCTAAAAAGAATGGGCAAAAAACATTGAAGCAATTAATAGAACAAAAAATAACAAAATCATGTATGAAATGAAACTATTTAAAATGTTATTTATTTAGAAAATATGGGAAAAATACCAAATAAAAAATAAAATGCAATTTTTATTTTTTATAATTTTCTAGACATCCTAAAGAAAAATATGCAAAAAGAATGAATTAAAAATAATGATTTTTCCATTTATTATGATTTTTAGAAGATGCATGAAAATGAAAAGAAAAATAAAAAGAAAATATAAAGAAATAAGGGAGGGGGTGAGAAAAGTAAGGAAATCCGGTTCAGCGCGTTGGGCCCATCAAATTGGGGGGTGCGAATAGCTGTCTGAGCCCAATTCCCCCCAATAAATGAAACGGTGCGTTTCATCTTTTAAAATTTCCCTCCGTTTCTCAGAATGCACGTGGACCGTTGGATGGCAATTCTAGTCAAAGGTCAAGGCTTCATCGTGTGGTCTAGCCATTATCTTCAACCTTGAGCTCTCCTAGGGTTTCAGAAAACCCTAACCATGCATGATCTTCTCTCCCTCTGTTCTCTCTCTACACGCCATGGATTCACACGATATAAAAAGCAAAATCAATCAATTTCTTTCCCTCTGCAAGTCTATATCCTTAGTTTACCTTAAAACTCAAACAATCAGCCAATTCGAAGAAGGTAACAGATGGAAACCACCACTGGTATCTGATATCAAACCTCTCCAATTCTCCACGAAACTCATCCCAAACTGATCTACACTTCACCCTGATCATAGCATGTTACTCTACTAACAATCTCAGGCCTTATCTTAGCAATTACAAACCTCAACAGTTTTGATACATCATGCTCAAACTCCATGAAATCTCCCCAAATTCATCCAAAACAATCCTCTACCCTACCTTAACCGTTCTACACTATCAAAACCTATTAACCCTAACTTAAATAAGCAATTCGAATGAAAACTTACCTTATGCACAATGGAGAAAACAACTACCAAAACCTCTTGATCTACAGCTTGAAGTGAGTGGAAAATGATCCAAGAACTCAATGGTAACTTCTGTATGCAACAGGTATGACCCCAAAGGTGTGAATCTCTCAATTCCAAAGTTTATGCTTCTTGGAGGATAATGATGAATGGCACAATTCCCTCCTCAATCTGACAAATGAAGGTGTGGATTCTGATCCTGGTGTGATGATGATGAAGATTTAATCAAGAATAGTGAAGATTGATGGAGATTATAGAGATTTTGGAAAGCTTATGCAAGTTGAAGAAAGTGTGGAAAAGTTGGGGTTTTTGAACAAATGGGAGCACCAACCCTTGCATGAACCAACTTGTATGAATATATAGATGGGATTAGAACTTCCTAGAAGCTTGGAGAAGTTTCCCTTGTGCAAATTCCCTTGAAATTGGATTATGTTTCTTACATTGCAAACAACCATGGATAACTCTTAATTCTTGAACCAAACTCAAAATTCTACTTTAGCCAATGTCTTTAAAATGATCTTTTCATTCAAAATGACCTATAATTTTGCTTCATTTGGCCAAGATATGAAAAATCTCATTTTTAAGGCCATTTTTCTTCATTAAATTCAACAATTTTGAAACCTTAGGCTATGAACATTTACAATCTCTCATGGTCACTTTTCTAGACTCAAAATGTCATTTGGAGCAAGTTTGATGTTGTAAGTTTTTCCATTTGAGGCCTCCTTGTATGAGTTTTGGGTATAGGTTAAAATGACCTGTAATTCACAAATGACCAAAATACCCTTTGCTTGCCAAGACCATAAGTTGAGTTCCACACATCATATGAAGGCATACTATACCATTCTAGAAATCTAAGACAATAAGTAACAACTCTTATGTTGACCAGAAGTTCATTTGAAATCTCCTTGAGGGGTAAAAATTGCTTGGAAGTCAAGTCACTTTCACAGACAAAAATTCAGATACCTCAGATGACCTGTAACTTGCAAGGACCATAACTTGAGTTCTATAAATCTCCTTGATGTCTTCCACCACTCAAATTAAAGGTCTTGAGATCCTCTACAAGTTTCATGTTGGCAAAGAAGCCATTTGAAGCTTGCATTTTGACTTATCTTGCTTGGAAATTTGACCTAAACTAGGGGATTTTACATAGAAACCCTAATTTAGAAACTCCTCTTCTCCTTGATTTCTCTTGATTCCTTCTTAGCATAACAACATATCCTTATTCTTCATGTCATATGATGAACCCCACATCTCTCCAATAGCCCTTAATGCCTTTCAATCAGTCAATTGACCTAGGGTTGACCTAGGGTTGACCCAGATGAAACCCTAGTCGACTGTCTTCAACTGCAATACTTGTGATCACACCAATGACTTGTTTCCTTCTCCAAATGACTTTCTAAGTCCTCCAAGATGTCTAGATACCCTCCATGCTCAGCTCACAGCTCATAATTCCCTTGTTGATCCTCAGACACCCTCAGTTAGGAGATATACTCAATGCTTGATCCACTGAATTCTCTGCTTTCAAATTCTTTTCTGATGACTTGAATGAGATTGAATTAGGATAATAACCTCTGGATAGGCCTCTAGAGATGAGAATAATGATTGGTTCCCTGTTGGATAACTTGCTATACTTATGCTATGCAGATGATTAACCTATGTACATGACTCTATATGCAAATGCTAATGACATTGAAACATAAACCAAGTGAATAAGGTTGGGCAAATTTTAGGGTGCAACAGTGTTGACATCTCCTTGGCTGTTTGCTATGTGGGGAATCAATATGATCGGAAAGATTGAGCCTACGGCTTCCAATGAACATCGCTTCATCCTGGTTGTGATTGATTACTTTACGAAGTTGGTATAAACAACTTCCTTTGCCAATGTCACGAGACAGATGGTCGCCCGATTCATAAAGAAGGACATCATTTGTCGTTATGGAATTCCTGAGAAAATCATTACTGATAATGGTTCAAATTTGAATAACAAAATGATGAAGGAACTGTGCCAGAGTTTCAAGATTGAGCATCACAATTCTTATCCATATCCCCCGAAGATGAATGGCGCTGTTGAGGCAGCTAACAAGAATATCAAGAAGATTGTGCAGAAGATGGTTGTAACCTATAAGGACTGGCACGAGATGTATCCATTTGCTCTTCACGGTTATCGTACTTCGGTGCGTACGTCAACCGGGGCAACTCCTTTCTCACTGGTGTATGGTACGGAAACAGTCCTACCATTAGAAGTGGAGATTCCTTCTTTAAGGGTATTGTCAGAGATGAAGCTTGACGAAGCTGAGTGGGTGCAAGCCAGGTTGAATTAGTTGAGCTTTATTAACTAGAAGAGATTGGCAGACATTGCGCATGGCCGGTTGTACTAGAGTAGGATGAAGAAAGCCTTTGATCAGAAAGTGCGTCCTCGGTGCTTCCAGGCGGGTAATTTAGTGTTGAAAAGGATCCTTCCTCCTCAGACAGATCACAGGGGAAAGTGGACTCCTAACTATGAAGGTCCGTATGTGGTAAGAAAGGTTTTCTCTGGTGGAGCCTTATTACTATCTACCATGGATGGTGAAGATTTTTCGTCCCCTGTGAACGCAGATGTGGTTAAAAAATATTTTGGTTGAAAGAGACCCGCTGGTCAGAAAAAGAAAAGTCCAGGCAAAATGGGGCATCCCGGTGAACCATAAAAAGAAAAGGTTCAGACAAAAATTAGGGATAAAAAGGAAAAATGAACCCGCAAAGTCGAGTACCTGGAAAGGAGACTTTGGCAAAAATGGGTATCCCGGTGGATTGAAAACCCGAAAGGGCAATCCAGGCAAAAGTTAGGGATTTGAAAGAAAACGACTGTGGTCTGCGTTCGATATATGAGCTTGCAAGCAGTTATCCTGAAGGAAAGGAATCAGTCCATTCGGTCTTTTCAGAAGGCGAAATACAGGGGAACATCGAGGACATACAGGTCATAGCTGAATCGACCCATGGTGGTTGTTTGTTTCCACATTGCCGACATTTGTATATATTCTTTTGCTTTTGTGCAATTACCTCTTTTCAGGAATTGCATTCGAATTGTAATTCGCCTATTTATAGGCTTTTTCATCAATAAAGTATTCACATCAGTCAAAGAACTTTCTTTTATTGTTTTTTGCTCTTTTTTTATTGTTTTATTTGCAAAAAACGTCTGTTATTTTGGTAAACATTGCAGGTTAAAACATGAAGCTTTACAGAGCATAAAAAAAGCGTTGACTTTACTTGAGCAACAAGTATCATGGATGGTAACTGAGGTAACCATTTCGCATGCAAGACATTTCGTTGTTTTTGTTTATTGCAGGACAGCAGGGTTATCTCCAGCAGGTTGAGATTGCCCTTATCCTCAGCAGTTTAAGATTGCAACGAGTTGCATTTATTCTCAGCAGGGTTATCTTCAGCAGGTTGAGATTGGTAGCCCCGACAGAGTAGACTTATCCCCAATAGGTAGATATGGGGTTATCCCCAGCAGGTTGAGATTGCCCTTATCCTCAGTAATTTAAGATTGCAATGAGTTGCATTTATTCTCAGCAAGGTTATCTTCAGCAGGTTGAGATTGGTAGCCCCGGCAGAGTAGACTTATCCCCAACAGGTAGATGTGGGATTATCCCCTAGCAGTAGGTCTGAGTTGTGTATCCCAGCGTAAGTGGGTTCGTACCCAGCGAGTTTTCAAAGGGCAATCACTTCAGGTGTAATGCAGCCAGGCGTTTGGTTCAACAAAGACTTTGTTTCCCCATAGAGTCTCGTTATCAAGTCAGATGCCTCAAGCGGAGGCGAGGCTTATTCTCCAGCAGAGGCAACGTCTCTGACGACCTTTTCCCCAATAGAGTCGACGTTCTGGGGGTTTTCCCGGTCATATCGGTATTCAGGATTTTCTTCCTTGAGCAGAGTTAGTGTTGATTCCCTCGACATGACAGGTGTTTAGGCAGAGTTGGATCCATTCCCTAGTAGAATGGTTCTCAGTGGAAGTATCTAATTTTCCCCAGCAGGGCTGTTTGCTACTTACTCCCCAAGCAGAGTAGATTCCCTCCCAAGCAGAATGGAGTTCTCAGCGTTGTTTCCACCGGGTGGAGTAGTTGGTGTTTCCCCAGCAGGGTGGAGTTTTCAGGAAGGTGATTCAGGGTATTTTTCCAGCCAAGTCTTTTGATCCGCAGAAGAGTTGTATTTTGGTCTGCCATACAGGGCGCTTTCCTCAGCAGAATGTGATTTGATCCCCAGTGGAGTGGATTTTGTTCTCGTAAGAGCAGTACTACCCAGGAAAGTTATTTTCAGGAAGGCCATCCAGGGATCATTTTCCCAGTATGAGTCCGATCGTACTTGGCGTGGTACCTCTCCCCGGCGGAGTTGGTCTCTTCTCTCTGGCATTAATTTTACCGGAGTGGTTCCTTTGTCTTTGCATGTTGCATAACATCCTCCCAAATACGTATCATTTCCATTTCGTATGGAGCATTACGCCATTTTCAAACATATGCATCTGAAGCATAAGCCAGGTTTGTTTCCTTGGAGGCCGGTCTGTTCCAGCAAAAGTTGTTTGATTCAGGAGATTGTCGTGTTTTCCCCATCAGGGTGGATCTTTGGGTTTATTCATAATTTGGATTCTTCCCAACTAGTTGTTTGGTTAAACGTCTTCCTTTCCTCAGCTGATGTGAATGTTGTTGTTCTCCCCGGGGTTGTTTGGTGAAACTTTTGTGTCCCCACGGAGTCTATTTCTTTGGCTTCATTTCCCAATAGAGTTGTTTAGTGGAGTTATGTTCCTCGACAAAGTCATTTGTGTAAATCTCTCTTCTCCTTTCGGAGCTTTCTTTGCAAGTTGTGAGTCGGTTGATTCTGTTGCCTGCTTATTTTGGGATGTGTCATCCCAACTCTTGGTTGGTACTCCGCAGCATAGTCCGAATCGTTTTGTTTGGTATTCCAACTTTTGGTTGGTAATTCTAAGGTGGTATCCCGACTTTTGGTTGGTAATCTCTGGTTCCCCCTTGCAGAGTCCTTTTTTCAACTTTTGGTTGGTAATCTGTGCTTCATTCCAACTTTTGGTTGGTGGCCCATTGGTGTTAGGATGTTGTTCCAACTTTTGGTTGGTAATCCTCGTTTCTTCATCGAAGTCAGATATTCCAACTTTTGGTTGGTAACCTTTGTTGTGGGCGGTTCGCTTTCATTTAGCGTTTTCGAGGATCCTAACTCTTGGTTAGTAGCTTGTGTTCTGACTTTTGGTCGATGGTGATCTTTTCTTTGCGATCCTAACTCTTGGTTAGTAACCTTGTTTCCCAACTTTTGGTTGGATTTTATCCCCGCAGTCGATATTCCAACTCTTGGTTGGTAGTCTTCCTTTGTTGACGTTATGCCCACTCTTGGTTGGTATTCTGTCGCCTGTGGACGTCATTCCAACTTTTGGGTTGGTAATCCCCAGCTAGGTCCGAAGCTTTGTTGGCGTTATTCCAACTCTTGGTTGGTAGTCATTTGGTGGTAGCTGTTGTTTGGTTCCAACTTTTGGTTGGTGGTGCCCCCTATTCCTCAGCGGAGTTGTTTATTTCAACTTTTGGTTGGTAATCCCCAGCAGGGTCGTTTGGTTGTTTTTCCAACTTTTGGTCGGTAATCTTCGTTTCCTGGTGGATGATTTCAAATTTTGGTTGATAGTCTTGGTTTTGTATGGATGATTCCATTTGGTGGTTTTCAACTTTTGGTTGATATGTGTTCCCTGCAGGGTTTGCCTTTGATCGACATCTTGGTGATTCTAACTTTTGGTTGGTAACCTTGTTCCCCAACTTTTGATTGGGAGCTTGTGGTTATCCCTTTGAGTGATATATGTTGGTTATTATATCCCCAGTGAAGTCGCCTTACCATTTCATTTCCGTTTGGCATGGTGGTGATTCCAACTCTTGGTTGGTAGGGTTTGGATTTTTATCCTGTGCAAAGTTGTCTGGTTACTCTTTTCCCAATGGAGAAAGGTCGTCGAATTACTTCTCACGCGATGCAGGTTCCTCGATGGAGTCATTATCCCAACTCTTGGTTGGTATCTGGTGTTTGTTATCCCGACTTTTAGTTGGTACTTTTTGGTTGAAGTTATGTTGGATTGTTATCCTCAGCGTGTCGCATTCCAACTCTTGGTTGGTATTCGCTGTTTTGCATCCCCGCATGTTGCAAATTTTCGGGTTCTTTTTGTATTCAATCACCTTATACCTTGAATGTTTGAAAGCTGATGCTTCTCATTCCTTCAGGTCCAAGTTGTTTGAATAGGGGAAGCTGTAGCACCCCAAAATTTGCCCTTCCGTTTTGACTGCAACTGGCTTTTGTTTCTTTGCATTTTGCATTTCTGCATATCATAGCATTTGTTCTCGAGGCATGGGATCAAGGCATTCATGTGGTTCAAGTTTCATTTTTAGTGCAAGAGACGGAACAGCAAGCATCATCCACTCCGATATTTATTTTACCCAACGGTCGAGTGGTCAATTTTATTTTGTTTTGCAGGATATTTTCAGCTCAAGAAGCAACATTCAGGCTATCTCAAGCATTCTTGCAAGTTTGATATTCAAAGGCAAGTTTCAAAAGTTGAACAAAGCTCAAAACGGTTAAAAACAGGCAAATGTGCAGATTTCCCTCCAAAAGGCGCCAGAATTCAAATTTTGAAGGTGTTAATCGATTAACCGGGTCAAAATCAGGTCAAATTTGAATTTTTGAAGGTGTTAATCGGTTAACCCAATTGGTTAATCGATTAACTAGTGCAAAGTTTTCCTCTGTACGTAAATTTTCAAGTGAAGCCACTTTGGGGTCCAATTTGATCACATGTGAAGTTGATTTTACACTTAGGAAGGATCTAGAACCACTTCAAATTTTGGTTAATTTCATTTTCCCTCCAAATTCCCATTCCAAATTGCCACAAACCACATTCCAAACCTCATTTAGATCCAAACCTAAGGGGTATTTAATTGATTTACTCCAAACCTCACACTACCAATCCTCATAATTTCATTCTCATTTCAGAATTCACTCTCATTCTATCAATTTTCTCTCTAATTCTCCATTCCCACACTTCACTAAAAGCTCTTCACATTGAATTCCTTGATTCTTCATTGGAATCAATGAATTCTTGAGCTCAAACCTTCATCCACCATCCTTATTGAATCAATCTCTCCATTCAATTTTCGTGCAAACTTGGATCTGAATTTTGAAGTGGTTTTGGAAGAGCTTATTTGGATAATTCTTGCTTGATTTTGGTGAATCATCACTTCTACTACAAGAATTGAATTGGATCTTGAAGGAATTCCAGATTTCTTGCTTAGATCTACACGTTCGAAGTAAATCAACATTCACCGAAGCAATTCTTCGCTTCGTAGGTTGGAAATTCTAGATCCGATTCTGTTTTTTTCAACTTATTTGCATAATCATGTTGATCTTCATTTTTTGATTGACTTTTGGTTGATTTGATCCATTTGAATTATGATCCTACTGTTTAAATGTGTTTGCATATTGATCGAATCACTGTTTGCTGGTTTAATTTCGTGCACAATTGGTTACAAGATCATGTGGATGTTTGCTTAAGTGATAAGTTGCTGAAAAGTGCTTTTTAACTGTTGTTGGCACAATGTTAATCGGTTAACCAATTGTTTAATCGATTAACCAGTTCAAATATTCAAGTTTTCAAGAATTTTTCAATGGTTAATCGATTAACCTCTGGTGTTAATCGATTAACATTGTGCCAGCAGGCCTGTTTTGCTGGTTTTCATGGTTGTTTGGTATGGTTTCACTTCGAATCTTCATGGATCAGTATGATGCATTAGGAGTGAGATGTTTTGGATATATGTCATTGTTTTTTATTGTTTAATCATGATTATTTGACACGTTGTCGCAGTGAAATTTTGATACCAAACTATTAATTAGTTTGAATCGTTAATTCATTTGTAACCGATCTTTGATTTGTCCAAAGGAAGGGATAAATATCGAAATTCCCACAATGCAATGCAAATGCAAGCTAAATTGTTTTAGGTCCGGGGGTTGGTTAAACTTAGGGAAGGTACTAGCATCCTAAGTTTCTGTAGTACTCTACAGGAACCTCTTATTTTATATTTTGTTTATAGCTAAGTGTTTATCTGCTTAATGGTTTAAAAGACCTAGGGGTTTATGTCTAAGTATACTCGATAAAATATCGCATCTTATGCCTACATATCCTTACGGGAGTGGAATCAGAGTATCTGTAGTTCCCCTAAATGGTTAGAGGAGTTCTTTGACTATGGTCAAAGTTCCTACGGGTTTAGGGTAGTTGTTTGATTGATTTTAGGAGAAGGGATGTGTCTTCATTTTAAGGGAGATTTAACCGCCACAATTTGTAGGAAAATAGTCTTTGCATCGTCTTAAGAAAAGGACTTACGTACTCGGATAGAGCTCAACGAGGTACACCTTTATCTCTCTTAAGGCAAAGTCCCTACGGTTTGATTGTATTGATGTGGGGTGGAGATTCTATCTCGCTTAAGATGATTTGGCATCTTTCTCTAATGTGTTTGGATATTGTTTTGATTGTGTTGTTTGAATTGTATTGAATTGATTGTTTGGATTATTGCGTTGTTTGTTTTCCTATGTTGTGAAGATAGAAGACACGATCCTTCCTATGGGGTAGGATCTATCTTAAGCGATCAACTTGAACGGGATCAAGGATCGGGGGGATAATGATGCAAATGAGATGCACTACACATGATTGTTGAATCATGTGTAGGTTTTTCCTTTGGACGGTTATGCAGTAATGCGATAAAATAAATTGCGGTAAAGTAAATTGCGGAAAATAAAGGTATGAAGTAAAGGCAGATAAATAAACATACATGTACGCATGAAAGCGCTAAAGTGTAGGCGAATGTGTCGTGAAGTGAGTGGGCACGATTAAATTTTACGATGTTGATTAATTTTAATCGATTGATTCTTAAGAAGGTTGATTTATAATAAAAAGTTGAATTTTTTTTTGTGAGATTGATTTTATTTCGAGAAGATGTATTGGTTATATTAACAAATTCGATTTTAGAGGAGATGTTGACTTGATTTTAAGAGAAAAAGTTGTATTGAATTCTTAAATATAAGTCGATTAGTTATTTTTTATGATAAAAGTTGTATTAGTTGATTTGAGTTGATTTATAAGAGAATACATTTCTTAGTGAAATTGATTTTATAAAAGCAAGTTAAATTAATTATATTAATTTTAATGAAAGGTTTTATTATTAAACATTTTTGCCATCAATATAAATTAAATTGTTTAGAAAACTGTTTTCTTAAAGTAAAATAGGGTAAATTATGTGTTTAATAAAATAAAAGGGTTTATTAAGGTAAACTAATAATATAATGAAGTAAGTAAAAAATGTTTTATTTAAAAATAGTTAATTGATCAAAGGGTTAATTATGAGGTTATTATTCATTAACAAAACTGATTAAAAAAGGTTGATTATTAGTTAATTTAAAAAAAAAACTAGTTTAATGAAAGGGTTAATGGTTAAAGCGGAGGGATTAATGGGGAGATTAAGGTTTAAGTGGGGTGGTTAGTGTGTGTAGGTGTAGGGAATTAGTACATCAGTAAATAAAGATTAAAAAAAAACAACGAAACCCTAAATTTCCCCCCAATCCCCTCTTCGTTCCGCCGTTTGCCCCCCTTTCTCAATCTCTCTGCTTCGCCTCTCCTTTCTTCTCCCGTTTTCATCTTAAGCCTGCAACATCAACAAAACATCAATGGCATAAGAAGATTTAGTGCGAATGGGATTTTTTACCGAGAATTGGGAGTTGTGGCTGGTGATGATTCGTGCGCGGAATGAAGGTTATGTCCGTCAAATCTGCGGCGCTGACGATGTTTTGCAGTGGTCGGAAGTGGTTGCGTCAATTGAGATAAGTTTCTCCGTTCGTTGAACTCTATTTTCACACCTTAGGGTTTTTTCTCCATGATTTCTTTCTCCCCTTATATAGGCTTCAGATTGAATAAGGGTGCCTTGATGGAATTGATGGCTGTATTGAATACTGATTGGATTTTCCAATTTGGGGTTAATCGAATTTGAAAACTTTCTCCTTTTAACTGATTTTGTTCAATGGTCGTTAATGAAAGAGATCTCAATCCAATATTTTGTCAATCTTGCTTTAATGTCTCTATCCGTCCAGATTCATCATTCATAGTTGTCAGCTGTTTTGAGTTGGGTTTTTTCCAAGCGGATATCCTCTAATGGGCTTCTGATTTTGGATTTTCAATTTGGCAGGGGGCGAATAGCAGCTGACTTTGGGCCAAGAGAAAAGTTGATCCATTGGCACACCCGATGACAGGTTTCGCGGTGAGTCTCGTCCTTTCCTAACATTCCTTAATCGAAGATTCACATGGAGATGTTGTGGGTTTGTTGGATACGTGGTTGATGTCTTACGAGGTGAGCCATTGGTTCAGAGTTGATGGAGTTGATGTCTTCTGTTTTGGGAATTGATTCTGCAGGCGAATTACTTGGAGGTTTCAAAGGATCAGGGTCATCAGTGATTGGCAACTGTGGTGGTGGAACTAGTCGTCAACTCAGGTTGCCCAAGCAGTAGCTCTGAAGACTGGTCAGCCACATCATGCTCCTTATTGTTTAGGGATTCATTTGAGTTGTCATGAGTTTTTTTTTATCAAGGCCTCTCATTTCTTTGCCCTGTTGTATAGGTTTTATTATGGCTCTAGTTATGCGGCATGGTTGAATATACATGGTAGCTCGAGACACGGCGAATGTTCAGATTCTTCTTGCTAGAAAAAGAGCTTGGATTGAGTCCCTGAAGTTGTGGCTGAACCTTGAAGGTGGGCTTCCAACTGCCTATCAGATAAACAAGTCAGTAGATTGGTTCATGATTTCATCAGAATCAAGAGACGGCACCGTAACAACATTGAGAATAGGGTGAGGTAAGTTGGAATCACTGTCAATGAAGAGTTCTCTAATAATAGCATTCTCTGTTGTCTGCCTTGATGACTATGTGTCCGATGTCAGGTTTAGTCGTCCAGGAACACCGTTAATAAGATCTAGTAAATTGTTTCTCTTTCAAGATATATAGAAACACCATGCCCTTCAAAAGAACTCAAACGCCACGGATTACACTGGGGTTGAAGGGTCAGCATAGGTAGGTTTAGCTCTTTGCCTTGGTACAAATTGGTTGCCTTTACTGCCTGATGTCATTGCTCTTTGTTCTATATTTAAAATTTCTCCTTCATTTTATTGTTGTTGTGACCAATTGGTTTTGACTTGGATCGCAGCCATCTGTTCGCCCAACCACGGCAGAAATGGTGACAATAAGGAGGTTGTCTTAATTCAATATCATCTTCATAGGAAGAAAGACAAACGCAACATTCTGCATAAGCACCTGCTCAACTTGGCATTCAATCATTATCCTTCACAGGTCCTTGAGCTTAATCTTCTTTGGATTATGTCAAAAGTTCCTTTAGTTAGACTTGAATTAAAGCGCTTCCTGTGACATGTCGTTTATGCATTACTTTACGTCTTGTAAATTGCTGATATATTTGGGCGTTGTCCCTGTTAGTCATTGCGTGACTGACATGTTCCGTATCTTGCTTGATAAGTATTGCTTATGATTGATGATGATGATGAGTTATATTTTTGAATGTTTGATGTGCCTGTGTAATGCTTTGCTGCCGTGTGAATACCATTATATATTTTGGACTGCTTTCGTGAGGTTTTTTTAAGGAATTCTCATATTCCTCGTTGCAGTAACAGTGAATGGACATGTGCATAGGGCAAGTCATAAAGGTGTTATACAAGACAACGATGATGGTTTCCTCTATCAGTTACATGATACCTCTTTGATTTTTGTTAATGGCAATCCTGGTCTTTTAGTATTTTCTCTGATATTGTGCTGTTGTGCGCAGGCTATAGCTGAACGTTGACGGTGCCGGTTCTTAGCAGTGACCTTGTGGAAGGACAGAATCACGACCACGCGAGCTGGAATTTACTGGAGGTGTGGTAAGCATTTGGACCTTGTTCTTTATGTTGGATTACATTGTGCGAAACAAACGGCGATTTGACTCTTGCCTTGTATACATTGATGAAGGTGTTGATGGATCAATTCAAATTCTTTAAAGTGTTGTAGCCTTCGGAACAACTACGCTCAGCACCCTCCATCATGTTCCCAATATGATAAACCGACTCGTTTTTTTGCGAGCCTTTCGAATTCAAACATCAGTTAATACGTACTCGTTGTTTTAATGATCAAAGTTGTATTGACAGTGGATTATTAACTCCTGTGTGTAATGTCATGTTGAGTTGCTTTCATATGTGCAATTCGTAACCTGTTGTTCAAAGAAGGGTTATGCCCGGGAATTCTGTCTATTTCCGCTGATAGTTTCGAGCCCCTTTTTCAGGTACGAGATAGAGTATACAAGACACCATGGTTGTGCACTCGAAGGCATTAGGACTACACCCAGAAAAGACGAACCGTCGGTGCATTTCGGCAGGCTAGGCTACTTATGCTGCAACAGTATTGAACTTCAGTAGTATCAAGCAGTCCTAAGAGGAATCAAATGCTCTGTTACTACTTTTACCAATGATTCAAACATCTGAACAGTTGTAATCTTTCTTTTGATATATAAAGTGCCCTGTTGGTCTTCTTGTATATTATATGCATCTTATTGATACCCTTCATAATATAATTATAACTATGGTGCGTTGGGACCTCATTTTAAAAATTCAAGTATTTCTATGCCATGTTCTTAACTTCTTTGAATCACGTAGTCTTGAAAATTCAATCCTTTTTTAATGCACCTCACATGACCCTAGCTTTAACCATCTACCACATCATACCTTTATACATACCTTGTATGGTTGGTGATTGACTTCGTACACACTCTTGTAATTTGATTTGTGATAAGGATGTTGTCATTTCCTCTATGTTTAATCCTCCTAACGCACTTGCGATCACAAATCCGGTAATTCCATGTTGTAACTTGATAATATCCAAGATGTAGTTTTCCTACACGTAAAGTCTCTTTTTGAATTCTATATCTTGAATCCTTATAAAGCAAAATGAGTGGCATATGGAGAAAAGAATTGCATTTGGTTTGGATTAAAATTTGGTGCACAATCAAAACCTTGAGTCACCACTGTGGGGTATCGGTAAAGGGGAATTAAATTCTTTAATAAAACAAAGGCTCCTGTCCCTTAAATCCAACCTCTTCATGAGTACGCACTGAAACTTGGGAGATACAGACAGAACCTCTGATTTAAATGGCAACAAGCCTAACTGACCCTTTTTAGATTTGTGAGGATGGTTGTTGGTCCATTAGAGATTACCGCATCTGCACCAGTTGGTTAGTCGCGAAAAGCATACATATTAAAATAAAGTCAAATAACAAGAGAAAATGCGCAAAAAGAGATGGACTCTTATGGTCAAAAATTAGGGTGTGACAGATGCCCCTATTTAAGTTACTCCTATTCGGAGATATGGAGATTGAAATCTCCGTCTCGACGAGATAGGAGGGACTTAAATACGAACATTGCACAAATTTTTTGGCCATAAGAAACCAACGAATGCAAATGATATGTAATGATATGAGAATGCTAGACGGACGGTCCTCTGAGGGAAAGATGTCATAGGGAATGAACCAGGCACGACATAAAGGGAAGAACAGGACTGACAACAGGCAACCCCTACGGGGACAGGAAACAAACATCACTGGGGGAAACTTCAGAAGTATAACAGTAATTCGAACACCAGGGATATGGTGATGGGAAAGAAGCTTGTAGTCGAAAGATATGCTTATTACCTTAATGTTGTGGTTGGTAATGTTCCAAATGAATTTTATTGATCAAATTGATAACTCAGTTTTATTTCGTATTCCTTTTCTTTTTATTCATTTATATCTTTTCTCTCCTTTTTTTTATTTTAAAAATTGGGAACAGTAAAGTGTATAACCTCCCCGAGCGTCATGGTACGGGAACCATGAGTTGGTCTCAGTCTTTGATGTCATTGTAGTTGTAGATGCTGTTGTAGTTGTAGAACTTCCCCAAGCGTCATAGTCTGGATGCTATGAGCTGGTCTCAGTCTCTGATGTAGAACTTTCCCGAGCGTCATAGTCTGGATGCTATGGGCTGGTCTCAGTCTCTGATGTAGAACTTCCTCGAGCGTCATAGTCTGGATGCTATGAGCTGGTCTCAGTCTCTGATGTAGAACTTCCCCGAGCGTCATAGTCTGGATGCTATGAGCTGGTCTCAGTCTCTGATGTAGAACTTCCCCGAGCGTCATAGTCAGGATGCTATGAGCTGGTCTCAGTCTCTACTGGAAATGTTGAAAATTTGTAGATTGTAGAATCCTTGTAGTTTGTAGTTGTCATTGTAGACTGTAAATGTCGTTGTAGACTGTAAATTGTAAATGTTGTTGTCAATGTAGATGTAGTTCGTTGTAGAACTTGTAGATGTAATTGTTGTTGACGTAATTTGTAGCTGCAGTTGTAAATTTGTAAATGTAATTATGTAGATGTAATTTGTAAAACTTCACCGGGGATTTTCAGAGGAGATGTGAGCCGGTTGAATTGTAATGTACGTCTTCTCCAATGAAGGTAGACCGATATGATAAACTTCCTAGGCTTTTTCAGGGAGATGTCACTTGACGGAAGTAAACTTGTGTGATGAACTCACTGGGGACATCAATCCTGAGGAATGTCTTTGTTGTAGTTGGAAAATATTATGTAAGCTCTCAAACAAAGAGAGATGCCTTGTAATGTCTTCGGTAAACTTCTCTGATGGGTTTATGAAGCGATGTCATTTGACAAATCAATAATGTTGAAGGACCCATTGAGGGAAAATGAACTGTCTTGTGAAAAATGTCGTTTGTCGTTTTGAATAAGATCCTGATCAAAACGAGTTGCTCAAATAAAGAGATTGTTTATAATCCATATGTAAATTGTTGAGAAGATCTTGTGATATTGTTGGAGAAAATCCATCTTCAATAGTTGTCTTCATAAAACTCTTCCTGGGGAGCCGAGTGCAAAATAAATGCACATTGAATCCGTGCTTAAAAGCTGGAGATGTCCATGATGTGATTACCAAAGACCAAAGTTCAATTCAAGAAATAACTGAAGAGAAACTGTCAAGCGAGACTCATCCGTTGAGGTACAAACTCAAATGGGATTGTACTAAAATAACCATCTTCCATGAGGGTTGAACTTCATGGGGAAAATGAAACATTGTGCTCTTTCTGCCTAGGGTAGGCGAATCTACATGGAGGGATAAGACGCACTCAGACACTTAGGGATAATTATAGCCAAAGCGATAGAATAAAACAAATACAAAGAATGCGAAAAAATGCACATGCCATGCTGTCTACTTATATGCTATACGTATGCCGACGGATCAGGAGAAACGAAATAAACGCCTCAAACGAAGGGGTACTCAAGCAAAATCTCCATAGATCCTTTAGCGCCTACGAAGAAAGTCTTCGAACAGAGGCAACCTTCGTGTCTGGATAAAACAAATCCTCTTGCCTTGGAGAAGCACATAACATTGTTGTTTTTCCTCGGACGAAATAAACGTCTGTGGTCATCCTCTTGTTATTCATATATCAAGTAAAGCATAAAGTTTCGGAAAAAGTTTAAGTCATTCTAGATTTTGCTATCAATACTACAGATTTGTGATAAATGAAAAACTTTTTATTGAATGGTGGTCAGCAGAAAAGCGTGACCCCGATGTTACAGTGTTGGAAAACAGTATCGATTACATAAAGGGAATAATGACTTGCTTCTCTTAAACAAAATATTTCTTAACAGCATCCGTGTTAACAGGGCGAGTGATCTCTTCTCCGTCCATTGTTGCTAACATCAAAATGCCTCTTGTCAAAACCTTTTTTTACTACATATGGTCCATCATAATTCGGGGCCCATTTTCCTCTGACGTCGGTGAGGAAAGACTGAATCTTCTTAAGCACAAGGTCACCTTCTTTGAATGCACGGGGTCGAACTTTCTTGTCAAATGCCTTCTTCATCTTCTGCTGATACAACTGCCAATGGCACAGTGCAGCCATCCTCTTTTCTTCAATTAAGTTCAACTGATCATATCTGCTCTGACACCATTCAGCTTCTGATAACTTTGCCTCCACCAAAATTCTCATAGAAGGAATCTCAACTTCTATCGGGAGTACTGCTTCCATACCGTAGACAAGTGAAAATGGGGTTGCCCCAGTCGATGTGCGTACCATCGTACGATATCCATGTAAGGCAAACGGGAGCATTTCGTGCCAATCTTTGTAAGTAACAACCATCTTCTAAATGATCTTCTTGATATTTTTGTTGGCAGCTTCAACAGCCCCGTTCATCTTTGGTCTGTAAGGGGAAGAATTATGATGCTCAATCTTGAATTCTTCATACAACTCTTTCATCATCTTGTTATTCAAATTGGAACCGTTGTCTGTAATGATTCTGCTTGGCACACCATATCGGCAAATGAGCTGATTCTTGATAAATTTGACAACCACATGTCGCGTTACATTAGCATAGGAAGCCGCCTCGACCCACTTAGTAAAATAATCAATGGCTAATAAGATGAATCGGTGTCCATTAGACGCTTTCGGCTTTATCATTCCAATCATATCAATTCCCCACATAGAGAATGGCCATGGTGATGAGATAACATTCAACAAAGTTGGAGGTACGTGAATCTTATCTGCGTAAATCTGACACTTGTGACACTTTCTAGCAAACTTGTAACAATTTGATTCCATTGTGATCCAATAATAACCAACCCTTAAAAGCTTCTTAGCCATAGCATGTCCGTTGGCATGCGTGCCAAAAGATCCTTCGTGAATCTCCGTCATTAACATATCTGCTTCTTGCTTGTCAACACATCTCAGCAAGACCATGTTAAAATTCCGTTTGTATAAAACATTGTTACTCAGAAGAAAATTTCCAGCCAACCTTCTCAAAGTTTTCTTGTCTTTGTTGGAAGCTCCCAAAGGATATTCTTGAGTTCTAAGAAACACTTCGATGTCATAGTACCAGGGTTTGCCATCTTCAACTTCTTCGGCAGCAAAGATGTAGGCAGGTCTATCAAGACGTTTTACTTCAATCCGAGGACACTCGTTCCAAAACTTTACCACAATCATTGAGGCCAAAGTTGCCAACACATCTGCCATTCTGTTCTCATCACGAGGGATATGATGAAACTCAACTCTATCAAAGAACGGTAATAGTCTTCTAGCGTAATCCCTGTATGGGACCAAATTATCATGTCGAGTTATCCATTCTCCAGTAATTTGGTTGATTACCACTGCAGAATCACCAAACACATCCAAATTCTTAACTCTCAAATCGATTGCTTCTTCGAGACCCATAATGCATTCCTCATACTCAACTTCATTATTAGTACACTGGAATGTTAATCTGGAGGTAAATGGGAAGTGGGTCCCTTGAGGAGTCACAATAACAGCACCTATCCCTTTTCCATGAGCGTTGACAGCTCCATCAAAAACTAAACCCCATTGAGAACCTGGCTCTGGCCCTTCACCATGTACGAGTTCTTCACAATATTTCATCTTTAAAAACATAACATCTTCATCAAGAAAGTCATCGTTTGAGGGTTGATAATCCAAAATGGGTTGGTGAGCCAGATGATCAGCCAAAACACTTCCTCTAACAGCTTTCTGAGTATGGTACTCGATATCATATTCAGACAACAACATCTGCCATCTAGCAATTCTCCCAGTCAAAACGGGTTTCTCAAAAATATACTTGATAGGATCCATCTTTGAGACTAACCAAGTAGTGTGATTCAACATATACTGGCGCAAACGCTTGGCGGCCCACGCCAGAGCGAAACAAGTCTTCTCTAACATAGTGTACCTTGTTTCATAATCAGTAAATTTCTTGCTCAAGTAATAAGTGACATGATCTTGCTTCCCTGTTTCATCTTGCTGGCCGAGTACACAACCCATTGAATCTTCTAAAACAGTCAAATACATAATCAAAGGTCGTCCCTCAACTGGCGGTATCAGGATAGGTGGTTCAAGCAAATACTCTTTGATACTATCAAAAGCCTTTTGACAGTCTTCAATCCAAACATACCCTTAATCTTTCCTCAGAAGCTTAAAAATAGGCTTGCACGTAGCGGTCATGTTGGATATAAACCTTGAGATGTAGTTCAAACGTCCCAAGAATCCTCTAACTTGTTTCTCGGTGACGGGAGCTGGCATTTCCCGGATAGCTTTCACTTTGTCAGGGTCCACTTCAATCCCTCTTTGGCTGACAATAAAACCCAATAGTTTCCTTGATCGTACTTCAAACGTGCACTTGTTGGGGTTCAAACGAAGCTTGTATTCCCTCAAACGACCAAACAGCTTAGCCAGGTGTTTAACATGATCATCTTTGGTCTTCAACTTAGCTATCATATCATCTACATACACCTCGATCTCTTTGTGCATCATATCGTGGAACAAGGTAGTCATAGCGCTCTGATATGTTGCCCCTGCATTCTTCAATCCAAACGGCATAACTTTGTAACAAAAGGTGCCCCAGGGCGTTATGAACGACGTCTTCTCTCTGTCCTCGGGAGCCATTCTAATCTGGTTGTAACCTGAAAAACCATCCATGAAGGAGAAAACCTCATATCTTGCAGTACTGTCCACCAAAATATCAATGTGAGGTAACGGAAAATCATCTTTCGGACTGGCTTTGTTCAGATCCCTGTAGTCTACACACATACGAACCTTACCATCCTTCTTTGGAATGGGTACAATGTTAGCTAACCATAGCGGATACTCGGCGGTGACAAGGAAACCTGCATCAATCTGTTTCTGTACCTCTTCCTTAATCTTTAGAGCCATGTCAGGTCGAGTCCTTCTGAGCTTCTATTTTACTGGAGGGCACTCTGGTTTTAACGGTAAATGATGTTCGACTATAGCTGTGTCCAATCCGGGCATGTCTTGATATGACCAAGCAAACACATCGACAAACTCTCCAAGCAAATCAATCAGCTGTTTCTTCACATCGGGTTTAAGCAGAGCTCTAATTTTCACTTCTCTACGGATTTCTTCTGATCCCAAGTTGATTACTTCCACCGGCTCTTGATGAGGTTGGATAGCTTTCTCTTCCTTCTCAAGCAGTCTGGAAATTTCCTCTGGGATATCATCTTCTTCATCCTCAGCTTCATACACAGGAAACTCAAAATTCGGAGAAGGTAGTGGATCATTATTCCCAAGATGTAATTTATGTAGCAATCTGCGCAAGTGATGTGATTTTCAATAAGTTTTTGTAAAGTGGAAAGTGTGTGCACGCGAGATGCTACTTATTATTTTCCAACATCGTGAATAAGTATAAAACACAAATGTAAATGAAAGTAGTTTATTGATGATAGCAAAACCAAAAAGACGCGCCCAACAAAGTCACCTTTGCCTTGGGCAGAGCAAAGGGAATTATTGGAAATAAGCCCTAACAAATGCAGTTTCGCCTTGGGCAGAGCGGAAAAAAAATTAAAACAAATGCTTTACTTAGATATATGAATGGCAGTAGGGGCTTCAACCGCACTCCAATTCTTGACTACAATGCCTGGGGTCACAAAGTCTGGGATGTCCTCATCTGGATCTTCCTCGGTGACGGAATAAACTCCAAAGGTATAGTCAAATTCATCCGAAACATAGCCTGGATCTTCCATATAGGGCTCGTAGTCTTTGTAAGGAATGGAGGACCTTGTAGAACCATCTGATATGTAGCCCTCAAGTTCGTCCTCTGACATAACATTGATCTGAGGATGATGGACGACCCCTCCACTACGGAACACTTCATTGATCAGCAGAAACCCTTGATTCTTGGTGCCTTGTTGAGCAGAACTGCTGGTGAAACCGAGACCCTCCTTGTTTTTGTTCTCTGGCAAGGACAACATCTTCCCCCATATTGTCTAATGACCACTGTTCACTACTCACTGCGCGTCTTTAAATGATGACATGGATGTCTGAGATCTTTTGACACCCTCGCCCACAATAGACAGAACTTGAAATTGCGTGCCAACTTCTTCCTCAGCTTTGACATATGAGAATGATGACAAGTGACTTACCACCGAAGCTCTTTCTCCACAAACTGTAACTATTTTCCCCTCAAAAACATATTTCAACTTCTGATGCAGGGTAGAAGTAACTGCTCCAGCTTCATGTATCCATGGCCTCCCTAGCAAACAGCTATAGGTGGCACGAATGTCCATAACCTGAAACGGGATCATGAAAGTTTGTAATTCGATAGTCATGGGCAAATCTACTTCACCAATTACCGTTTTCCTTGACCCATCGAAAGCTTTGACAATAACGCGACTTGGCCTCATCGGCGGTCCTTGGTATGACAGCTTAGATAGAGTAGTTCTAGGCATTACATTTAGAGACGATCCAGTATCAACCAACACACTGGATAGAGAGTCGTTTCCACAGTTCACAGAAATATGTAGAGTCATGTTATGTTTCCTTCCTTCTTCTGGGAGATCGTCTTCATTAAAACCCAGATTATCACTTGAAGTAATACTGCTAATGATGTTATCAAATTGTTCCATAGTCACATCCTGCTCGACATAGGCTTGTTCCAAAATCTTCTGAAGTGCTTCTCTATGAGCCTCAGAACTCATCAGCAATTGGAGCACAGAAATCCTCGACGGGGTTTGCAGAAGCTGATCTGCAACCTTATACTCGCTTCTTTTGATTACTTTCAAACATTCATCGGAGTTGGATAAGTTAGACCCACTAGATTGCCCCACAATTGGGTCTTTTGAGCCTTATGGTTCGAACAAAACTTCTTTTTCTTTCGGTGGCATAGTCGGATAGACTCGACCGCTCCTTGTCACTCTACTGACATCTGCAATATTAACTATTGAGGGTACAGTGGGCAAAGGCACTTCTTTCCCATCCTCCAACATAGTAGCATTGTACCTGTATGGGATAGCCTTACTAGAAGTATAAGGGATAGGTCCAGGCACATTGATTACTAAAGGGGTAATAGCTGGCTTCTTGCTATTGTAAACGATCTCTATACGTTCCACTTCCTTAAAATGGGGTACTATGACACAAACTTCTTCAGCCTCTTCATCTGAAACTTCCTGATCATCACTTTCTAAACCATCTTCAATCATATTGACAGAGGGTGAACCATGTGGAGGTAATGGATTCTTCTGTACATTAGGGTCGGAATCCCTAAAAGACAAGATTCCGTTTTTAATGAGCCTCTGGACATCCATCTTTAAACCAAAACAACTCTCAATATCATGTCTTGGAGCACCCTGATGGTAAGGACAAAACTTGTCAGCTCTATAAGAAGGGGGAGGATTCGTGGGAGCCGGAGGTGGAGCTCTCGTTTGAATGTGACCCTTTTTAATTAAAGCGGGGAATAAATCAGCATATGTCATTGGGATCGGATCGAAATTTATTTTTCTGTACACACGACCTTGATTGCTGGATGGCCGATTCTATTGAGGGTACTGTGGACTTTGCTGAAGTTGGGGTTGTTGAGCAACGGGAGGCTGAGGTTACTGATAGGGTTGTGGAGACTGTAGCTGATAAGTCGGAGCATTAAACACTGGAGATACCGCTGCAACTTGGTGTGGTGGCATCTACCTCTTTCTGAATTGTCCCTTTTGAATGGCATTTACACCTTGCTCTTTTTTCTTCATAAAACTGCTCCCATACCTTTTAGGAGCGCTCTCTTCTTTGGTCAATCTTCCTTCGCGAACACCTTCTTCTAAACGCATTCCCATATTGACCATTTAAGTAAAGTCACTGGGCGCGCTGGCTACCATCTTCTTGTAAAAGAAAGGACCAAGTGTCTTCAGAAAAATCTTGGTCATCTCTTTTTCTTCTAATGGTGGTGTGACTTGCACGGCCAACTCACGCCAACGCTGAGCATATTCTTTGAAATTCTCCTTATCTTTCTGTGCCATTGCTCTCAACTGGTCCCGGTCGGGCGCCATGTCCACATTGTACTTATACTGTTTGACAAAGGCTCCTCCCAGATCATTCAAAGTTCGAATCTTCGTATTATCCAACCCTATATACCACTTGAGTGCAACGCCTGTCAGACTGTCTTGAAAGTAGTGAATAAGTAATTGGTCATTATCTGTTTGGGCAAACATCTTCCTGGCATACATAATGAGATGACTCTGAGGGCAAGTATTCCCCTTGTACTTTTCAAAGTCAGGGACTTTGAACTTCGGCGGGACCTTAACATTTGGAACCAAGCACAGCTCAGAAGCACTCTTACCAAATAAGTCCTTTCCACGAAGGGCTCTCAACTCCTTTTGTATTTCAGAAAACTGGTCTTGAAATTCGTCTATCCTCTCTTCTAAACCCACAGTTTCGGTTGGCGACCCATGTAAAATTGGTTCATCTAGAATATACGGAACAACGTTCACATGCGGAGATACGGTAGTCATCACAGCAGAAATTACAGGAGCAGCTTGAACAGTGGTCACAACAGGGATCTCAGACACAGGCGGACGGTAACCGGCCGAAAAGAAATTAAGGGACAATCCCCACGGGAAACCTTGAGGCATATTATAGGATACCTCAGCAACAAAAGACATCACTGGGATCGGTGTTGGCGTCACTTCGGATACGACAGTCCTTGGAACTTCTTGGTTGTTGATCGAGATTTGACTAGACAAGGCTTCCACTAGACCATTCAACTTCTCCAAACTTTCTTTCATACTTGCAACTTCGTCACGGAGCATTCTGTTCTCTTGCTCTAGTTGATCCATCTTCTGGCGTTGACTAGCTCGAGTGTTGTATCGGTGATTCAGCTTGTTCTGCGGAGATGAAGCAAGAGTGAGACCCAGGAATGCAAATGATGCTATGCTTATGCAAATGAGTATGAAACTTTCAAGAAACTCAAATTATTTCGGTATTGTAACCTTGGAGAAAAACTTATTTTATTTTGATGATCGAAGCATTACAAAACGGAGTACTCTTTTAAGAGTTTATTACATTGAATCAAAAGCAAAAGAGAAACTCGGAGATCTACTCCTTATGCTCCTTCTGTGTACGAAGTTCTCTTTCTAGCTGACTGATGCGTTCTTGCAATTCGGCATTCTCTCTGATGAGTCGATCGACACATTCCTTCCAAGCCACAGTATCTGGGGGAAGATCGTCACTGGTAACAGCTCTTGAAGAGGTGTGAGAGGAAAATAAATCCTCTCGCGCCTTTCTTTTCCTTGCAAGTGCTACCTCTGGCAGCCTCTGGGATTTCTCTCTCTCTACTTTGAGTATGAAAAACTTGTTCCTCCAAGCGGCTTTCAGTTTCCGAGCCTCGTCTAAGGCGGTCTTCAGCTGATCTACTTCGCTCACGTCAAACCAATTCGGATCGTGAAAGGCCAATACCATAGGTTCATGGAAAGGGAATGGCATCTTGAGGTTGAGAGCTCTTTCTCGCACCCAATGTAGGTATTCTTCAAAGACAGCACAATTGGGGTATCCTAAAGCAGCTTTTCCTTCCCTATTGATGTATCTCCATGCATAGATTATGACGGTCTTCAGGTCTAGGTCTTCTCCTTCCTTGAGAAAGATTCCTTCTAACAGAGTCTGGTCAGGTACTTCAATCATGGGATGTCCAAATTAGAGACGGGCCAGGGCAGGATTGTAACTTATGCATCCTTCTCTCGCAATGAGCGGTATGTTAGTAAATCCTCCGATGTTATGGATCATACCTATACCGCCATAGGTAGGATCGTACCACACAATGTCAGAGTGAGTAAGGGCCATAACTATCTCGGACCAATGAGGTGACTCCTCCTCTTCCCAAATAGACGGGTGCCGAGTTAGGCGAGCAATGAACCAGGAATACAACAGAGCGGTACAACAAACGATATGTCCTCCTCCTTCAGCATTCTTCGAGTGGATAGAAAAGTATGTGTCAGCGAGCAAGGTGGGAACGGGATTCTTGAGTATGAATAATTTAATCGCATCCATGTCAACGAAATCATCGATTTTTGGGAACCAGAAAATCCCATAGACCAACAGAGCAAAGGTGGCTTCCACGATAAGGACTTCCTTTCTTTCAGCATGGTGGCGGACTTTTTCAATCAAAAAGTTAGTAGGGAATCCAAGGACTCTGTCCTTGGTGATTAGGTGCGCCTGAACATCTGCCAAACTGAGATGAGTGGTAATGGCAATTTCTTGATGACTGGGTGTGTCTTCCTGGCCGGTGAATATGGGACGGGCCGTTACAGGCATCCTCAGGAAATCAGAATACTCTTCCAGTGTCGGCATCAACTGGTAATCCGGGAAGGTGAAGCAGTGGTACAACGGATCATAAACTTGAACAAGGGTCTCCAACAGCCCTTCTTTCATCTTGAGTTCGAGAAAACGGAAGACTTCTCCATATTTTGCTGCGAAGGTGTAACGGTTATCGATTAGATCAGCTAGCTATCTCAAGCTTTCAATGTTAGGGCTCTGAAAAGTGTACTCCAATACTTCTCTTTTGAAATCCATGGTTACAATACCTGAGAAATAAAATTGAGTTTCTTGAGTAAATAAAGAATGCAATGCAAGATGAGTAGGACTTCATGGGATCCTAACTATTTATAAACATTGTAGTAAAAGAAAACGTTTTTTATTAATTTCGAAACGGAATACAAATAATTCCTTTTAAAAGTCCCAAATAAAAGCTAAATAAAAGCTAATAAAGACACTAAAGATGTTTCAAATTTTGCTGCTTGAGCTGCTCTTCTAGTTGCGTCTTCTCACGGATAAGGTTGTCCACAATCAGTTTCCAAATAGTGCATTGCGGGTCGGAGAAAAATAAATCCTCCATGACCTTCCTCTTCTTGCAGGGGAGTAACTCTTCATCCTTTAACTGGAGTTCCTCTTTCTCTTTCTGGAGTTGGTCAATTTCTACAACAGACACATGGTACTTGTTCTTCCATGACTCTAACTCTTGTCGTAACTTCTTCATAGCAACCTCTGACTTCTCAGTTTCGGACATAAAGATATAAGTGGGCTCCCTTCTTGGAGGTATAGGGTCTTGACGAGAATAAGGCATCCTTAGCTTGATTGCCCTGTCTCTTACCCACTGGAGATATGGTTCTAGAGACACACAATTAGGCTTTCCCAGACTTTTCTTCCCCTTCTTGTACACATTACGCCATGCATCCAGAATCCTTCCTCGAAGCTCTACATCATTGTTAAAGAAAATACTCTCTACATGGGCACTCTTAGGAGGTTCCTTCAACGGGTATCCCAACTGTCGACGGGCTAAAACGGGATTGTAGCTGATTCCTCCATCGAAACTGAGCAATGGTACATTAGCAAAGTTACCACAACTATCAATGATTAATACCCCATCATACACCTGGTTGTACCAATCAATGTCAGAATGGGTCAATGCCATAACCCTTGGAGACCAAAGCTCTTTGTCAATGTTTGTAAAAGAGCTAGTCTTTGGCAAGTGTGAAATAAACCACTTGTAAAGTAAGGGCACACAACAAGTAATCATCCCTCCACCATTAAGGTTTCGGAGATGTATAGAGTGATATGTATTACCCAACAGAGTTGGCACTGGGTTTTTCTTCATAAAGATCTTGAATGCTTTGAGATCGATGAAACCTTCAAAACTCGGAAATAAAAACAACCCATAAACAAGCAAAACAAAAATTGCCTCAAACAGAGTCTTATTGGAATAATTAGCGTAGAATAAAGCCTTCTCGACTAGGAAACCTGTCTTTAAACCAAGAATTCCATCTTTAGTAACTAGATTGGCTTTGACGTCAAATACCTTCAAACGGAGGGCTTTAGCAATATCTTTCTCATCAGGGTCCTTTTCCAAGAAGGGAAAAGGAGATTCCTCTAGGACAGGTAGACCGACCAAAAAGGAATACTCTTCCAACATAGGTAACAACTGAAAATCCGGAAAGGTGAAACAATGATAAAGAGGATCATAAAACTGTAGTAGAGTGGCAAGAAGTCCTTCATTCACTGAACGGCCCAACAAAGATATTAGCTTCCCATATTTGTTCTTGAATTCTTCTTGATCCTTGATAAGGCCCCACAACTTCTTTAGGTCGTCCAATTTGGGACTCTTAAAAGTATATTTCACAGTACGTCTTTCATTTGAAGTCATAGTGACCTGCAATGTTCATAAACGAAAGTGAATCCCATGAAGTCCAATGCATAATGATGTTATATGAATGAAGCAAACACAAGTATTCACATAAGGACACAAAGATAAACAAACAAAGGGGCACCCTAGGTTTGCAATGAGCATGGAGCATAGGGTATACCCATCCCCAAAGGACGTGAACTAAAGGTTTGATTGTACCTGTAGGACAGGGTTCTAAAGGGACTCAAAATCATAAGTCCATCTTTCGGATATTATCAATTTCCCAATTACTTGGGGATTAATAATATTCTCAAGAGAACTTCTTTTGAGTGTAGCTTCGCGTAGCACTATTTCGGAAGTACTCCCTCATAGTCTCGCACTACATCCTAATAAAGGCCAAAGTTGGTTTTAAGGTAACTACGGTTCTCAATATCATGGGCTCCAAGATCGAAAATAGCAAGTGTCTTCACGATTACTCGTTCAACAATACTATCTCGAGAGGGCCTCAATTGAGCGGGATTCTCGATTTAACTTAGTCAGGATTCAACTCCCTATAAGCCTCCTCGACTATATCACCATCCTATCTTAATTTCTCTCAAGTTCGGGTGTAGAACTTTATCTCACCATTCAAAGACAAATAATCCCAAAAGAAATACAAGAGAAAGCATATAAATAATTAATCAAGTAGGCATATATATAAAGCAGTAAACAAATAAAATAAGGTAGGGAAACCCACTAGAGGCGTCCCCAGTGAAGTCGCCATTTCTGTCGCGGTGAAATTTTGATACCAAACTATTAATTAGTTTGAATCGTTAATTCATTTGCAACCGATCTTTAATTTGTCCAAAGGAAGGGATAAATATCGAAATTCCCACAATGCAATGCAAATGCAAGCTAGATTGTTTTAGGTTCGGGGGTTGGTTAAACTTAGGGAAGGTACTAGCATCCTAAGTTTCTGTAGTACTCTACAGGAACCTCTTATTTTATATTTTGTTTATAGCTAAGTGTTTATCTGCTTAATGGTTTAAAAGACCTAGGGGTTTATGTCTAAGTATACTCGATAAAATATCGCATCTTATGCCTACATATCCTTACGGGAGTGGAATCAGAGTATCTGTAGTTCCCCTAAATGGTTAGAGGAGTTCTTTGACTGTGGTCAAAGTTCCTACGAGTTTAGGGTAGTTGTTTGATTGATTTTAGGAGAAGGGATGTGTCTTCATTTTAAGGGAGATTTAACCGCCACAATTTGTAGGAAAATAGTTTTTGTATCGTCTTAAGAAAAGGACTTACGTACTCGGATAGAGCTCAACGAGGTACACCTTTATCTCTCTTAAGGCAAAGTCCCTACGGTTTGATTGTATTGATGTGGGGTGGAGATTCTATCTCGCTTAAGATGATCTGGCATCTTTCTCTAATGTGTTTGGATATTGTTTTGATTGTGTTGTTTGAATTGTATTGAATTGATTGTTTGGATTATTGCGTTGTTTGTTTTCCTATGTTGTGAAGATAGAAGACACGGTCCTTCCTATGGGGTAGGATCTATCTTAAGCGATCAACTTGAACGGGATCAAGGATCGGGGGGATAATGATGCAAATGAGATGCACTACACATGATTGTTGAATCATGTGTAGGTTTCTCCTTTGGACGGTTATACAGTAATGCGATAAAATAAATTGTGGTAAAGTAAATTGTGGAAAATAAAGGTATGAAGTAAAGGCAGATAAATAAACATACATGTACGCATGAAAGCGCTGAAGTGTAGGCGAATGTGTCGTGAAGTGAGTGGGCACAATTAAAATTTACGATGTTGATTAATTTTAACCGATTGATTCTTAAGAAGGTTGATTTATAAGAAAAAGTTGAATTGTTTTTTGGTGAGATTGGTTTTATTTCGAGGAGATGTATTGGTTATATTAACAAATTCGATTTTAGAGGAGATGTTGACTTGATTTTAAGAGAAAAAGTTGTATTGAATTCTTAAATATAAGTCGATTAGTTATTTTTTATGATAAAAGTTGTATTAGTTGATTTGAGTTGATTTATAAGAGAATGCATTTTTTAGTGAAATTGATTTTATAAAAGCAAGTTAAATTAATTATATTAATTTTAATGAAAGGTTTTATTATTAAACATTTTTGCCATCAATATAAATTAAATTGTTTAGAAAAAGGTTTTCTTAAAGTAAAATAGGGTAAATTATGTGTTTAATAAAATAAAAGGGTTTATTAAGGTAAACTAATAATATAAGGAAGTAAGTAAAAAAGGTTTTAGTTAAAAATAGTTAATTGATTAAAGGCTAAATTATGAGGTTATTATTCATTAACAAAACTGATTAAAAAAAGGTTGATTATTAGTTAATTTAAAAAAAACTAGTTTAATGAAAGGGTTAATGGTTAAAGCGGAGGGATTAATGGGGAGATTAAGGTTTAAGTGGGGTATTTAGTGTGTGTAGGTGTAGGGAATTAGTACATCAGTAAATAAAGATTAAAAAAAACAACGAAACCCTAAATTTCCCCCCAATCCCCTCTTCATTTCGCCGTTTGCCCCCCTTCTCAATCTCTCCGCTTCGCCTCTCCTTTCTTCTCCCGTTTTCATCTTAAGCCTGCAACATCAACAAAACATCAATGGCATAAGAAGATTTAGTGCGAATGGGATTTTTTACCGAGAATTGGGAGTTGTGGCTGGTGATGATTCGTGCGTGGAATGAAGGTTATGTCCGTCAAATCTGCGGCGCCGACGATGTTTCGCAGTGGTCGGAAGTGGTTGCGTCAATTGAGATAAGTTTCTCCTTTCGTTGAACTCTGTTTTCACACCTTAGGGTTTTTTCTCCACGATTTCTTTCTCCCCTTATATAGGCTTCAGATTGAATAAGGGTGCCTTAATGGAATTGATGGCTGTATTGAATACTGATTGGATTTTCCAATTTGGGGTTAATCGAATTTGAAAACTTTCTCCTTTTAACTGATTTTGTTCAATGGTCATTAATGAAAGAGATCTAAATCCAATATTTTGTCAATCTTGCTTTAATGTCTCTATCCGTCCAGATTCATCATTCATAGTTGTCAGCTGTTTTGAGTTGGGTTTTTTCCAAGCGGATATCCTCTAATGGGCTTCTGATTTTGGATTTTCAATTTGGCAGGGGGAGAATAGCAGCTGACTTTGGGCCAAGAGAAAAGTTGATCCATTGGCACATCTGATGACAGGTTTCGCGGTGAGTCTCGTCCTTTCCTAACATTCCTTAATCGAAGATTCACATGGAGATGTTGTGGGTTTGTTGGATACGTGGTTGATGTCTTACGAGGTGAGCCATTGGTTCAGAGTTGATGGAGTTAATGTCTTCTGTTTTGGGAATTGATTCTGCAGGCGAATTACTTGGAGGTTTCAAAGGATCAGGGTCATCAGTGATTGGCAACTGTGGTGGTGGAACTAGTCATCAACTCAGGTTGCCCAAGCAGCAGCTCTGAAGACTGGTCAGCCACATCATGCTCCTTATTGTTTAGGGATTCATTTGAGTTGTCATGAGTTTTTTTTTATCAAGGCCTCTCATTTCTTTGCCCTGTTGTATAGGTTTTATTATGGCTCTAGTTATGCGGCATGGTTGAATATACATGGTAGCTCGAGACACGGCGAATGTTTAGATTCTTCTTGCTAGAAAAAGAGCTTAGATTGAGTCCCTGAAGTTGTGGCTGAACCTTGAAGGTGGGCTTCCAACTGCCTATCAGATAAACAAGTCAGTAGATTGGTTCATGATTTCATCAGAATCAAGAGACGGCACCATAACAACATTGAGAATAGGGTGAGGTAAGTTGGAATCACTATCAATGAAGAGTTCTCTAATAATAGCATTCTCTGTTGTCTGCCTTGATGACTATGTGTCCGATGTCAGGTTTAGTCGTCCAGGAACACCGTTAATAAGATCTAGTAAATTGTTTCTCTTTCAAGATATATAGAAACACCATGCCCTTCAAAAGAACTCAAACGCCGGATTACACTGGGGTTAAAGGGTCAGTATAGGTAGGTTTAGCTCTTTGCCTTGGTACAAATTGGTTGCCTTTACTGCCTGATGTCATTGCTCTTTGTTCTGTATTTAAAATTTCTCCTTCATTTTATTGTTGTTGTGACCAATTGGTTTTGACTTGGATCGCAGCCATCTGTTCGCCCAACCACGGCGGAAATGGTGACGATAAGGAGGTTGTCTTAATTCAATATCATCTTCATAGGAAGAAAGACAAACGCAACATTCTGCATAAGCACCTGCTCAACTTGGCATTCAATCATTATCCTTCACAGGTCCTTGAGCTTGATCTTCTTTGGATTATGTCAAAAGTTTCTTTAGTTAGACTTGAATTAAAGCTCTTCCTGTGACATGTCGTTTATGCATTACTTTACGTCTTGTAAATTGCTGATATATTTGGGCGTTGTCCCTGTTAGTCATTGTGTGACTGACATGTTCCGTATCTTGCTTGATGAGTATTGCTTATGATTGATGATGATGATGAGTTATATTTTTGAATGTTTGATGTGCCTGTGTAATGCTTTGCTGCCGTGTGAATACCATTATATATTTTGGACTGCTTTCGTGAGGTTTTTTTAAGGAATTCTCATATTCATCGTTGCAGTAACAGTGAATGGACATGTGCATAGGGCAAGTCATAAAGGTGTTATCCAAGACAACGATGATGGTTTCCTCTATCAGTTACATGATACCTCTTTGATTTTTGTTAATGGCAATCCTGGTCTTTTAGTATTTTCTTTGATACTGTGCTGTTGTGCGCAGGCTATAGCTGAACATTGACGGTGCCGATTCTTAGCAGTGACCTTGTGGAAGGACAGAATCACGACCACGCGAGCTGGAATTTACTGGAGGTGTGGTAAGCATTTGGACCTTGTTCTTTATGTTGGATTACATTGTGCGAAACAAACGGCGATTTGACTCTTGCCTCGTATACATTGATGAAGGTGTTGATGGATCAATTCAAATTCTTCAAAGTGTTGTAGCCTTCGGAACAACTACGCTCAGCACCCTCCATCATGTTCCCAATATGATAAACCGATTCGTTTTGTTTGCGAGCCTTTCGAATTCAAACATCAGTTAATACGTACTCGTTGTTTTAATGATCAAAGTTGTATTGACAGTGGATTATTAACTCCTGTGTGTAATGTCATGTTGAGTTGCTTTCATATGTGCAATTCGTAACCTGTTGTTCAAAGAAGGGTTATGCCCGGGAATTCTGTCTATTTCCGCTGATAGTTTCGAGCCCCTTTTTCAGGTACGAGATAGATTATACAAGACACCATGGTTGTGCACTCGAAGGCATTAGGACTACGCCCAGAAAAGACGAACGGTCGGTGCATTTCGGCAGGCTAGGCTACTTATGCTGCAACAGTATTGAACTTCAGTAGTATCAAGCAGTCCTAAGAGGAATCAAATGCTCTGTTACTAATTTTACCAATGATTCAAACATCTGAATAGTTGTAGTCTTTCTTTTGATATATAAAGTGCCCTGTTGGTCTTCTTGTATATTATATGCATCTTATTGATACCCTTCATAATATAATTATAACTATGGTGCGTTGGGAGCTCATTTTAAAAGTTCAAGTATTTCTATGCCATGTTCTTAACTTCTTTGAATCACGTGGTCTTGAAAATTCAATCCTTTTTGAATGCACCTCACATGACCCTAGCTTTAACCATCTACCACATCATACCTTTATACATACCTTGTATGGTTGGTGATTGACTTCATACACACTCTTGTAATTTGATTTGTGATAAGGATGTTGTCATTTCCTCTACGTTTAATCCTCCTAACGCACTTGCGATCATAAATCCGGTAATTCCATGTTGTAACTTGATAATATCCAAGATGTAGTTTTCCTACATGTAAAGTCTCTTTTTGAATTCTATATCTTGAATCCTTATAAAGCAAAATGAGTGGCATATAGAGAAAAGAATTGCATTTGATTTGGATTAAAATTTAATGCACAATCAAAACCTTGAGTCACCACTGTGGGGTATCGGTAAAGGGGAATTAAATTATTTAATAAAACAAAGGCTCATGTCCCTTAAATCCAACCTCTTCATGAGTACGCACTGAAACTTGGGAGATACAAACAGAACCTCTGATTTAAATGGCAACAAGCCTAACTGACCCTTTTTAGATTTGTGAGGATGGTTGTTGGTCCATTAGAGATTACCGCATCTGCACCAGTTGGTTAGTCGCGAAAAACATACATATTAAAATAAAGTCAAATAACAAGAGAAAATACGCAAAAAGAGATGGACTCTTATGGTCAAAAATTAGGGTGTGACAAACGCGTTATCTATTTTCCACTTGAATGCATACTATCGTGTATGTGGTTCAAAGTGATGATCATTTGTTTGCTTGCCTTCTTGCATTTCTCTTTTGTATTGCATTCTTTGCTTGCTGTCAAGAGGTCGAGATGTGCTTGTGGCGGATGCTTCCCCACACTTTTGTTCCTCCTTCTTTGCATGTTTATTTTCCGTGTTTGCATTTCTTACTTGTGATTGAATTATCTTGTGCTTTCTTGGTCTTTTGCCATAATCCCCATAGGGTTTCTAGTCCCTTCGTTTAGGTCGGGAGTAGAAGAGACATTAGGTGTTCAATCCAAGAATGATAGCATTAGGGTAGATTTCCCCTTTCAATCCCAACTTTAGGTCCACTTTGCATGACAACATTAGGACCGAGTTTCCCTTAGAGGTTGCGTCTCTTTTCTCATCTCAAAACATTCTAATTCATCTAATAAATACGATGAACATTGTACGCTATGAACCTTAAGCACATGGGAAATGATGAGTGAGGGGTCTCCTCTCGCTTGTCTAGAATGTTTAATGTACGTCCCATTTGGGAGCGATATGCGACGCATTCGTTCCTAAGTCATAGTCTTTAGTGCAACGTGAATCACAAACCGAATTAATTTACTTTACTAAAAAACACAAAAAAAAAAGAACTTCAAACTTCTTTTATCCTTCGGGATTAATCCAGAAAATCATTTTCAGAAAAGAGTGTTGTTAAGCTTTGGTTCTACCGCAAACAGGCATCGTCCCTAATTGCTAGAACGAAGGTTTAACCCTACCCGGTTTAAAATACTTGAACGAACCCGTGTTCTTGTTAGTCCGAACTACGTTTGCTCTGATTTCTCATACCAGACGAGGATACATAGGCACAAGACGGCGATGTCTTGGCGAGCAACCTTTCCCCCACCTTCACCCGTAGTTTTTCGAACTACGTTGACTCTGACTTGCCCATTGCACGAGTTAATACAAAGGCATAGAGCGGCGATGCTCTATCGAGTCTCTTTTCTTTTCTTTTGTCTTGTGAGCCTGTAGCTTAGATAGATAAACACACTCTTAGATAGACAACAAGCATGGATCCCGTCGAGTACGACGGACGTGAATGGTGCTAATACCTTCCCCTTGCGTAACCGACTCCCGAACCCAAGATTTGGTTGCGATGACCTTGTCTTTTCCCGTTTCATAGGTTTTCTTCGCTCGTTTCCTTTCCCTTTCTTTGGGATAAATAACGAACGGTGGTGACTCTTCTGTTTTTCGCCAGGTGTTTTTCGCAGTTACGACACTATCCATATTACTTTAGCCTAGCGACCTTGTGCTTAGATTGTTTTTGTCGTACCTATGAGTTGAACATTATGCTTTCTATTCTTATTCCATTAGGAGTTTGCTTGGGGACAAGCAAAAGTCTTAGTGTGAGGGAGTTTGACGATTCGATTTCATATCATTTAATTTGATTTAATTTGCGCATTGTTGCTTGTTATTTTATCGAGTCTTTACCATTTTCTCTGTTATTTGCTTATGTTTTCCTTTATTTTGCTTTGACAGGTGCCATATCAGTCATGTAGAAGAAAAGTATTAAAGTAAGCTAAATAGTGAAGGAAAAGTGAAGAAAATCACATGTTCTGACCCATCCTAGCTGAATGGCGATCACCATGTGTCTCCCTTAATCCAAATGACACTCGCCATGTTCAAAAAAGGAGGGAATTCTAATTCAAGCAAATGACTCTTGCCATTAGGAGACGACAATCGCCGTTACTAGCGGAAGCAGTTTTCAGAGGCAGTTTCTGGCAATTTTATTTGGTTTGAATTTGAATTCAAACCTCTATTCTTGGATCAAAAATTCCTCTATAAATAGGACTCTAGAGGTCTGCATTTCATATCCAAGAACCTCGTGGAAGCGCTACCGATTTCCATACCCGAACCATATATTTACTTTCCACATTAACAATTATTTACACTGAGCAATTGTTACACTATTGTATTTCTGTTTTCTGTTGCTGCTGGTGTACTTGGATCAAAGTTTAAATTAATAGAAGTTTTGGTTCATTTTATATTCCTTGTAATTTACAGGTTATTATTTCTTGTATTATTTATTGCTTTACTATTTGCATGTGTCTCCTATATAACTAAATTTTATCAAAAAACTTAACTCTGAATTTTCACTTAGAATTAACTGACATGTATGTTTTAATTTCCAGCAACGTTAACATGGCAGTCTTAGAATTTAATATGTCAGGTTAAATTTGCATGAGCCTGTAGTTTGAGGACCGTCATTTTGACAAGACTCTGTAGAAACCAACAGTGTTAATTATGCATGTCTTATAATCTGACTTTAGTGTCTAGTTCTAATTTAGGTTGCTTTGTCGTGAGAGTGAGAAGCCGCTTAACAACATTTTGTCACGAGAGTGAGAAATGCATTAAGGTGTGTCCAATAGAGTGAAAGCTTGAGGCAATCACCGTATAGTAGACACTGAGCACTGGACTTAAACACACCGAGAGCACTTTAGGCTTCAGTTAGGCTTTGTTAGTTTTCAAAATACGTCTACTAACTATCGAGCGAGCGAGAGAAAAATCTTTGGGTTATTAGGTGTGGCTTGGTCAATAGCATGATAGTGTGAGATTGAGTTTTTAAGCCGACAATTCCTACAGAACTATACTTGAGACCCTTGTTAGCACCCGGAATATATAGAGTCCCTTAGGAGCACGTAAATCATTCTTCGGTCTCGTTTCATTATTTGTTTTAAAACCGTCAGTATTAGTTATTTTTCTTTCCTTTTTTATTCCGTGACATTAAGCATTAGCTTTACAACACAATATAGATCACTTTAGGTTGATTATTAACCCCTATGGGTTCGACAATCTTTTAAAACTACGCGATATGTTGTATGCTTGCAGTTCTATCCGACCAACACATAAAGTCGCGATCACCTAATCTTTGGAATCTTTACTCATGTTCAAGGCATAGTAGTTGCGTTGGCACACATCATGAATAATAATATTTAGAAGATATTCATAACAAAGTTGACTTTTGATAAACAAAGTCAACCGTGGAGGATTGACTTTTTGTTGACCAAGTCTTATGGAGTTTTTTTATATATTAACCATGGATGGGCTATTATCTTTTTGATCAAGGCATTGCATTCAAAAGAGAGTTCAAATTCAAATTGGAAAATGGAGGGAGTAATATTCTATTTCTTAAGGAACAAGTTACAGGGACAAGTCAACCATTTCAAAAGTCAAAATACCTGTAATACATTACAAAAATCATAATAAAATTACATGGAAAAAATCAAAGTTTGACCAATAGTTGACGTTTGGTCAACTGTTAACTTTTGGTCACATAGTTAACCAAAGTCAAACCTCTAACCCTAGAACTATCCTTCATCATCATCATCATGATCCTCCATTTCACCAATATTCATTATCATTATTTCATGTTGGCTTCAAGTGCAACTAAGTATGCTTCAAGTCCGTAATGCATATTCCATGGCCACCAAAACCTCATAGCCAAGCCTACATAACAGACCTGCAAAATCTCTTGGTTTAAACACCCCTCTCATGGTTTAGACATCTAATTTTTGGTTTAAACACCATTTCCTTGATTTAAACACCACTTGCTTTGTTAAGACATCAACTTTACATTTCTATTCTTGGTTAAGACACCATTTTTAACATTTCATGTCCTTGGTTAACACACCACTTTTACAATTTTCTGCTATTGGTTCAAACACCACCTTTAAAATTCTTTGTCCTTGGTTAAGTCACCACTTTTATAATTTTGCTCTTGGTTCTGACATTACGTGTACAATTCCTTGTCCTTGATCCATGACCATACAACAAATTATTTTCATAAAAGAACATTTATATTCCATTCCTTAGCAGTCAGACTAACAACTTAGAGCATCCGAACCCCAAATCCTTTTCATTAAAAATTACTCATGACTTTGTTCCGACTCTGCCTCGCGATCACAACAACCAACAACATCAAGTAACAAAATTAATCGATTCAACAACATAAACAATGTAACAATTTCATTAACTACAAACATTCTAACAACAACATACAACATTCATTAGAAAAAACCAAACCCCACAAAACCATTCCATCAAAATTATGAACAAATGGGAAAAAAACAGAAAACCTACATGAAAGAATCTACCCACAATTATCATCATACTAACCCTTAGCTAGTTAGAACCCCACCCTTACCTTAGAGTTCCTGCGATGATTTCCTCTTCCTTAACAATGGAGTCTCTTCTGTCTCCTCCTGAGCCATAGCCTTTCTTCTCCTCTTTCTCACTTTTTCTTAGTTTTCACAATCTGACAACCACTCCTCTCAGCTTCCCCTTTTTCTATTATTATTTATTATTATTATTATTATTATTATTATTATTATTATTATTATTATTATTATTATTATTATTATTATTACTATTATTATTATTATTCCATAAATCAAATAATAATAATAATAATATCCCCTAATTATTTAAATTATTAATATTCAACTAATATTACTAATATTATTTAATTAGCCATTCTCACCACACCACCATGTTCTAAGCAATCAGTCATAACCCCTCGCCCTTAGGGTCTATAATTCTAAGGTCACTATCCTCTACCACAGGGTATCTAAACAAAATAAAACACACATAATCACATACATACACACAACAACACATAATTTTAATTACGAAAAATTATTAAAATAAAACAGGGTGTTACAATCAACAAGTCTTCTAAGGATTATATAGCCCTCTATGTTTGCCCATCTGTCTGTGGGTGATAATAAAAACTCAAACTTAGCTTCGTACCCAAATTTTTCTGTAAACTCTCCCAGAACCTCGACTTAAACCTCAAATATCTCTCAGATACAATACTAGATGGAATCTCATACAAATTGACAATCTTCTCAATATACATCTATGTTAGTCTCTTCAATAGATAGTTAAGTCGAATTAGAACAAAGTGAGTTGATTTAGTCAACCTATCCATAATAACTCAAATGGTGTCAAAATTCTTCATTGCCTTCAAAAACCAAACACAAAGTTCATCGAAATATTTTCCCACCTCTACTCGGGAATACTTAATGGTTGCATCATACCCAACAACCTCTGATGTTCAATCTTTAACTTCTGACAAGTTAAACATGCATACACGAACTCAACAATTTCATTCTTCATTCCTGGCCATCAAAACATATTCCTTAAGTCTTGATACATTTTAGTAGAACAATGATGAATGCTTAAGCTGCTCCTATGACCTTCCTTAAGAAAACTATTCTTAAGTTTGGGTACATCTAGTACACAATCTCTATCTCAGAATTTTATCATACCATTCTCATCGATTATGAACTCACCACATTGACCTTGATTAATTGACACCAACCAGTCAACTAATCCTAATTCGATCCTATAACCTTCTCTGATATCTTCAAGAATACCATTGGTTAGCTTCAACATGTATAAACTCACACTATTACGAGTCATTTCACACACTAAACTAAAATCTCGGAATTGTTCAATCAACTCCAACTCTCGAACCATAAGCATCGACATATGCAACGATTCCCTACTCAAAGCATCATCTATGACATTGGATTTACCTGATGGCAATTCAAACCAAAGTTGTAGTCCTTCAGAATATAGAGCCACATCCCCTATCTCATATTTAACACTTTTTGATCGAATAAGTACTTCAAACTCTTCTAACCATTGAACACTTCAAACCTAGAACCAAACAGGTAATGCCTCAAAATATCGAGTACAAACACAATGGCGTCTAATTCTAGGTCATGCATAGGATAATTCCTCTCATGAACCTTTAACTGTTTAGAAGCGTAAGCCACAACCTGTCTATTCTGCATTAGCACACCACTTATACCCATAATCGAAGCATCATAATACACAACAAAAGACTCACTCGAATTTGGAAAAATCAATATTGGATCAGACATTAAGTTCTTCTTAAGTTCTATAAAGTTCTATTCACATAAAGTATAACATGCATATGCTTGACCCTTTCAATTCAATTAAGTCAAAGGCATTTCTAACTTCGAAAAGCCTTCAATAAACCTTTTGCAGTAACTAGCCAAACCTAGAAAACTTCCAATCTCCGTTACAAAATTCAGAGTTTCCCATTGTAATACAACCTCAACCTTCGATGAATCAACAATAATACCTCCACTAGAAATTACATGACCTAAGGAAAATCACTTCTTTCATCCATAACTCACACTTAGATAACTTCGCATACAATTTCTTATCCTTCAAGGCCTACAACACAAATCTTAGACGAAGGTGTGAGAAAACACAAGAAATGGGGGTTTGAATTGGGTTTTCAAAAATGAAAGCTTTTTGTGAAACTCAAACAAAGATCACAGATAGACTAATAAATAAAGAAAGACACACGATATATCCTGGTTCACTTGAAAACTATCAAGCTAATACAGTCCACCTGCCAAGGTGATTTTGCCCTAACATAAGGACTTAATCCATTATAATCAACAAATCATAAGCACTAGCAACCATTGGTGACTAATAACTCAGACAATCGTCTCTTCTTAAAGATTTTGACCCAACTGGTCCCTTAAGGAAATACAAACTGCACAAGCAACTGTTGGTAACTAACAACAAAGACTAACTGTCTCTTCTTAAGGATACAGACCTAACTGGTCCCTAAGGAGTTACAAACAACAGTTTGAACAAAGATGTTTACAATGAAATTACTTCTAAACAAGCAGATATAAACACTATTAGTAGCTCAAATGTCTTAAAGACACTAATATAGTATGAACACTATTATTTATTTGTATTGTGGTGCTTTAGTACTGTAGCTTCAGTTCTTCATAGGTTGCTTTCAATCAAAGGGAGACCTTTTTATTAATCATTGTAAAGCTTCTTAATTTCTTCAAGTAATCAAGTTCTTATATATCCAGAAAAAGATATGTTGGAGGGTAGATCAGGAATATCCTTTAGGTAGCTGGCGACTTGAAATAATGTCATTACACAAGGATGAAAATCATACACAAAAGTTATCCTTTGTACCACCAAATCAAGTTAGTGGCATGGTAGTGGAATGAGACGTTAAAAACATACTATGTACTATTTTTCCTCATAGGCGTTTGAGCTTCTCCTCTTTACATCAGAGGCTTTTGAATAGAGATGATTGAAGCATGAGTAGAAGAGCTAATCAGTAGGTCTTTAGAGTCTTTAGGATGAGGGAGCCTCTGAAGGATCTGAGCAAGGGCATTATGAATGTTAAAACTGAGTTCATCTTGCTTGTCCATCCTTTTTCTGATCAACTCTTGATCCTTTTGAATTATTTCCAAAGTTTGTATAACAGGATCAGAAGTAGAGTTTCCAGCAGCTCCCATGATTTCTTCTTGATTTTTCAAAGCAACTTCCTTCTCAGCTTGATCTTGAGCTTCCTTAGCCATTCTCTCTGCTAGTTCCCTTTCAGCAGCTATCTTAGCTTCAACTTCCTTTTTAGCCTTAAATCTCTCTTCAACTTGTTGAACAAGATAATTTTTTGACTGAACGGAGAGATTTTGAATCTTTTGAAATTCATCTGACATCCACTGATTGAATTGATCCCAAGAAGCACCCAAGGCAGAAGGGTCTTCACTAGAACTTGACTCATCAGAAAGTGCCTTGAATCTCATAACAAAATTATCCTTAAAAACAGAGGAAAAAAAACTTCATTTAGTTATGAGGGAGAGGGTCAAAAAATTGATTTTCAAGAATTGAGTGGGTTTCTTTAGCAGAATCACCAGAGTTGATGAAATCATGATTTTTAAAATTTGATTGTTGTGGAGACGGTTCAGGATGTTCTAGAATGGTTTTTAGGATTATCTATGGAGAGGTTAATGGGGAGGAGAGAGTTGGTGATGATTGTACGAATATAACAGGGGTTGGTTCAGAAATAGTGCAGATTGGTTCAATTGAAGTGATTTGGAGTACTCCCCCTTTTTGTCATAATCAAAATGGTAAAACAAAATTCAAACAACATAAGATAAACACAAATAAAACTAAGGGGTGGCCTAAGGAGTGTCCAAGGTTGAGAAGGATGAGGGAGCCTCTGAAGGATCTGAGCAAGGGCATTATGAATGCTGAAATTGAGTTCATCTTGCTTATCCATCCTTGTTCTGAACAACTCTTGATCCTTTTAATTTCTTTCCAAAGTTTGTATAACATGATCAGAAGAAGAGTTTTCAGCAGCTCTCATGATTTCTTCTTGATTTTTCAAAGCAGCTTCCTTCTCAGCTTGATCTTGAGCTTCCTTAGTCATTCTCTCTGCTAGTTCCCTTTCAGCAGCTATCTTAGCTTCAACTTCCTTTTTAGCCTTCAATCTATCTTCAGCTTGCTGAACAAGATAATCTTTTGACAGAATGGAGAGATTTTGAATCTTCTAAAATTCATCTAACATCCACTAATTGAATTGATCCCAAGAAGCACCCAAGGCAGAAGGGTTTTCCCTAGAACTTGACTCATCAGAGAGTGTCTTGAATCTCATAACAACATTGTCCTTAAAAATAGAAATAACTTCATCTAGGTTATGAGGGAGAGGATCAGAAGATTGATTTTCAGGAATTGAGTGGGTTTCTTTAGCAGAATCACCCAAGTTGGTGAGATCATGATTTTCAAAATTTGATTGTTGTGGAGACGGTTCAGGATGTCCTGAAATGGTTTCTAGGATTATCTGTGGAGAGGTTAATAGAGAGGAGATATTTGGTGATGATTATACGAATATAACAGGCGTTGGTTCAGAAATAGTGCAAATTGGTTTAGTTGAAGTGATTTGGAGTATTTCTGGTGGAAGTTGTGTAGAGGGTGGAATAATTTGAGTGATTGTTTCAGAAATAAAAATGGGTGAGGTGGTGACAATAGTGGAAAAGGTTGGTGGTAATGAGGGTAGTGGAGGCGGTGTTGGAAGAGATGAAGATAAATTTATGTTAGTAATAACAGAAGTTGTTACAAAAGAATCTAAAGATTTACCTAGCTCACCAGCAGGAGAAGCGAATGTAGTCGTCATTTTAATCTTCTTGTTTGATGTTCCTTTATCATCAGCATGTTTCTTTTTCTTGCCTTTTTTGTTTATCTTTAACATAGATGAAAAAGTATCGGGAAGATTATTCGTGTCAATCCACACATCCAGTGCTTCATCTTTGCATCCAACAAGGTAGTGTCTAAGTTCATCGGGTTTGTAAGTTTATGAGAAGATTGGAAATCCAGAAATTGGAACCCTCATAGCATTAATGTCATAAATTGTTGGTAGAGCATCTCAACGAGAGATCTTTGTAATAAGCTTAATATTCAAAAAATTCTTAACCTAGAAAATGTTTCCGGATTTCTTTACTAATTCATTAGTTTGCCCAGTAACTAATAAACTTTCAACAATTCCACACTCAACAAAAATATTAGAAATGAGTTTGTCTTAAGGAATATGATTCCCCTTTTTGGCAGATCCAGTTCTTGAGGCCATTATTGAGTCTCTTAGGAATCTAAAAAAGATGACTGGGAGATGTATCCTCTTTCCTTTCAAAAGGAAGTATAGAACATACTTTTGAGACACATTTATGTAATTAGACGAATGGGCAGGATGACGGTGGTAAATACTTCCAACATTATCTTAAACCAAACTCTTAAATGGTCTTTTAAGAAGGAAGATGAAGGATCTTTCTTAGAATCCATAATAGTTCCTTCTTTGAAGATGGATTCATTGACTTTTGCTTCCCTTTGTTTATTAGCTTGAACATTGTGGATTCTCAACCCCTGTCCTTCATAAAAGATCAAATCACGAATAGTCTTTTCTGTGATAATGATGTGTTTTCCAAACACAAAGGAGACAATGACATTTCTGGTTGTTGTTGCATGAATCCAAAAAACTTTCACCAAGATAAGAAAGGTGGGTCATTGCAATCTTTGAAAGTACCCGCTCCATCCTTGAAAATCTAGTGATTGGGTAAGGTCACACCTGTTATCCTTTAGAGAACGTGAAATCCACTATGGTCACACCCGTTATCCTTTAGATTTTTGAAATCCACACGTAAAAAGTGATGTTTTATTTCAATACGTTTAGCCTTAGAATGCAAGATAGGAATTTTGGATAAGCATATAGTAGAAGTATTATCACAGAAGATAGGAATGTTACTCTCATATATCTAAAAATCTTCTAGATGATTCTTCATCCATAGTATTTAAGTGTTGCATAGTGATGCTGAGATATATTCTGCTTCAGCAGTAGATAGTGCATTGGTTGATTGTCTTTTACTAGCCTAGGAGACGAGGTTGTTACCCAGAAACTAGGGCTGGAAATGAGTCGAGTCGAGTCGAACTCACCTCAGCTCGGCTCGACTCGTTAAGAATTGTTCGAATTCGAGTTCGAGTTCGAGTTCGACAAGAACTTTTTTTTAAGCTCAAACTCGACTCGTTATAAGTTCACGAACAGTTCGGTTCGACTCGTTAGGTTCATCTCATTAGGTTCAGCTCACATGGTTCACGAACTTAAAAACTATTTTTTAAAAAATATATATTTTTTAGTATATTTGACATTTTAAATAAATATATATTTTTAAAATAAAATATTAAAATAAAATAAAAGTTATCATATTGAAATTTAACTTTATCTTCGAAATCTACTAATTCAAAACCTACACAACTTTCAAGAGATACATTTGAGAGTCTAATTCAAAAACTAATAAATTGAAGATTAAATTTGTCTAAGATTTGAAGTAAATATTTAAACCTAATCTTAAAGACAGTATAATTCTTTTCATATGTAATCGAGTTGACTCATGAACCTAACGAGTCGAACTATGTATAGTTCAAGTTCAGCTCATTTAGTTAACAAACTTAATTTTTCGCTCATACTCAACTCATTTGGTTCATGAACCTAGTTCAACGATTTAATTGTCGAGTCGAATTCCGAACTATCTTCGAGTTGGTTTGGTTCATTGCCAGCCCTACCAGAAACTAACAGTTTCCAGAAGTACTTTTTCTTTCTATTCTGTCTCCAGCATAATCTGCATCACAATAACCAGAAATATTGTACTCTTATGTTTTCTTATACATCAAGCCAATGTTAGTTGTTCCTTTTAGATACCTTAGGATCCTCTTAGTAGTTGTTAAGTGAGTTTCCCTTGGATCTGATTGGAAACGAGCACAGAGACAAACACTTAACAAAATATTTGGCCGAGAAGCAGTCAAATACAGAAGAGAGCCTATCATACCACGATAGAGCTTCTGACAAAACTCTTTACTTACTTCTTCTTTCTCCAGAATGCATGTAGGATGCATAAGTATCTTTGCTGGTTTACTATCTGACATATTGAACTTCTTCAGAAGTTATCTTGCAAATTTGCTCTGATGAATATATGTTCCTACAGAATGTTGATCAATCTGAATTCCCATAAATAATTCGAGTTCTCCCATCAGACTCATTTCAAATTCAGTCTACATTAATTTAGAAAATTCCTTGCACAAGGAAGTATTAGCAGAACCAAATATAATATCATCGACATAAATTTGCACAACCAGAATGTCATTTTTAAAGGTTTTGCAAAAGAGTGTTGTATCCATTTTTCCTCTAGTAAAGTCATTTTCTAAAAGAAAGTTACTTAGCCTTTCATACCAAGCTCTAGGATCGTGTTTCAGACCATATAAAGATTTTTTAAGTTAGAAAAAAAATCTGGGTTTTCAGAACTTTCAAAACCAGGAGGTTGATGTACATACACTTCTTTAGAAATATATCCATTTAGAAATGCACTCTTAACATCCATCTGATAAAGAATGATGCTATGATTAACAACAAAATAAACTAATAAGCGAATAGATTTTAACCTGGCAACTGGTGCAAAGGTTTCAATATAGTCTATTCCTTCTTGCTGACTATAACCTTATGCTACCAATCGTGCTTTGTTTCTTACAATCTCACCTTTCTCATCCAGCTTGTTTCTGAATATCCATTTTGTTCCAATGACATAGACACCTTTAGGTTTCTGAACAAGATTCCAAACATCGTTTCTGGTGAGTTTATTTAGTTCTTCTTGCATAACCAGAATCCACTCATTCTCTTGGAGAGCTTCATCAATTGGTGTTGGCTCTATTACTAATACTAAACCTAGAAGATTTTTCAGAAGGTTTGAATGATGAACAAGTTCTGACTGGATCAGCTTTGTCACCAAGAATCAATTCTTCAGAATAAGAAGTCCTTAGTTTGTTTTTCTTTTGATAAGTTGGACTATTTGCTATTTCTAGTGAGGTTGTATCTGATTTCGTAGTTTCTGCATCTTTGTCTTCTTTATTAGAATTTTCTTCCTTGGATTCTAAGAAGGTAATCTTCAGGTCTGCAAACTTTTCAACTAGATTTGACTTTTTAGAGTCAAGCTTATCATTGAATATGACATGAATTGATTCCTCAACAATTCATGTTTCTATATTATAGATTTTGTATCCTTTAGAGCGTTCAAAGTATCCTAACAATAAACACTTTTGCGCTTTGGAGTCAAACTTGCCAAGATTCTCTTTAGTATTCAGCATAAAACATATACTACTAAAAGGATGAAAATATGAAATGTTGGGTTTTCTATTCTTCCACAGTTCATATGGAGTCTTACCCAAAATAGGTCTGATAAAAATCTTGTTCTGAATATAACATGTTGTGTTTATTACCTCTGCCCAGAAATGCTTAGCCAAGCTTCTTGGATCATGGTATGAGCCATTTCTTGCAAAGTTATATTCTTCCTTTCAACTGCTCCATTCTGTTGTCGAGTTTTGGGACAGAAGAAATCATGGGAAATGCCATAGGAACCAAAAAGATCCTCAAAGTATCTGTTCTCAAATTTTCCACCATGATCACTTATGACTTTGACAATTTTGCAATCCTTTTCAGTTTGCACTTGTGAGCAAAAGGTAGAAAATACAGAATGTGTCTCATCCTTGTGTTTCAAGAATTTTACCCAAGTCCAACGACTATATCATCAACAATAACTAATCCATACTTCTTTCCACTGATTGAAGCAATTTTCACCGGTCCAAACAAGTCAATGTGTAGAACTTCTAACGGTCTAGAAGTAGAAACAATATTTTTCGCTTTGAAGGAAGTTTTGGAGAACTTTTCTTTCTGACAGGCTTCACAAAGAGCATCTGAAGAAAACTTCAAATTTGGTAAACCCATAACTAATTCAAGCTTATTTAGCTGAGAAATATTTCTCATGATAACATGGCCCAAACGTCTATGCCATAACCATTTTTCCTTATTAACAGACATTAAGCATTTGACATTCTGTTCTTTAAGATCAGAAAGTCTAATATTGTAAATGTTGTCTTTCCTCTTTCCATTAAGAAGGATTGAGCCATCCTTCTGACTAACAACCTTACAGGAATTTTAATTAAAAATGATATCATAACCATTGTCACTAAGTTGGCTAATAGAGAATAAGTTATGCATCAAACCATCAACTAAAAGAACATTAGTAACAGAAGGAAGTTTACCATTACCAATAGTTTCAGAGCCAATGATTTTACCCTTCTGGTTTCCTCTGAAACCGACGAAGCCTCCAGGCTTAAGTTCCAGACTTTGGAACATATGCCTTCTTCTCGTCATGTGTCGCGAGCAAATAGTGTCTAGGTACCATGAATGGTGTTTCAACTGAGCTGCTAAGGATATCTGCAACATAGATAATCTTATCCTTAGACACCCACTTTCTGGGTCCTCTTTTGTTAGTTTTCCCAGAGTATTTAATAACCTTGGGCTTATGTGCAACAGGATAATCAAGTGGAATTTATGCATGGTATTTAGAAATAGATTTTTGTGTCTGTGAAGGTGCTTTCACAAGCTCAGAATAATCAAGCTCAGTGCCAGAAGGTACAAAATGATCATAGAGAGGTTTTGGTTTTACAGGTTGACTTTCGTCATATTCAAATGATTTTGTACATCCCAAATCTTTTTTACAATTTCTTATAACTCTATAGATCATTGAAGTAATCTTACTTCTATTATTGCTTTTAGCCAGAAAGTGATAGAATGCTCTATCATACTTATTGACATAACAAGTATTAGAGACATTTGAGACTAATTCTTCTTCTAGTTTAGAAACTTTGCTTTTTAAGGCACAATTACTATTTTTTAAAGAAAAAACATTTTCATTCAAAGAAGAATTATTCTTTTCAAGCTTATCTCTGGCTTTAGAAGTAGTTACATGAGATTTTTTAAAATCCTTGTATTTACTTTGAAGAGCTTGATATTTTCCCAGTATTTCTAAAAGACAAGACTCTAATTCACAATGAGAGAGTTTAGATAATACCTTTGAGTCAGAGTCAGAGTCTGATTTTGATTTTGATTTGTCTTCTAGTCCTTCAGAGACCTCAACATTAACTGTTGTTGCCACTAGCATAACATTTGCATGTTCTTCATCAGATTCTTCTTCTTCAAAATCAGAGTCGTCCCAAGTTGTCATGAGTCTCTTCTTGACTTTAGTGAAGTTCATCTTTGGCTTCTTGTCTTTAAGCTTTGGACAGTCATTCTTGTAATGACCTGGTTCATTACACTTATAGCAGATGACTTCTTTTCCAGAGCTCTGCTTCTTCTGTCCATATGATGAGTCAACACGACTTTTGTTTTTTCTTAATCCTATGAACTTTACTTGCCTATTTTTCCAGAGTTTGTTGACCCTTCAAGAGATAAGTGATAGCTCGTCTTCTGAGTCTTCATCAGAATCTTCTGATTTTTCCTCAACTTGATAAGCCTTTACCTTTTCAGGTTTATACTTAAGAGCAATAAGTTTATTCTTCTTTTGAGGTTCATCTTGCTCCACAATATCTCATGACTTCTTAAAGAACTAACGAGTTCCTCAAGACTTATACTATTTAGATCCTTGGATAGTTTAAGAGAAGTTACCATAGGTCCTTGTTTCTAGGGAAGACTTATGATGATCTTTTTGACATGATAAACAACTGAGTATCCTTTGTCCAGAACTTTAAGTATTGCGACTAGCATTTGAAATCTTGAAAACATATTCTCAACTGTTTCATCATCCTCCATTATGAATGTCTCATATTTTTGGATTAAGGCAAGCGCCTTTGTTTCCTTAACTTGAGCATTTCCTTCCTGAGTCATTCTTAGAGAATAAAAAATAGACTTGTAAGTATCTCTGTTTTTTATCTTCTCATACTCAATATAAGAGATAACATTCAACAGTATAGTTCTTGCCTTGTGATGATTCTTGTAATCTTTCTTTTGTTGGTTGGCCATAGAACTTCTTGATACTTTTACTCCTTAAGCATCAACTGGATGAATATAGCTATCAACTACGAGATCCCAAAGATCTACATCATAACCAAGAAAGAAACTTGCAATTCTATCTTTCCAGTAGTCCAACTTTTCACCATAAAAGACTGGTGGTTTAGCACTGTTATGATCTTTTTCATCTTGAATAGGATTAACATTAGCTGCAACCATGATATCTCACACAAATGCTGGATCGGTAGTGAACACGGTGAAGTGTTGATAAAACTTTTATCACAATCAGAACCGGAGCTCTGATGGCAATTGAAGGTGTGAGAAAACACAAGAAAGGGGGGTTGAATTGGGTTTTAAAAAATGAAAGCGTTTTGTGAAACTGAAACAAAGATCACAAATAGACTAATCAAGAAAAAAAGACACACGATATATCTTGGTTCACTTGAAAAGTATCAAGCTAATCCAGTCCACCCGCCAAGGTGATTTCGCTTTAACACAAGAACTTAATCCACTATAATCAACAAATTACAATGCTCTAGCAACGCTGGTGACTAACAACTTAGACAACCGTCTCTTCTTAAGGATTCTGACCTAACTGGTACCTTAAGGAAATACAAACTGCACAAGAAACCACTGGTGACTAACAACAAAGACTAATTGTCTCTTCTTCAGGATTCTGACCCAACCTGTCTCTTAAGGAGTTATAAACAACAGTTTGAACAAAGATGTTTGCAATAAAATTTCTTCTAAACAAGTAGATATAAACATTATTAGTAGCTCAAATGTCTTAAAGACACTAATACAATATGAACAATATTCTTTCTTTATATTGTGGTGCTTCAATATTGTAGCATCAGTTCTTCATAGGTTGCTTTCAATCAAATGGTGGCCTTTGTATTAATAGTTGTAAATCTTCTTAATTTCTTCAAGTAATTAAGTCCTTATATAGCCAGAAAAAGATCCATTGGAAGGTAGGTCAGGAATGTACTTTAAGTAGATGGCAACTTGAAATAATGTCATTACGCAGGGATGAAAATAATACACAAAAGTTGTCCTTTGTACCACCAAACCAGGGTAGTGGCATGGTAGTGGAATGAGATGTTAAAAACATGCTATGTACTATTTTCCCTCGTAGACATTTGATCTTCTCTTCTTTACATCAGAGGCTTTTGAATAGAGATGATTGAAGCATGAGTAGGAGAGCTAATCAGTAGGTTTCTAGAGTCTTAAGTCTTTAGAGTCTTTAGAGTCTTCAGAACTTGTTCACCAGAACCTTGTCTTCAGAACTATAAGCACTCAGTCTTCAGAACCTTTGGTCAATGGTAACTTAAGTCTTCAGAACGTCGTTCAGCAGAACTTTGTCTTCAGATTATTCAACACTTATTCTTCAGAAACTCAAGTCTTTAGAGTCTTCAGAACTTCGTTCAACAGAATATTGTCTTCAGAGTCTTCAACAATTAGCCTTCAGAAGATTATGACTTCAGAAGCTTGAAAGTCTTCAGAAGTAAAGTATCAGAGTCATGATCAGAAGCAGAAACCAAGAGAACATTGCAACATCAACATATTATCTTCTTAGAATCTTTCTGAAGTAGAGTAGATCAGAAGCAAACTTGCTTCTTATAGCACGAAAGTGACTTTGGTCAGATCAAAGTAATCGTTGAATATGATCTCTATCAGAGTCAGAACCTATTTGTTAATTCTTCAGAAAAACAAACGTTAGAGTTCCAAAATTATTCTCACACAAATACCAATCTTTTATTATCAAAACTTAGAGATATCTTGTAGAACCAAATCTTGTTCTAACATTATATACTCCACATGCTCTTCATCAGATTTAATATCGTCAATGAACACAACCAAAAACGGATCTAAGTACATATATAATATTTGATTCTTGTACTCCATGAATACTCCAAGCACGTTAGATACACCAAACGACATAACATAATACTTATAATGACCATACCTCATTCTGAAAGTAGCCTTCAGAATATCTTCTAGTTTCATTAGAATCTAGTGATAACCCGAACGCAAATTAATCTTGATAAAAACACAAGCGCCAACTAACTGATCCATTAGATCATCAATTCTTGGAAGTGAATACTTGTTCTTGATAGTTACCTTATTCAACTATTGGTAATCAACACACAACCTCATTCTACCATCCTTTTTCTTAGCTAACAACACTGACGCTCCCCATGAGGAAGCCCTTGGTCGGACAAAATTCTTCTCAAGCAACTCTTCCAACTATTTCTTCATCTCACTCCGCTCTAAATTATACATTCTATAAGGAGCCATTGAAACAGGACTAGCACAAGGTATTAAGTCTATAGCAAACTCAACTTCATGTTCTGGCAGCAAATCACATATATCATCTGGAAATACCTTTGGAAAATTGCATACCACTGGTGATTCACCAATCATAGCTTTGATTTCAGCCTTCATCGAAGCCAATATCATAAACACTGTAGCATCATCCTTCTCGAACTCACCCACTTGCTTGGCAGGCACGAAAAAATTATCACTTACATCAAACTCTGGAAATGATATTGTCTTGTCATAACAACTGATAGGAATTTTGAATCTTCCTTTTTAACAAACTCAAAAACCAATATTGACTCCCCCAATAACATGTACTATTCCAATCAGCAGCACGTTGAACCAAGTCTACACACTTGAAGCATCTCAAAGAAGCAGAAGCTTCCCTCTCACTTATTTCAATCCCACTCTTACAAACAAGCGGTTAGAAAAACACACGAGTACCAATAGTATTTCACACACATGTCATGTACTAGGGAATAGACAACATTACAACAACCTGTCGGGATGGACCGACCTGCTCTGATACCACTATTATAACACCCTGTTGCACCCCAAATTTTGAACCCTTAGATCTTCATCATCATTTTAGGATCCTATTAATTTGATCATCTAACCTTAACCTATTTTAAGTTGGTCTTTGTCAAGATACAGGTGAATTAGGGTTTCGTACAGCTGGGAATCGAGGTTTCGATGGCTTAATCGGTCAATGTATTGGATTGATTCTCCATGAAATAAATCTCCACATCATCAAATATACTCCATTGGGTCAAGTATGAATCCAATTTGAGGTTGTCACCCAAAGATTAAAGACAATGCAGTCCAGGATCCCCGATTAGGGTTTTCGATCAGGAAAAGTCAACCGTAGTTTGACTTTTTATTTAAATGGTGTTCTAATGGTAGGATCATGGTCCATGAAGTTCATATGGCTTAGTGAAGTCCACTCAAGAAGTTTCAAGGCCTCAAAATACCCGGAACATCAACAGTCGACTCAGTAGTCATCGATCGATCGTTTGGTTGACCAAAAAGTCAACTCTTCAATCATAAGGAATTTGACCTCAAAGTATGAAGCAAAAATATTCCTAGTAACATATTACACCTATCCATGAAGTTTCATGATCATTGGATCAAGGATTGAGGAGTAATCGAGAAATCGGGAAATTAGGGTTTTGAAAGGGGCAAGACCATAACTCCCTAACCACACATCCAATTGAGTTGGTTCAAGGCTTGTTGGAAAGGTATTGTCAATTCCTACAAATGTATCACAGTGGTCCATGTGCAAAAAATTCATATATTTGGAGTTATGGCCAGAATCATCACAAGAGGGAGAAAACACTTAGAAAAATTCTAAGTTGGAATTTTTTGGCATGTTTTTAGCCAACTTTGAGGGATTTTTTGACCTAGTTCCACTTGGAATTTGAAAATTTCAAAAACATGAAAGTTGTAGATATCCATGAGGGCTTTCCAAAAAGTTATAGAAATATTCCATAGCCCTTGTGAGCTGAGAGTTTCGAAAGGAGAAAGTTGGGTCTGTGCACTAGTTTGTCAACTTGTCAAAACCCAACATGAACTTGATTTCCAACTATGAAATTCATCTCTAACCATGAAATGACCTCTAATATGATGTTTTAGAGGGTGAAGTTAATTAATTCATAAGAGAATCCAAGCAAATCTCAAGCTCTTGACAAGACACATTAGTTTAATAAGAAAAAATGCAAAAGTTACACATGAGAGAGAGTGTTGGAGGGCTGCAGCAGGTGGGGGGTCTTGGCTCACTCAAATGTTACTTCTCATATCACATTACTAGCTAGATTTTGAAAGCTAAACCTCTTTCAAGCAAGCAAAACCTGCTGAACCAAAACCACTACATGGATCTCATAAGATTTTCACTAAAAATCTCCCTCCAAGGCAAAAAACCAATCTGTCCTCACCTTTCCTTGCCTATAAATAGAGGTTTCCTCTATGCTAAAACATACACCAGAGCACTCTAAAACCCAAGATAAAACCATAGCCCTCTCATCTTGCCTTTCTTTACTTGTAAGTGAAGAAAAGACTCCAAAACATCAAAAAACTGCCTTGTTCAAAATTCCATACCAGCACCATTTCTAACTATTCAACCACCCTAAAAACCATCCGCACAATCTATAAATCACATATAGAAGGTGTTATAACCATTAGTTTGGCCAAAAATACCACAAAACCAAAAGTCAACTTCTCACACCCATTAGTTTGACTTTTCTGCCCAAAATGATGAAACACACTGCTTAGACCAGTTTGGATCTCTTTGAGACTTTGAACACCACATATTTATGTTATACCAATTGTCCAAGTCATTGAAAAGCATCTGGAGCACCTTTTTCTAAAACTGTCATTACTTGTCACTCATTACTTCAAGAGGAAGTAACTTCAAAGCTTGCATTCGAATGTGGATATCTTGCTCAAAAGGATTCTCACTCAAGGCTTCCAACTTGCTTTTGGAGGTCTACAAGAGGTAGGTGACCTCTAATCCTTGATTTTTTTTCTCACATATGCAACATCATGTATTATTGGTTCTGTTGAGAAGCCTATGCATTGTCATGTTGGATTGGTTTGTTTATGTTTACTGTCAATAAGGCAAGGAATTGGACTGTTGTTTGTTTCTTGGTATTGTAATATCAAAGTTTGTTGATTGTTTCTAGTCTAAGCAAAACACTTTTGTTTGATTTATGCTGTTAACCTTGTTTTTATAAGTTGTTGTTGGAACTATGTCCTTATAAAGGCATGATGATTTGGAATTCATCAACAAATAATTGTTTGAAACACCAAGAACTCTGTCAACATGTTTACATTGGACTGTTTCTTTGGTTATATGTTGTAACATCAAGTTTTATGTGCTGAGGCATTTGATGATCAACATTTTATTGCTTGCCTTATTACCATTAAATCTGTTGCTATTATTTGTTGACTGGCTACTTGTACTTGTTGCCTAGATTTGTTTGAGATGTTTTGTCAACCTAGAATTCTGGTCACAATTCCAATTGTCTATTAAGTTCCATGATAGGCTAGACTCTTGGCATATATGTTTCAAGCAAGTTTTGTTTGTTTTGGTAACTGTTTTGCAAGGGTTTAGTGTCTGATGATTGGTATGGTAATGGGCATTTTGTCACTGTCATTGGTGGATTGGTTGTTGTCATTAGATCTCTACACATGTTTAGATCTGTTATAGCCTCAGAGTTGCTAAATCCATGAGGACAATCTTCTTAACAGTCTAGGTGAGACTAGGTTATTAGTTCTTGTTAGGATTTTTGTGTTTTGCTTAAAGTGTTGAAGTGGTGTCATCATATATGTCTGTGTGAGTTTATGCTAAATATTTAATTTCAAACTTTGGTGATTGAGCACCCTGCTATCACTGAACTTCATGGCTAGTCTTGTGTGATAACTGTCATTGAGGTTTTGCATAGGGGTTGTTATCCTAGATTGACAGGTATTGTTATGCCAAGAGGATTGTATTTATGTTTCAAATTTTCCTACTGTCCTAAGACTTGTGAGTTTGTCTTTGTGAACAGATTTTTAGACTGGTATTTATTTAATCTAAGCATTATCATGTTGAGATTATTGGTTATGTTGTCATGGCTTGTTCTTTTAAGATAAAGTTTGGCAACCCCCCCCCCCCCCTTTTTTTGCCTGTTGTGTAGATCTTTTGCTCACACTAAGGGTTGGTTCATGTCTTATCTTAACAAGTTGGTGACTGCCATATAGAGGTAGCACTGCTGTTATAAGATACCAATTGTCATTGGCTTGTAAGTTGTTATGTGCATGAAGTATTAGGACTAATTGTTGAATGATGTTAACATGGTCGTGTTAGAGTTCACAGTAGTGTTGTTAGAGCTGTCTATAATTCATGAACAACTGCTATATAATGTTGCTACCACCCATCACTTCTAACCTTGTCATTTTATTCCTTTTGATGTTGATAGACAAAGAACCTTGTCGTTTAATGATGGTTAAGTCTTGGTTTGAACTTACTGCCAAGAATTCATTTTTGTGAAGATATAATACCTTGAAACCATCTAGGACTGCTCTTAGAGAACTGAGTTTGTCAACCTTTGTTGCCTTCAAGCTTCTTCCTTTTTTTAAGTTATTGCAATTGGTGTATATAAAACCCTTAATCTATGACAGGTGGATTGACAAGTTGGTTGATGTCTTGGGTGCTTTGTTCTAATATTGCTCATAATATAAATCCATTTAAAACCTTTTCACTAAAATTGCAAGTCGATGACCATCTTCTAATCCATGACAGAAATTGGTTTTTTTTCCTTTAATTTTATCCATGAGCAACATATTTGAAACATGCTCATGTCTTTCCTTGATCATGAATGCATCTGTTTTGACCTTACCATCTCAAATGCATTTCAAAGCTTCCAATTGCATGATCATTCGATTTTTTATGTGTGTGCATTATTTGAAAGGTTGGTTGTCACCATTGCATTCTTCTCTAAATTTCAAGCATGTTTGACTTTTATTATGTGATAATTGATTAAGTTTTGACTGGTTTAGATAGAAATCATTTTTGAGGCATTGACTTGCATCCTTGCCTGCTGTCTAAAGTTTGTTGAGAATTGACAAAGTTAGTTTCCCATCAGAACTTTGTTAAGTTCCACATCTTGGCTGATGTTTGATATAGGGGAACTTCATGTTTGATCTGTTCAGTTTGACCATGTTGGCATCTTTGGTGGGGGGTTAGGTTCAGCAGTTAGTAATTGACATGGTATAAGCTAGACTAGTTGAACTCATGATTGCTGACTGTCTATTTTTTGTTGCTCAAAGTTTGGTTTGTGTTTGTTTTGTTAAATGGCAACTATCTTTAAAGAACAAAAGGAGAACTTAATACTTGGTGAGTGCATTGTTATAACAAAGCTGTCATTATTTATCCTTGGAATTTTGCAACTGTTATGTTGGACTTCTAGCCCTTGAGTAATTTTTGTCTACCCTATGTGTGTTTGTGTGAATGACTGTCATGAGGGCATTATCATGTGAGGGTGTGCTGTTGGTTCTGTGTCCAAAACCAGTTTCCTTCTGGACTGTTTTTGAGGCTTATTAAACATGTTTGTTTGTTGCATAGAGCATTTAGGTATTGGATTCGTAGTTACTACCATTTAATGTGTGCTGCTCTTATTTCATTGTCTAGTAAGGCATGACATTTTGTTTTGATATAAAAGTTTTGTGTGTGGACCCTCAGAGCAAAAACTAGGGCCTGTCAAACACATTAGTTTAATGTTTGTCATCTTTTAACACCAGTCAAGCTCCAGTTTTAATTATTGTAATATGGTGTGTATGAGGTGCTGTTTTATGTTAGTTGGATTAAGGGGAGTTGTTGTCATAGCACACTTGTTTTAACATGGTGTATGCACAAGTTTGTTTTTTTTACCTTTTCATTAGAATTGCAGCTTGACAGCTCCATTTTGATCCATGACAGAAAATGAGTTATTCCATTCAAACTCATCATGAATTTTGTATTTCAAGCATGAGCAGACTAGTGTTGGTCTTGAACTCACTCATTTTGATCATTTTGTCTTGACTCATGTCCAACTCATGCTCTTCATGACAGCTCACTGTCGCTACTGCGAAAATCGGCGCCGGCTGAACAGAAGAGTCGCCACCGTGCGTTATTTATCCCCCGGGAGGGAAAGGAAACGCTCAGAGTAAACCTAACGCAAAGACGGGAAAGGTATGGTCGTCGCAACCAAAACCTGGATTCGGGAGTCGGTTACGCAAGGGGAAGGTATTAGCACCCCTCACGTCCGTCGTACTCGACGGGATCCATGCTTGTTTTCGGGTATGGATTGTTATTCTATCTACTCTACAGGTCTGAGGTTAAAAAAGAAAAGAAAATGACTCGGCAAAGTATCGCACTTTATGCCTACGTATTCCCGTCTGGAACGAGAAATCAGAGTCAACGTAGTTCGCCTACCTACGGGAAAGGAGGGGAAGGTTGCTCGTTAGGATATCGCATCCTATGCCTACGTACTTCCACACAGCATGGAAGATCAGAGCAAACGTAGTTCGGGCCACGTACGACACAAGCTTGTCTTGATTGATTTTATTCCTTCTGAAAAAGGTTTTTCTGATTAACAGTCCAAGCGGACAAAAATGACGTCTTGATGAGTTCACATTCTTTTACGGAAGAAGTGTCTTTTATTGTGTTTGAAATCTTTATGGTGTTTTTCTGTTTGTTTTGAGAAAGAAGAGACAGAACTCTAACCTACGGTTGCGAAGGGAATCAAACTAGCCTAATGTTATCATGCATGGGTTAAGACCTAGTGTCTATCATGCTCCTCTCTTGCACAGAGAGAAACGGAGATCCTAAGGGAATAGACGGAAACAGAAACAATATCAGATATATACAGTAAAACAGTAAAATGCATGGATGCAACAATACAAGCGAGGCAAGGGAGTCCCACTCAACCTCGAACCTAGAAAACAATAGGCAAAAGTGAACAAGATTCACTTTCAACCTAACAGAGTAAACAGCAAACAATACAGTCCAGAAAACCAATCAATACATCAGACATGAAATACAGCAAAAATAAACAGCCACAGCAGCTCTACATCAATATCTGTCTTTAAACTTCTCCAATCAGCTACAGGCTTTAGCAAGCACCAATCTCCATCTCCACAGCCTTCAAGCCAGGTCTTGATCATCAATCTTCCATCTGCAGTGGCTTTTCTTCAAGTCCCAATCTCCAGGATGAACATCAGTCAACAAGATGAAGTGAATGAATGCTAGACAGTCAATTACCTACCAAGGGTGGTTCATTAACTGTTAACATTATATAGATAATTTTCCCTCAAAAGTTTTATCTTTCAAATACATTCACTGATCCTTCCAAAGGAAGGAGGTGGGTATTTGATAGAGACTTTGAATCACAAGGAAAGGATGGATGCAGACAAAGCATTCCATGTTTGAGAAACAAGCTTTCTAATCTAGAGCTCTGCCTAGCTCCTAAACCCTAATCTCCTCAACAGCTGCTAGCAGGAACCCCCTCTTCAACTCTGGAAGTTGGTCTTCAGTCTCTGGATCTCCAATGGCTTCATCATCACAAGCCTTCAGCTCCCCCAATCCCCAGACAATCCCAATACCCACACAGACAAACAATAATCCCCAGAGGGCACACCACACCAATCAGTCAAATACAGACAGTAATACCAATAGCAGTAGAGGAATCCTAGTGATTTCTAAGGGGATCTATCCTATACCTATAACCCCTATAGTCCATACCCCAAAAATCAAATGAAAATTTCCTAAAAGAAATAAACTATCTCACCTAAGTTGATTTAAAACCCTAATTTTATTCATGTTGTTTTCACCTAAACTAAATACCTAAAATTAATTCCTAAAAATGGGAACTAAATTGTATGCACAAGCTAATCTTATCTACTAATCAACCTAAAAAGAATAGGTAAAAAATATTAAAGCAACTAGTAGAACAAAAATTATCAAAATCATGTATGAAATGAAACACCTAAAATAGGCATTTATTTGGAAAAATATGGGAAAAATATCAAATAAAAAATAAAATGCAATTTTTATTTTTTATAATTTTCTAGACAGAATTATTGACCTATAGGAAAAACAAGAATCAAAAAATATTAATTTTTCATTTTTATATGATTTTTTAAAGATGCAAAAATATTAAAGGAAATTAAAACACAAAAAATGGAAATTAAATGGGAGGGGTGAGAATAGCATCTGCGCCCTAGTTATAATCCAGGTGGGCCACCAGCTGGGAGGTGTGAATATCAAAGGGCTTAGGCCCATACGCGCTCAGAAAATGAAAATGAAAATTACCAGAAAAAAAAAAAGAAAACTTTGGTGCAAATAGCAGTAAAAACATGCGCATTCCATTGGGCTCATCAATTGGGGGGTGGGGATATTAAAGTTTGGACCCAGCCCACGTGTTTCCATTAATGAAACGATGCGTTTCGCTTTAGTCATCTCCCTCCATTTTCAACTTCAAATACAGACCGTCAGATGAGATGAAAAGGTCAAAACCTGGAAATGATCTAATGGCTGAGGGTCATCGTCCCCAACGAGCCCTAGGGTTTTGCAGGATTCTTCTTCCATGCACAAACTTCCACTGCTCAGTTCTCCCTCCTCACTCAACCAAACGCCACGATCTCAACACCAAAACTGCTCTACTCTTCACCCTCTACAAGATCCTAACCCTAGATTTTGCTGAATCTCATTGTATAATCGAGCTCGATAGCTGGAAGATCCTGGTACCACTGCATTACACCTGATGTGCATGATCACCAAACTTGCCAATTCTTGTACTAATGTACTCACCACATTGCACTGATTATCCTGAACTAATCTATCATGATTATCATCCCCTAAACTAGGATTTCTTGATCATCAAAGTCTCACCACTCTGCCATCAAACTTCATATAACTCTCTCTAGATCTCAGGAATCAATCCCCTATGGTCTCTAAACATTTTTATCCTAACCACATGATCTACAACTGAATAAATAAGGAGATTCGAAGGGAAATGCCTACCTTGCAAGTGATGATGGCAGGTGTAGTTGTGCTGCAATTCAAGACTTGTTAACCTCCAATATTGATCTCCAATGGATGCTGATTCTTCTGTTTGCAATGGTAGTTGCTCAATCTTCTTGAATCACCTTATCCCTCTCTTCATGCAAGTTAGAGTGAAAACTTGGATCACACAAACCAGCCACGAGTTCCTCTCAATTCTCTTTGCCAATTACTCTATGATGATGGTGGATGATGATGATAACAGGAATTAAGATGGTTGATGAAGCTTCAATGGAGTTTGAAGAGAAAATGCAAATGGGAGTGAAGGAATCAAATTAGTATTTGCAAGCTCAAAGAATCACCAACCAATGCACAAATGGCTTCATTTCATTATATAGATGATGATTAACAGAATGAGAAGCTTCTAGATTGGTCCTAGAGGGATCTAGAAACTTGTGGAAATTTCATGAACTTATCCTTTGATGGTATTTTGAATCATCTCATATCATGTTTGCACCTTTGGTAACCTTGTGTCAAAATCTCCTTTCATGAGATATTAGGAGTGTATGTATGAAAAACCAAGCTTTTCCTTGCCTTGTGTTAAGTTTTGCCATGTTGCCTTATGATGCAAGAAACAAATTTACAAAGGAAGTCCAATTTTTAAGCCTAAACTCAAAAATGTGGCTGAACCAATGTCTCTAAAATGATGTTGGGAATCAATTTGGTATATTGGATGACCCATATTGGATTTGTAGATCTCTCAAACCACTTTTTTATTTCAACTTTTTCAACTTATATGCCTTTTTTAGGTCATTTTTCACCAACTTTGGTCAAGTCTCATTCCACACATTTCCAAACTTTCATGACTTCTTTTCTTGACTTAAAATGGCATTTTGAGCAACTTTGATGTTGGGAAGTTTTCCATTTGAAGCTTCCTTGTATGAGTTTTGGGCATAGGCTTGAAATGACCTGTAATTCTCAAATGACCAAAATACCCTTTGCTTGCCAAGACCATAAGTAGAGTTCCACAAATCCTATGAAGGCATACCATAACTTTCTAGAAATCTAAGACAATGAGGAACAACTCTTATGTTTACCAGAAATTCATTTGAAATCTCCTTGAGGGGTAAACGTTGCTTGGAAGACAAGTAACTTTCACAGACAAAATTTCAGATACCTCAGATGACCTGTAACTTGCAAGGACCATAACTTGAGTTCTATAAATCTCCTTGATGTCTTCCACCACTCAAATTAAAGGTCTTGAGATCCTCTACAAGTTTCATGTGGACCAGAAATTCATTTTAAACTTGAATTTTGACTTATCTTGCTTGGAAATTTGACCTAAACTAGGGGATTTTACACAGAAACCCTAATTTAGAAACTCCTCTCCTTCTTGATTTCTCTTGATTTCTTCTTGGCATAACACCATATCCTTATATACATGCCAAATGATGAACCCCACATCTCTCTAATAGCCCTTAATGCCTTTCAATCAGTCATTTGACCTAAGGTTGACCCAAGGTTGACCCAGATGAAACCCTAGTTGGCTGTCTTCAACTGCAACTCTTGTGACCACATCGATGACTTGCCTCCTTCTCCAAATGACTTCCTAAGTCTTCCATGATGTATACATACTCTCCATGCTCAATTCACAGCTCACAACTTCTTTGATGATCTTCAGATACCCTCCGATAGGAGATAGATTCACTGCTTGACCCACTGACTTCTTAGGTTTCAGATTCTTTCTGATGACTGGGATAATGTTAAATTTGAACAATAACCTCTTGATAGGCTCATAGAGATGAGAATAGTTCTTGGTCCCTTGTTGGATGACTTGTTATGCTATGCTATGCAGATGATTAGACTATGCAATTGAAACATAAACCAAGTGAAATAGGTTGAGCAAATTTTAGGGTGCAACAGCTGCCCCTATTCAAGCGACTTGGACCCGATTGGGTGAAGAGCGAACGGCCTTCAAACATTCGAGGTACGAGACGGTTGAATACTAAGAACCCGGAAATTTGCCAACCGCAGAGATAAACTGCAACACTGCTTGGGGAACGACATTCATCAACTGGATCTGACTGTTACAGCAACCCACTGATCCATTAGCGACCGTGCTGGGGATTATTTTCATCATCCTGAAAAAGATTCTATCATAACAGAGATGGAATTTTGTCCACGTTAGGACGCCTGTTTCGTCAACACAAAGAAACCTCAACTAAAACTGTCCACGTCAGGACTTCACCTGCCGTCAACCTGGAAAAATCTCGGCGACTTCGCTGGGGATGACTCGTCTGCATTTCATCGGGAATAAATCGCCCACGTTAGGAATAAACTCTTCCACGTTAGGAATAACACCGTCCACGTTAGGACTAAGACTTCGTCTGGATCTGTCCACGTTAGGACTAAACTTTCTAGGTTATGAATACATCATCCACGTTAGGACTCACCCTTCCACGTTAGGAATAAACTTCTTTTTATCTTATGAATAACATCTTTCCACGTAAGGAATGCATCTTTCCACGTAAGGAATACAATCTTTCCACGTAAGGAATACAATCTTTCCACGTAAGGAATTCGTCTTTTTTCCACGTAAGGAATAAAACTCCGTCTACGTAAGGACCCACCTTTCCACGTAAGGAATCCATCTCTTCTGGATCTGTCCGCGTCAGGACTAAACTTTTCCACGTAAGGAATACATCTTTCCACGTAAGGAATACTCTTCTTTCCACGTAAGGAATACGTCTTTTTTCCACGTAAGGAAACACATCTTGATTTGTCCACGTCAGGACTCACATCTTCAACCCGTTGAGGAAATAAAATTTGTCCACGTCAGGACTCACGCTTCGTCTTGATTTGTCCACGTCAGGACTACCTCTTGACTTGCTGAGGAAATAAAATTTGTCCACGTCAGGACTCACGCTTCGTCTTGATTTGTCCACGTCAGGACTACCTCTTGACTTGCTGAGGAAATAAAATTTGTCCACGTCAGGACTCCCGTTTCACCAACACGAAGAAAGATAGCCTTGTCCACGTCAGGACTTGCGCCTCTTATCATCACGAAAAACTATAAACTTGTCCACGTCAGGACGCACATTTCACCATTACGAATAGAGACATCTGCTGGAAATAAAATGGTCCATGTCAGGACTCCAACACGAAGAGTAATCAACCTTGTCAACGTTATGACCTCACATTCAATCAACACCGAGAGCTCGACTCTGTCCACGTTAGGACTAACACACATCGTCGACTTGAGGAAATGTCCATGTCAGGACTCCACATTCCAACAATCCTGAAAAATCGAACCTGTCCACATTAGGACTAGCACCTCCTATCAATCCGGGGAAATAAATCTGTCCACGTTAGGACACTCACTTCTCTAGCACGAAGAAATCCCGTCAATAAAATTGTCCACGTCAGGACTCGTTTCTCCATTGATCCCAAACCACAAACTTCTTAGCACTGACGTGACAGCAACTTTGGAGCTGACTCTACTGGGGATATCTGAAAACCAAACTATTGGATGCCTGCTCTGATAACCGGCGGTAGCCTCTGAAATTCAGGTTCATGAAACCTTTTAATGCTGACGTAACAACAACTTTGAAGGAAACAATCCGCTGGTCGGACTAGAGAAACTTCAACAAGAACCCTGGCGGGGAAATAAGTGACTCTGCTTAGGGACAAAGAGAAACTTATCCTGATAACTCTGTGGGGAGTAGTGCCAAAGCTGACACTTCGTTGAATGTCTCTCGCCGAGATCTTGAATGTTTGACAATTAATTTGAGCAAGGGCTCTCTCCACCTGCATGGGAAACAATACTTGAAAACAAAAGGTTAACCAACCTGGCTTATGTTTCAAAATGCATATGTTTGACAATGATGCACTGCTCCATTTGACATGGAAATGCTACGCTTTTCACTTGGTGGATGCAAGTATGACACTATATGCCCATGCAAATGCAGACTCGAACTGCTGGGCACAGAAACTGATTCAGCAAAATAAATGCTGAAGATAATGCCAACTCCGCTGGGGATAGCCAGATGCTATAGAACTATTCCGGCGAAATAAATGCCGGAAGAGCGAAGTTGACTCAGCTGGTAAATTGGGAACTTAAACCAAACACCTCGTTGGGGTAATACCCTGCTGGGGAATATATCTCTGCTGGAGAATGGCGGATGCGCCTGGTGAATATCACGCGGTATCTTGACAAAATAAATGCCTGGGCACATAACCAACTCTGCCGGGGAGAGTCTTATTCTTCGAATTCCACTGGGAGGAATGAAAATACTTGCTGGAAAAGAGAACTCCACTGGGGATGGGATGATTCTCTTAGGGAACATCCACTGGCTCCACTGAGGGAGAGTACCTGACCCTGCGGGAAAAGGTGAACTTGTCTGAATACAGTTCACAAACATTAATCTTCTGCGGCTTAACCAACTCTGCTCGAGATAAGGGAATCCTTCTGGGAGACACCATACTGTCTGAATACAGCCTTACGATCTTGGAATCGTCAATCTTGCTGAGGATAGATGACTTTGCTGGAGCATGCCCTCCAGATAAGCTACGACCGGCTGGGGAATTCTATCCTTCTTCCGGAAGAACATGCATGACCTGCGTGGAGATCAAGTCTTTCGTTATTGCAATTTTTTTTTCGTCTTCCTCGTACGGCTATGTAACCTGTAACAGCACAAACAAGACAAGACAAGCCTATGCAACCAAATCGATTCAGGTTAGTGACGTTATTTTCAGTTAGTTCAAAGCTTTAGCAATTGTTGGCAAGGTCCAGTGATGTTATACACATGCAAGTTTCAATAAACCTAGGCGTTTTATCATGCACAAAACAGTAAAGAACCAGCATTAAGTACTGAATAGCATATTTTATTGATTGGGCCCCTGAATGGGCGGAGTTTTGTACACGGGATGTAACTCCTGAAAAGAGGAAGCTACGCAAAGCAAATATACAAGTATGCACAAGAAGCATAAATATTTTGACAAATTAAATTTTGTACACATGTCGGCAACAGGATGCAGACGAACACCACAAACTGATCCTCCTATGACTCGCCCGACTCTAATGCTTTCCCGGTATTTACTCTTCCGAAGAGATTGTACATGATAATTGACCCCTCATGTATATTCTCCCGCACTGATACTCACTGTAATATCAAATTCGGACCGCAGTCATTTGCTTTTCAAATCCCTAACTTTTGCGTGAACCGCCCTTTACGGGTTTTCAGTTCACCGAGACGCCCTTTTTTGCCGAAGCCGCCCAGTGTAGGTTTTCAACTTCGCGGGTGTACATTTTTTCAATTTTATCCCTAACTTTTGCCCGAACCTTTCATTCTGTTTTTGGTTCGCCAGGATGCCCCATTTTTGCCTGGACTCTCTTTTTTCTGTCCAGCGGGTCTATTTTAAGCAAAGTATTTTTTAACTGCGTCCGAATTCACAGGCGACGTAAAGTCTTCACCGTCCATAGTGGACAACAATAAAGCTCCTCCTGAAAAGACTTTCCTGACAACGTATGGCCCTTCGTAGTTGGGGGTCCACTTGCCCCTGTGATCTGCCTACGGCGGGAGAATCCTTTTCAGCACAAGGTCGCCCGTCTGAAAGCTCCGCGGATGTATCTTCTTGTCATACGCTTTCTTCATTCGGCTCTGGTACAAACGACCATATGCTAGAGAAGCTAGCCTCTTCTCATCCATCAAACTCAATTGGTTCAACCTGTCTTTCACCCATTCTGCCTCGTCTAGCTGGACGTCTCGCAATACCCTCAGAGAAGGGATCTCCACTTCCAATGGTAGCACTTCTTCCATTCCGTATACCAACGAGAACGGGGTTGCCCCGGTTGATGTACGTACCGTCGTACGATAACCGTGCAAAGCAAAAGGTAGCATCTCATGCCAATCCTTATAGGTCACCACCATTTTCTGAACGATCTTCTTGATATTCTTATTGGCCGCTTCGACAACGCCATTCATCTTGGGTCGGTAAGGGGAGGAGTTGTGATGTTCGATCTTGAAATTCTGACAGAGCTCCTTCATCATTTTGTTGTTCAGGTTTGAACCGTTGTCAGTGATTATCCGCTCGGGGATCCCATATCGGCAAATGATATCTCTCTTGATGAATCTGGCCACCACTTGCTTCGTTACATTTGCGTAAGACGCCGCTTCCACCCACTTGGTGAAATAATCGATCGCTACCAGAATGAACCGATGCCCATTAGAAGCTGTCGGCTCGATCTTTCCAATCATATCGATCCCCCACATCGAGAATGGCCATGGCGATGACATTATATTCAGAGGACTCGGAGGCACATGGATCTTATCAGCATAGATTTGGCACTTGTGGCACTTCCTTGCGAACTTGAAACAGTCAGTCTCCATCTTCAGCCAAAAATAACCTGCCCGCAACAGCTTTCTCGTCATAGCATGTCCACCAGCATGCGTACCAAAGGTACCTTCGTGTATTTCCTCCATGAGCATCTTCGCTTCTCTTTCGTCTACGCAACGCAATAGCACCAAATCGTGGTTTCTTCTGTATAAGACCCCATCTGGATTCAAATAGAAATTACCCGCTAATCTCCTGAGAGTCTTCTGATCTTGACTGGATGCCCCAGCCGGATACTCTTTGCTCTTCAGGAAATTAAGGATATCAAAATACCACGGTTTGTCATCGGATGCCTCATCAATAGCAAATACGTAAGCTGGTCTGTCAAGCCGAGAGATAACGATTCGGGGTGCCTCGTTCCAGAAGTTGACTTTGTACATGGAAGACAAAGTGGCCAGGGCGTCAGCCATTTGATTCTCAGCCCGCGGCACGTGATGCAATTCAACCTTGTCGAAGAAAGGCAACAATCTCCTTGCATAGTTCATGTAATGTATCAAGTTGGGCTGACGTGTCTCCCATTCTCCTTTGATTTGATTCACGACCAGAGCTGAGTCTCCGTAGACGTCTAAATTCTTGATTCGCAAATCAATGGCTTCTTCAAGCCCCATTATACAAGCTTCGTATTCGGCCTCATTATTGGTAACGGCAAAGGTCAATCGGGCAGTAAACGGGATGTGCGACCCGTGTGGCGTAGTGATGATTGCCCCTATTCCGCTACCGTAAGCATTCACAGCTCCATCGAATATCATCTTCCATTTGGAACCCAATTTTGGTCCTTCGTCTGGCAACGGCTCTTCACAATCTTTCATCCTTAGGTACATGATATCCTCGTCAGGAAAATCAAACCTCATCGATTGGTAATCTTCAATAGGCTGCTCTGCCAGATACTCAGACAGCACACTCCCCTTTATAGCCTTTTGCGAGACGTATTGGATGTCATATTCAGTCAAGACCATCTGCCAACGGGCAATTCTCCCTGATAACGCCTGCTTTTCGAATACATATTTGATGGGATCCATCTTCGAGATGAGCATGGTTGTATGATTCAGCATGTATTGCCTCAAACGCTTGGCGGCCCAGGCTAGCGCGCAACAAGTTTTCTCCAACATTTAGTATCGAGATTCACAATCTGTAAATTTCTTACTCAAGTAATAAATTGCATGCTCTTTTCTTCCTGTCTCGTCGTGCTGACCGAGAACACAACCCATGCTTCCCTCAAGAACCGTCAAATACATGATCAAGGGTTTCCCTGCCACTGGGGGTATCAAAATAGGAGGCTCCTGCAAATACTGCTTTATTTTATCGAACGCCTTTTGACAATTTTCGTTCCACGTTACAGCTTGATCTTTCTTCAGCAGCTTGAATAATGGTTCACACGTGGCCGTTAGGTGAGATATGAACCGAGCGATGTAGTTCAACCTCCCTAAAAACCCGCGCACCTCTTTCTCTGTTCTAGGCGTCGGCATTTCTTGAATCGCTTTTATTTTAGCAGGATCGACCTCTATTCCTCTTTCGCTTACGATAAACCCCAACAGTTTACCCGATCTCACCCCGAAGGTGCATTTGTTAGGGTTCAGTCTCAGCCTGAACTTCCTAAGCCTTTTAAATAACTTCAGCAGATTCACCAGATGCTCTTCCTCCGTCTGGGATTTGGCAATCATATCGTCAACATAAACTTCGATCTCTTTATGCATCATATCATGGAAAAGAGTCGTCATCGCACGCTGATACGTTGCCCCAGCATTTTTTAAACCAAAGGGCATCACTTTGTAGCAAAATGTTCCCCAAGGCGTTATGAAAGTAGTCTTCTCCATATCCTCTGGCGCCACTTTAATCTGATTATAGCCTGAAAAGCCATCCATGAAGGAGAATACGGAGTATTGAGCAGTATTATCAACTAGCACGTCAATATGAGGAAGTGGAAAATCGTTTTTTGGGCTTGCTTTATTTAAATCTCTATAATCCACGCACATTCGAACCTTGCCGTCTTTCTTTGGCACTGGCACGATGTTAGCAACCCATGAGGGATATTTTGTCACAGCCAGGAAACCAGCGTCCCACTGTTTTTGAACTTCCTCTTTGATCTTCACTGCCATATATAGTCGAGTTCTGCGAAGCTTTTGTTTGACCGGCGGGCATTCTTCTTTCAGTGGCAGACGGTGCACAACCATATCTGTATCGAGCCCTGGCATATCTTCATACGACCAAGCGAATACATCACTATACTCTCGGAGCATTTAAACCAGTCTTCGCTTGATATCGCTCTGCAGCGCGGTTCCGATACGAATGTTCTTCTCAACCCCTTCCGACCCCAAGTTGATAATTTCGATGACCTCTTCGTGAGGCAGAATGACACGCTCTTCTTGTTTCACCAACCAAGACAGCTCTTCAGGAACGTCGCTATCTTCGACAACCTCTTCTTCGGCCTGAAATACCGGATGCTCAAAGTCGGGACGAGTCATAGATGGTTCAGGAATGTCATCTGAAAATGTTATCCTGCAAAAGGAATGGTTAAGTGCTTCAAAATGCGTATAAAGCGGATAACCACGTTGCCATTTTATTGAAAAATACAAAACAAGAAAGGCAGAGATTACAGTATTTGCACATGAAAAAACACCGTTTATTTAATGATTAACACGCAATGTTCATAACAACACAGCCCTAAGCAAATCATGATGCCCCGGGTAAGACATCAGATTGTTCAACAATTAAAAAAAAAAAGCATTACTGTTTAAGAGTCACAGGAACAATCTCCTGAATAGACCAGTTGCACAATCCCTGTCCTGGCACGCTCGGCTGAATCCAGGCGTCCATATCGCAGTCGCTGTCTCCTTCGTCAGACTCTGAAGCAGCGTTGATGGTCTCGTGACATACTCCACTAGCAGTGATAGTTATTGGTCCTCTGAAACGGGGTGCCTCCACAGCAGGTGTTGATGACGACGGTTGATACCCCAGCCCAAACCGGTCCATCTTCACGGGAATATCCAACACTTTACCCCAGCCCTTTGTCTCACCAGTCTCTACTAGAGCTTGAGCTTCCTTATACGACGAGACGGCTACCTCCGACGCTTTGCTCGGCCCGGGACCTTTGTCTTTGATGCGCAACCCTTCAAATGCCTGACAGGGTGTCTCGTGAATCTCTCCGTCGACCTCCACATACTTAAATGATGACAGATGGCTGACCAGGATGTCTTCTTCTCCGCATACAGTGACCACACTGTCTCCCACCATATATTTCAACTTTTGATGCAAAGTAGACGTGACTGCCCCAGCCCCATGGATCCAGGGTCGTCCAAGAAGGAAACTATATGCAGGCTGGATATCCATGATATAAAATTCAGTTGCGAAAACCTCCGGCCCCACCTGTAAAGGTAATGCTATAGATCCAAAAACTGTTCTTCGCGTACCATCAAACGCCCTAACCACCAAGTCACTGGGCGTGCACAGGATTCCTCTGACATCCAGTTTCATCATCGCTTTCTTGGGCAGCACATTCAAAGACGATCTGGTATCGACCAATACGTGAGACATGACTGATCCTCTACATTCCACAGAGACGTGCAGCGCCATATTATGCTCCCTCCCCTTAGGGGTCAAATCAAAGTCTGTAAAGCCCAAGCTATGGCCTGCATTCACATGTGCTAACACCCCCTCCAGGTGATTTACGGAAATATCTTGGGGTACGAAGGAAGTATCCAGGACTTTCAACAGTGCATTTCTGTGAGCTTCAGAACACAATAGCAACGACAGTATAGATATCTTTGACGGCGTCTGTTGCAGATGCTCAACAATCTTATAATCACTTTTAAGAATCAAGCGCATGAACTCTTCCACATCCTTCGATGTCGCTTCTTTGTCGTTCCCCTGCACTGGGACATTCTCAACCATCTTTCCTTTTCCCTTTGCCAGTCGCTCAGCCTCTACCTCAGGCGATATGAAGATTCTTCCACTCCTTGTCATACCTCCGGTACCAACAACGTTGTCTACCGTCTCAGCTGGCTGCTTATTAACATCAATTTTTATTCCGTCACAATACACCTCCAACCCATATGACCATGGAACTGCTTTTGTGTTCTCGTACGGGATCGGTCCGACCTTAGTTATGGTGATCGGTGGTCGCTGGACCGGTGCTGCAATAGTGATTGTCTTTCGAGGAATCGTCACAGTGGCCACATCACTCTGATCATCTGCTACTGCCTCTGCAGGCTCTTCAGCTGCTGCTCGATCAAACTGCAACGTGCCTCCATCAATTAAAGCCTGAATGCCTTTCTTCAAATCATCACACCCCTCAGCAAGGGTCCAGCATTCTAAGCAATACTCGTCACATCCTGGATAAACACCCCCTTGCAACAATCTGCTTTTTATCTCGCTCAGCGGCGTCTTTAAATCGTCGACATTCATAATCAGATTCAACCCTTCCTCAGTCAGAATGGCGTTCGCCCCATGATTAGGCATGGGTTTCTGCACTATATTCGGACCTGCCGTTCCGAAATTGATAGTCTTATTGTCCAAAAGATCCTGCACAACGTGCTTAAAAGCATGGCAACCCTCTATATCGTGGCCCGGAGCCCCAGAATGAAACTCACAGTGCTTGCTTGCATCATAACCATACGGAGGAGTTCCCGTTATCGGTGCCAGCGTTCTCTTCTCTACCAGGTTCAAACCCAACAATGTCTGCAACAAATCAACATACGTTGAGGGAGGCTTCTCAAACACTCTTCTTGGTTTACCACCCTGGAATCTTCGCTGAGCCTGCTGTGCCCCCTGCTGTGGCTGCTGCTGCTGCTGCTGTTGCTGTTGCATTGGCTGCTGCTGAAACGGTTGTTGTTGATATGGAATAGTAACACTCGCCACCTGCTGCGGCTGATGATATTGGTTCCGACCTCTGCCTCTGCCACGACCTCGGCCTCCAAATACTGCGCTTGCCTCGCCCTGACGGCGCCCACCAAAAGCCTTCCTATTACTGCCAGATGCAGTTGATTCCTCGATTTGGAACTTTCCCTGCTTAATGTTACGTTCAATCTTTTCTCCCATCAGAATTAAGTCTGAGAAACTGGCCAGAGATGTATGAAACAGCTTGTCATGGAACATGCCTGTGAATGTGCCGACGAACATGTCATTCATTTCTTTGTCTTCTAGAGGAGGACGGACCCTAGCAGCCATGTCGCGCCATCTTTGCGCGTACTCTTTAAAGCTCTCATCCTTTTTCTGAGACAGCCTTGCCAATTGGACCCGGTTGGGTGCCAAGTCGCTGTTATACTTGTAGTGAGCTACAAATGCCTCTGCCAATTGCTTCCATGTCTTTATATTAGTTGGCTCCAATCCCATATACCACTCTAGGGAAGGACCAGACAGGCTATCTTGAAAGAAATGCATTAGCATCCTCTCATCAGTTGAATACGCCGACATCCTTCTGTAATATGACCGCACGTGCACCTTCGGACAGGTGTCCCCCTTATACTTATCAAATGTGGGAGCTTTGAATTTGATTGGCACCCTCAAGCCAGGCACCAGACCCATTGTTGACATGTCTAAGCCGACAGCACTTTGATTCACGACCCCCCTCATCTGCTCCTCGAGCATTCTGATCCTCTGGGAGTCATCCATAGGCCCCTCGAAACCTCCACCGGAGAAAGCGTCCTCTTGCTGATCTTCCTGCCAGTTACCATTCCCAGCTCCATACCCATCATATCCATTATTGCGGCCAGCCCTAATCTGATTCATCACTGGGCCTCGGCCTCTGTTGCCGTACCCTTGAACACCTCCAGCAGGCCCAAAAGCCATTAGCCCAGCGCCGTTTCCATTTCCGAAACCTCCGTAACCCTGATTGGCCACACCATAACCATCTTGCCCAAAGCCTTGAGCATTGAAACCATATTTCCCAGCGTTATCGAATCCCTGATCATTGAACCCGAATCCAGTATTGCCAAAGCCGTTGCCTCCCATATTATCATCCAAGTTGACATCACCAAGCCCGACGTTATGGACAGCAGTCTCGTTCCCAACTCCGACGTTACCATTCCCAGCAGCGGTAACGTTGTTGACATTAGCGGCAGGTATGTTGACTACAGGTGGAGCCACTGGCGTGGGAGTGCCATCCCCATGAACAGTATCGACTCGTACAGACTGATGATCCTCATTACCGTGACCGGCGTTTCTGACCAGCAGAGGCTGCACCATGGCTTGCAAATTCTCCTGCCCTTTTGCAATAGCTTCCATGGTCTGCATAAAGAGGGCTAGCTTCTCGCGCACATCTTGCATCTCGTTCTGGATTTGGTCCATGATTCTTCGACAGTTGGTGCGAGTGGAATAGCGGTGCGGGTGCTGATCTGCAATCCTGAAAATACCTGGTACAGAGCAAGAAATAAGACACCATCCAAAGATTACCTGTAATGCAATATGAATATGAATACAATGCAATGTGGGTCTGTGCATTAGGGAAATTCATTCCCCGATTCTAGTGTGAAGGTGTCGGTGCAGTGACAGTGCTAACAATATAAAGATCGGAGTTGAATCACAGAAAGCCTCGTATATTGTAGAAAAACCAATAAGCCAAGAATACAATGTCACTGAGAGTACAATATGAAAGCATGACCTCAACCAACAATCCTGGTGATGGTCAGCACTATGCAAATAAAGCATACAAGTTACTACATGAAATGATCAAACCCTCCCATAAGTCTGGTACTCTTCTAGCAACTTCTTGGTCTCCGGATGACTCGGTCGAGCAAGCAGCCCTTCAACAAGTTGGTTCCTTTTCTTAAGAACACGTCGCACGTCTTCAACAGTTTCTTCCCATGCCCCCTCTCCGAAGCGATCCTCTAGTTTACGCTTCTAAGACACAGCTTCATCTCTGGCTTTGATGGCCTTGTTCAGTGCATTCTGGAGACCATACCGGGTCATCACTTCTTCTTCACACTTCTTGATGCTGGACTTCAACTGTTCTTCGAGGTCGGAGATTTGCTGCTTCAACTTATCTTCCCTCTTCTTATTATTGGTGAGTGTGGCATTCCAAGTCTTATTGCAAGAAGAGATCTCTCGGTGTGTTGCGTCGAGCGCCCTCTTTTTGGATTCCAGCATGTCATGGGAGCTTCTGAACTCTTGCCCCAGACGTTCACGCTTCTTCCTCTCCTCAGTCAACTCAGCCCCTAACCTGTTCATTAGCTCAATCTGCTGTTGGAAAGCATGGACGGCCTTGTTTTTCTCACTGTGTATCTGGGCTAGCTCCTGCTCTAACCCTTTGTTGATCTTCATCAAGGCTTCTTTTTCTTTCACAACTTGCTCGTAGGCCTCCCTAGAAACAGTAGTTGGCTCTGCTATCGGAATAGGAACAAGAACTGGTGCATCTGGAAATGGCATCCTCAACTGACTAGCTCTCTCCTGGATCCAAACTCGGTAAGGTGCATAGGCCTGACAGTCATTCTTCCCTAACAACGGCTTTCCTCTTCGGTTAATACGCGTCCAGGCATGCTGCAACTTGGCCAATAACTCCCCCTTCAAATCTCCGGTGAAGTACAGAGATTCCTGTACTTCTTCCTCCTTTGGTGGGTTCTTCAGCGCATATCCGAACTGACGGACCAACAAGGACGGGTTGTAGTTGATACACCCCTTTCTTCCTATCAGCGGGACATTAGGGTACCCAGAACAACTGAAGATAAGCTCGGATCCCAGCAGATCTCTATCGAACCATTCAACGTCTTCGGAAGATAGCCTCATCAGGCGCTCTGACCAGCTAGCTGTGGTTGCACTCTCCACAAAAGACCCCTTCGTGGGAAGATGACTCTTGAACCACATATTCAACAAAGGAGCACAGCAGTAAACAACCTTCCCCCTTCTGTTTTCGTTCTTGTAGTGCAATGAGTGGTAGAAGTCTCCGATCAACGTTGGCACTGGATTGCCGGCAGCGAATAGATGGAAAGCGTCCAGGTCTACGAAATTGGGCAGGTTAGGGAATAGCACAATCCCATAAATGCATAGAGCCAAAATAGCATTGAAAACCACCCAACATCCGTTCTTGGCATACTCCTGAGCCTTGCCAACCAGGAAGTCAAGAGAGAAACCTGAAACCCCAAGCCACGAAGTCACTAACAGTTCTGTAGCGTCCATATGCAAAGCTTTGGCCAAGTCCTCCAACTTGGGCTCAGCAGCAGAGTGAATAAAGGGAGCCTTGTTCTGCACGGGTAGCTCAGTAAACTCCACATACTCCTCAATGGTAGGCCCTAGAATGAAGTCAGCAAACGTAAAACATCTCAGTGCGGGGTCATAGAACTGCATCAAGGTGTACAGCCCGTTCATCTCATCAGTGGTGGGCTTGCAGACTAATCTCAGTAATCTCCCATGACTCATTCTGAAGCTTCTCCTAACCTCATCATCAGCAAGAGATATCAGGCCAAGCAAAGAAGTAATATCAGGTGAAGGCAGCTTATACGCAACTGTTTTCCTCAAACCAGCCATAATCAATACTCAGAAGTCTGGGCACTAGAATCGGAGGATATGCAAATGCACCTGCAGCATAGACACACGTTAATGGGATGCAATGATAATGGGTATGCAACAATGCAATGCAAATAACATGCAACAGGGACCAACTGCCGTAGCTGAATAGCCTGAACCATATCAAGAAGTCTCAGATAGACTCTATAGAAGTCCTCAAACCCTGGTCTCAGATAGACCTGAAACAAAGCTCCGACAATGGTCTCTGACAGACCTCAAACCATAACTCCAACTGGTCTCTGGTAGACCTCAAGTCACATCTCCAACTGGTCTCTGACAGACCTCAAGTCACATCTCCAACTGGTCTCTGACAGACCTCAGAACTCTCCATAAATACCCAGGATCTCTGATCAAGGAACAAACCGGTAGTCTGAAGTTCTAGTTACCTGTATAACCCTAAACCCTCTCACAGGTGGATGTCCTAGTAACTGACAAAGGTATGGCATCCTATGCGGTCGTCGGCGTCACAGACTTTCAGGGTTGATGATACGATTCCCAGAAGGAGTGGCATCATCAAATCCTGAAGAGGCCTCACTTAGCCAACTTCCAAATGATCGGTTCCCGGAGTCGACAATTCAGCTGACCAACAACCCCTTCGACCCAAAGGGTAGAAAAAGAAGCCAACCAGAAGAACCTCATCCGAGTGTAGATTTCATGAGACACTAATGCAAGCAAAGCCGGCACGCGCCCACTACTTTCTACTCTAATTCTAGGTGCACTCAAGCCCAGGTCCGGCTTATCTCTCAATCATAGAAACACCCATCACACCCCAATACAACAATAATAATCAATATAATGCTGAAAATAAAGGTCAGAAATATATAAATCCATACAAAATCCTCGACGGGAAAACAAGCGTTAGGATTGACTCTCTTAAGGGACGTTGGATCCCAAATGCATAAGGGACTATCGCAGTCCTTAGCAGCCAGGGGACGTTGGGTCCCCAGCAGAGTCGCCAGCTGTCGCTACTGCGAAAATCGGCGCCGGCTGAACAGAAGAGTCGCCACCGTGCGTTATTTATCCCCCAGGAGGGAAAGGAAACGCTCAGAGTAAACCTAACGCAAAGACGGGAAAGGTATGGTCGTCGCAACCAAAACCTGGATTCAGGAGTCGGTTACGCAAGGGGAAGGTATTAGCACCCCTCACGTCCGTCGTACTCGACGGGATCCACGCTTGTTTTCGGGTATGGATTGTTATTCTATCTACTCTACAGGTCTGAGGTTAAAAAAGAAAAGAAAATGACTCGGCAAAGTATCGCACTTTATGCCTACGTATTCCCGTCTGGAACGAGAAATCAGAGTCAACGTAGTTCGCCTACCTACGGGAAAGGAGGGGAAGGTTGCTCGCTAGGATATCGTATCCTATGCCTACGTACTTCCACACAGCATGGAAGATCAGAGCAAACGTAGTTCGGGCCACGTACGACACAAGCTTGTCTTGATTGATTTTATTCCTTCTAAAAAAGGTTTTTCTGATTAACAGTCCAAGCGGACAAAAATGACGTCTTGATGAGTTCACATTCTTTTACGGAAGAAGTGTCTTTTATTGTGTTTGAAATCTTTATGGTGTTTTTCTGTTTGTTTTGAGAAAGAAGAGACAGAACTCTAACCTACGGTTGCGAAGGGAATCAAACTAGCCTAATGTTATCATGCATGGGTTAAGACCTAGTGTCTATCATGCTCCTCTCTTGCACAGAGAGAAACAGAGATCCTAAGGGAATAGACGGAAACAGAAACAATATCAGATATATACAGTAAAGCAGTAAAATGCATGGATGCAACAATACAAGCGAGGCAAGGGAGTCCCACTCAACCTCGAACCTAGAAAACAATAGGCAAAAGTGAACAAGATTCACTTTCAACCTAACAGAGTAAACAACAAACAATACAGTCCAGAAAACCAATCAATACATCAGAAATGAAATACAGCAAAAATAAACAGCCACAGCAGCTCTGCATCAATATCTGTCTTTAAACTTCTCCAATCAGCTACAGGCTTTAGCAAGCACCAATCTCCATCTCCACAGCCTTCAAGCCAGGTCTTGATCATCAATCTTCCATCTGCAGTGGCTTTTCTTCAAGTCCCAATCTCCAGGATGAACATCAGTCAACAAGATGAAGTGAATGAATGCTAGACAGTCAATTACCTACCAAGGGTGGTTCATTAACTGTTAACATTATATAGATAATTTTCCCTCAAAAGTTTTATCTTTCAAATACATTCACTGATCCTTCCAAAGGAAGGAGGTGGGTATTTGATAGAGACTTTTAATCACAAGGAAAGGATGGATGCAGACAAAGCATTCCATGTTTGAGAAACAAGCTTTCTAATCTAGAGCTCTGCCTAGCTCCTAAACCCTAATCTCCTCAATAGCTGCTAGCAGGAACCCCCTCTTCAACTCTGGAAGTTGGTCTTCAGTCTCTGGATCTCCAATGGCTTCATCATCACAAGCCTTCAGCTCCCCCAATCCCCAGACAATCCCAATACCCACACAGACAAACAATAATCCCCAGAGGGCACACCACACCAATCAGTCAAATACAGACAGTAATACCAATAGCAGTAGAGGAATCCTAGTGATTTCTAAGGGGATCTATCCTATACCTATAACCCCTATAGTCCATACCCCAAAAATCAAATGAAAATTTCCTAAAAGAAATAAACTATCTCACCTAAGTTGATTTAAAACCCTAATTTTATTCATGTTGTTTTCACCTAAACTAAACACCTAAAATTAATTCCTAAAAATGGGAACTAAATTGTATGCACAAGCTAATCTTATCTACTAATCAACCTAAAAAAGAATAGGTAAAAAATATTAAAGCAACTAGTAGAACAAAAATTATCAAAATCATGTATGAAATGAAACACCTAAAATAGGCATTTATTTGGAAAAATATGGGAAAAATATCAAATAAAAAATAAAATGCAATTTTTATTTTTTATAATTTTCTAGACAGAATTATTGACCTATAGGAAAAACAAGAATAAAAAAATATTAATTTTTCATTTTTATATGATTTTTTAAAGATGCAAAAATATTAAAGGAAATTAAAACACAAAAAATGGAAATTAAATGGGAGGGGTGAGAATAGCATCTGCGCCCTAGTTATAATCCAGGTGGGCCACCAGCTGGGAGGTGTGAATATCAAAGGGCTTAGGCCCATACGCGCTCAAAAAATGAAAATGAAAATTACCAAAAAAAAAAGAAGAAAACTTTGGTGCAAATAGCAGTAAAAACATGCGCATTCCATTGGGCTCATCAATTGGGGGGTGGGGATATTAAAGTTTGGACCCAGCCCACGTGTTTCCATTAATGAAACGATGTGTTTCGCTTTACTCAGCTCCCTCCATTTTCAACTTCAAATACAGACCGTCAGATGAGATGAAAAGGTCAAAACCTGGAAATGATCTAATGGCTGAGGGTCATCGTCCCCAACGAGCCCTAGGGTTTTGCAGGATTCTTCTTCCATGCACAAACTTCCACTGCTCAGTTCTCCCTCCTCACTCAACCAAACGCCACGATCTCAACACCAAAACTGCTCTACTCTTCACCCTCTACAAGATCCTAACCCTAGATTTTGCTGAATCTCATTGTATAATCGAGCTCGATAGCTGGAAGATCCTGGTACCACTGCATTACACCTGATGTGCATGATCACCAAACTTGCCAATTCTTGTACTAATGTACTCACCACATTGCACTGATTATCCTGAACTAATCTATCATGATTATCATCCCCTAAACTAGGATTTCTTGATCATCAAAGTCTCACCACTCTGCCATCAAACTTCATATAACTCTCTCTAGATCTCAGGAATCAATCCCCTATGGTCTCTAAACATTTTTATCCTAACCACATGATCTACAACTGAATAAATAAGGAGATTCGAAGGGAAATGCCTACCTTGCAAGTGATGATGGCAGGTGTAGTTGTGCTGCAATTCAAGACTTGTTAACCTCCAATATTGATCTCCAATGGATGCTGATTCTTCTGTTTGCAATGGTAGTTGCTCAATCTTCTTGAATCACCTTATCCCCCTCTTCATGCAAGTTGGAGTGAAAACTTGGATCACACAAACCAGCCACGAGTTCCTCTCAATTCTCTTTGCCAATTACTCTATGATGATGGTGGATGATGATGATAACAGGAATTAAGATGGTTGATGAAGCTTCAATGGAGTTTGAAGAGAAAATGCAAATGGGAGTGAAGGAATCAAAGTAGTATTTGCAAGCTCAAAGAATCACCAACCAATGCACAAATGGCTTCATTTCATTATATAGATGATGATTAACAGAATGAGAAGCTTCTAGATTGGTCCTAGAGGGATCTAGAAACTTGTGGAAATTTCATGAACTTATCCTTTGATGGTATTTTGAATCATCTCATATCATGTTTGCACCTTTGGTAACCTTGTGTCAAAATCTCCTTTCATGAGATATTAGGAGTGTATGTATGAAAAACCAAGCTTTTCCTTGCCTTGTGTTAAGTTTTGCCATGTTGCCTTATGATGCAAGAAACAAATTTACAAAGGAAGTCCAATTTTTAAGCCTAAACTCAAAAATGTGGCTGAACCAATGTCTCTAAAATGAAGTTGGGAATCAATTTGGTATATTGGATGACCCATATTGGATTTGTAGATCTCTCAAACCACTTTTTTATTTCAACTTTTTCAACTTATATGCCTTTTTTAGGTCATTTTTCACCAACTTTGGTCAAGTCTCATTCCACACATTTCCAAACTTTCATGACTTCTTTTCTTGAATTAAAATGGCATTTTGAGCAACTTTGATGTTGGGAAGTTTTCCATTTGAAGCTTCCTTGTATGAGTTTTGGGCATAGGCTTGAAATGACCTGTAATTCTCAAATGACCAAAATACCCTTTGCTTGCCAAGACCATAAGTAGAGTTCCACAAATCCTATGAAGGCATAACATAACTTTCTAGAAATCTAAGACAATTAGGAACAACTCTTATGTTGACCAGAAATTCATTTGAAATCTCCTTGAGGGGTAAACGTTGCTTGGAAGACAAGTAACTTTCACAGACAAAATTTCAGATACCTCAGATGACCTGTAACTTGCAAGGACCATAACTTGAGTTCTATAAATCTCCTTGATGTCTTCTACCACTAAAATTAAAGGTCTTGAGATCCTCTACAAGTTTCATGTGGACCAGAAATTCATTTGAAACTTGCATTTTGACTTATCTTGCTTGGAAATTTGACCTAAACTAGGGGATTTTACACAGAAACCCTAATTTAGAAACTCCTCTCCTTCTTGATTTCTCTTGATTTCTTCTTGGCATAACACCATATCCTTATATACATGCCAAATGATGAACCCCACATATCTCTAATAGCCCTTAATGCCTTTCAATCAGTCATTTGACCTAAGGTTGACCCAAGGTTGACCCAGATGAAACCCTAGTTGGCTGTCTTCAACTGCAACTCTTGTGACCACATCAATGACTTGCCTCCTTCTCCAAATGACTTCCTAAGTCTTCCATGATGTATACATACTCTCCATGCTCAATTCACAGCTCACAACTTCTTTGATGATCTTCAGATACCCTCCGATAGGAGATAGATTCACTGCTTGACCCACTGACTTCTTAGGTTTCAGATTCTTTCTGATGACTGGGATAATGTTAAATTTGAACAATAACCTCTTGATAGGCTCATAGAGATGAGAATAGTGCTTGGTCCCTTGTTGGATGACTTGTTATGCTATGCTATGCAGATGATTAGACTATGCAATTGAAACATAAACCAAGTGAAATAGGTTGAGCAAATTTTAGGGTGCAACACTCACATACCATCATCTTGCTCTAATGTTTTTCAAAACCAATTTCTTGTTAGAATTCATTCAATACCATATTTGAAACTTGCTTGTACCAGCCTCTGGCTCTAAATGCACTTGTTTCTTATGCATGTTCATTCGATTTCTTTTGTGTGAGCATTTTCTCAAAATTTGAATGGCATCATTGTAATCCTTATAAAAAAATAAGCAAGTTAGAATCAAATTTCATTAAATTTGATGATGTTTTGTTTAAGTTTGAGTTGAAACCGTTTTATGTTGCTTGCCTTGAATTGCCTTGTAACCTTGCCCAGAAAACGCACCTTTTAGGTATATCTTTTATTGGGGTGGCATAATACACAGATGTATCGCCACCCCAGTGGTTGGGACCTATGCGCTCAAATACCTTGCCTTGCCTCCTGACCTGAGTTCGATCCGTGTGGAGATCAACTCTTTTGTTATTTTCAAGCATTTTTCATGTTTTGACATATATCTCTCTCCCTCCATTGATTTTCACATGCGTGCATTGGCTAAGTTGGAAAAGTTTTAGACTTGTGACTTAAAGGTGGTGGGTTCAACACCTACCATGTACATTTCTTTCTCTTTATCACTTGTTTATTTATGTTTTCTTCACAATTTTGAAAACTTCATAACTTCACCATTTTTCAACATTTTTGATCCATTCTTTTTACAAAATGTTCTTAACCATGCATACTTTCATATAATGCTTAAAGAATTCTAAAATTTTTATTTTAGAAACACTTTGCATTATGGGGAATTTGCGATCCGTTTTAGGGTTTTAACCCTCTTATCTTTCAATCTTCATTTCAAAACTTTGGATATCATTTTCATTAAGTTTATTTTTGAAGTTTGGTTTGAAACTTGCCTTGTTAGCATCCTTGTGTACTTGAGTTTGACTTAAACTCATTGCTTGTAAGCATTTGTGTTTAATCATTATTAAAACTTGAAAATTTTCCCCATGAAGTTTTTGAACTTTTGTATACCATTGTTGTGACATTATTTGTTTAGGCATGATGCCTGTAAGTATACATGCCATCTTGTAAGCCCTAATGAAACCTCATCTTTGTTAAGATGCATCTTTGTTAAGATCCCCTTCCATCTTTATTAAGATTTACCCCATTCTTCGTTAAGATATGCTTTAGTTTTCACCTTTCTTTAAGTCTTGTAAGTACTTCCCCCTTTCATGATATTATAATATCTTAATGCTTGCTTTGATTGTAACCATTCATCCTGATTCAAATACTTGCTTATTGTAATATGCTTGCTTATTCTTGGTTGTAACCATATCCCTTATATTCATCATGTGTGAATGCTTATGCTTTGTTAAATTTACTTACCCCCAAGTGATGGAACTCTTTAGTTCTCATCCAAGTTGCCTAATCTTTTCCCTTCCAAAGGAAAGTCTCTCTATTGACCCTTGGGTCATAGATAGCTCATTAAACTCATAGGTTTGGATAGAACCTTCTCCCTCTTTTGGTATGGAAAGAACCAATTGATCCTTATTCTATAGTTCGTCCCCGAACTACGGCTGCTCTGATTTCTCATTGGATAATGAGAATACGTAGGCACAAGATGCAATATCTTGACGAACAACCTCCCTTTTAGGTCTGGATAGAACCAATCAACATTCCCCCCTTTTGGTCTGGATAGAACCAATTGGACTTAGCTTTTAGGCCTGGATAGAGCCTTCTCCCACCTTTTGGTCTGGATAGAACCAATTGGTCTTACAACGTAGAACTAGGTAGAGTTTGGTTAACTCTATGTAAGGATCATGGAAATGATTACTTACTCCCTTTTCTTGAGTGTACAATGTAGATCTAGAGAGATTGGATAAACTCTACACAAGCATTATTATGTTTGTTCCCCTTTGAATCTTGATCATAATCAAGTGTTCTTTAACCCTAGTAAGGTGAACTACGATTGCTCTGATTCTATCCTAGTTAGGATACGTAGGCAGAAAACATAATATCTTTGCGAGCAAACTTAGAAACTATGCTTAGGTCTTTACCTACACCTACACCTTATACCCAATCCCAAACCATAGCAAACATTTAGCAAGTATTAGCATGCAAACAAGCAAAAGGTTCATGTAGAGTACTACAAATGTTTAGGATGTGAAATACCTACCCTAGGCATAACTAACCCCCGATCCCCGAATCTCTTAGCATTGTTGTAACATCACGAAAAGGGTTTTTATTTCTTTATACCTTTCCTTTGGATAAGTTAAAGTCCGGTTGTGAATTTAAGAATTAAGATTCAAGTTAATCAATAGCTTGGTATCACGATTCTCACTGCAACACACCCTAACCTCGAAACTTATATAATAAGCATTATACGCAGATTTAAGTGTTACTAATTTCAAAACATCTCAACTTTATTCTAATAGCATCGAAAAATCAAATTAAAATATCTGACAAAATCATGTTTTTTCTCAACTTCAAAATAACGTAATAAAAACTCCTAAAAAACATTAATTCGAATTCAACAATTAAAATAAGCGTCCCAACCCCGATGTTACATGATCAGAGCATAGCCACTAGACAAACAAGAAAACTAAATGGAAATAACTTCAAAAGCTATCTTCCACTCACAATAGCAACTTCTAATCTTGATTATATGCAAGATGTCCATGGTGGACAACATCAAAGCAAAGGAGGCGATAATTCACTTTAATAAATAAACAACATAACATGCAAGGTATAATTCAAACATCTACATAATCCATATCAATCACAAAATATCATTCTCACACCCAATCCATCATCATACACAAAACAATCACATATTCATCAATTAAATTATGCAACGAGACTCACAACTTCAACTAGACTCATATGCATGTGATACCATATCATAATCAATTAGTTCACTCAGGAAATGAGTTTACCCTGCTCGAACCCCAAATCCACCCTTCTCGAATCAGGACAAGTCGTCAATCCACCCTACTCGAATTACAACTTGACTCTTTCATCAATAATAATGACATAATGATGCATGTCAATACACGTAATTGCAACAACAATATAATGTTTAAAGTCCCCTCCCAACAATAAACAAAATCTGCATTGACTAAACGATAATAATTCCCCTTCTGGACTAATATCCCACAATAACATCACATAATACATTAATATAATTTATGCTCATACATTAGCATGTCAACATTACAATTTACACATTTAACACAACATCATCATCAATTATTCACAATCGTACAATAGCATAATCAGTAAGATTAACACTCAACATCATCGAACCACGCCATTGATTCATGATTATTTCACCTTTATAATGACAACACATCACACGCATTCATATGATTTCATCTCCATTCATATTAAACTCCTAAACTATTACCATGGGATGACGCTTCGCGTTAGCTTTTCAATGCTTCAAATCACGTCTCATATGAAGTTACAGAGTTCAAGTTACGACATTTTCAATCAATGATATGGTATCAGTGTCGCCAGGCGAGGATCTCCCTTGTTAAGTGACGGCTCGCTGAGCGACGCTAAGTAACGTCTCACTGAGCAAGGCCTGCAACACAGAATTACGTTTTTCACTGTTAGAGACCTTTCGAACATTTTATTTCGATTCTGTAAAAACCCCGATCTCAGAATTTAACATACTACAATTATTCGTTGATTAAAACAACAAATTCACAATATATCACAAATTGACATCAACAAAATCACCACCTTTCAAGGTTTTTAGGTTATATTTTCAAAGTTTTCTCAACACAATAATGAAGGAGTTTCAAAGCAAACATAAACAGAATTTTCACACATAATAGTACACAAATTTCATCATTAACAGCATCACATAACATCAATTCATCACCAAATTGCAGAATTCAATTAAAAACCCAACAATCCTATAGTAGGTTAATGACTCCTCATTCCACCCTTCATGCATTATACTTATTTATGAAGAAAATTATTCCCTAACCTCAATTTCTAGAGACAAATATGAATATGAATTGATTTGAATGTGTTCTCCCTTCAACCTCTAGCCTTCCACCTGTATTCCTTTGCCTCAACTTTGGTTTCTACACAATGATCATAATTAGGACTCTCTAAACTTGGATTATGCTTAACCTTAAATAGTTAGAGTATTAACTTGCGAGTGAATGTATCTCCAACAAAGAGAATACTTTTGCATATTGCCACGAATTTAACATACAACATGATCGTACCTGACCAGAAGGGATCAATGATCTGCCACGCGTCGAAGACTTGAATTCTGTTCACCAAGATGTTGAAGAGGAGGGGGTGTACTTGAAACACACTCCGATGCCAAAGTAAGTGACGGACAGAGTGGGAACAAGTACAGAGAGAGAGAGTAAGAAGATTAAGTTACCTGACCCTCTAGTGAAGAGGGTATTTATAGTGAGCCCCCAGCGCAGGGCCAACGGTTTCCTAACATGGGCTGGGCTGCCAGGCCCAATGTTTGGCAACTGCTAGGGCTGATGTGGCATCATGAAGACCAGCACGTGGTCTTCGCCCTAGTGTAACTGCTCTGTATTATCCGGGAGGGGGAGACCAAATTTTCAGAACGTGGGCAGTTACCTTATGACGTGTCCCTGCGTGAGGGACGCGTAGAAAACGTGGGGAAGCCCTGAGGAGTTCCCCGGGCAGAGGTGACGTTCTGGTCGGGAGCGAGGGGTCTGCTCGACGGTGAGGAGAACAGAGGCTGGCCGGTCGGGAGGGATGGTCCTTCCCGACAGTTGAGGGCCTCCGGCCTGCTCGGAATGGCGGTGTGACCTCAGTTCCCCTGTCGTCAGCGTGGTCTTTATCGGGCCAAACTCCAATGGGGTTTGGGCTTGTTTGCTTGTGGGTTAAGCCTCGACCCATTCCAGAATAATAGCCCCCCAAGTCGTAGCTCGTGGTCAGATGAGCATCGGCTTAGGTAGAGAATGGTGTCGAGCGTGCTGATCAGTCAGACAGGTGTGAGAATGGTGTCGGGCGATACCGACCTGTCGGGCAGAATTGTTGAACGACCGTGTGGTCGAAGGAAAATTTGATGGGACGCACAGAAGATGAAGGGTCGCCACGTGTCCCTTCAGGGAAGCTAGGGTTTAGTTGTTTGAATGCCTAGTGACGCTTTGTTTCCCGTGCTAGGGGTATATATTCATTGACTTGCCTCGCCATTTCGTTCATTTGTATCTCACAGCTACTCATAGTCTCCAAATATTTGCTCGACGACTTGATCGCTTCTGCTCGGCTTCTGGGGATTTCTGGATCGCTTATGCTCGATGCTCATCTTTTTTGCATCATTATCACGTAAGTTTCTGTGTTGTTCCTATTGTTTGGCTATTAGTGGCGGTGTTTTCGACGGTGGTGCTGGGAATACCGCGGGTTTTTCAGGCGAGTATGCCGGAGGACCCTTCAAACTTAGGGTAGAGGACGACTGGCTCTGGTGCATGCGATGAGTGCACTGGGGAGGATTGGAGGAGTTTTGAATACCCTGAGGACATCAGGGTGAATGCCCCGGGCACAATTGGATGAGTGCGTCAGGGATAGGTGATGTAATTCTTTAGGTTTCTTCGGTAGGTGATTTGTCCCCGGCTTGCCTCGTGGGAGGTATGCGCGACCATGCCCTTTCACTTGAACTCTGGTGGAAGGGTGGATTTGATTTAACTGTCGAATTCACCGAGTTCCTCTGCTTTTCAGGTACAAAATGGCTGGTCCTGCCTAGGAGGAAGTTGGGTGGTATTTATCTGACGATGACGTGGACCGCATAAACGTCGGCCCGGAGCCGTCGGAGAGGCCGGCGGAAGAGTGGGCCGAGGAGGAGCCATTAAATTATGCGTCGAGGTTCGTCTAGGACGACTAAGACGTGTTCGCCGTCATTGAGGACAAGGATCCCGACGTTCCTCGACAGGTTTCATGCTTGTCGACCCCGGGCAAATGACTGCATTTGCTCGAAGTTTGATGGTGGTTAATTCCCCATGTATGAGTTTGCGTTCAAAGAGGTGGAGATACGGCTGCCTTTCACTGGCTTTGAGCACGGAGTCTTTGACCATTTGATGATGGCGCCTTCCCAGCTGCATCCGAATTCGCTGGTATTCCTCCGGGCTTTTGAAATAGTGTGTAACTATTTGAAGATTGGGGCAACCATCCCCCTATTCTTTTGTGTTTTTCATCTGCAGCGCCAGTCAACGATCGGGCGTCACAGTTGCATTTCCTTGAAGCAGGCGACCAGGTTCTTCCGGCCGTACACTGATTCCTTCCGGGGCTTCAAGGATCGCTAGTTTGTGGTTATGCCGACCACCGATGAAGCATACGAGACCATTTTCCAGAAGGAAGTTATGATCATAAACGGGGAGCCCTAGGAAAATTATGAGTCTTATTTTCCTTTGGATTGGGGGGACCTGTGTAACAGCCCAATTTTCACTAATTAATTATTTATATTAATTAAATGATTTAAGAGGATTGTTTGATTAATGTATGATTAATTAAATGAATTAATACATGTTGGAAAGAATTAGAAGGGAAAGACATATAAAGGAAAAGTGGAGATAAAGGAGAAAGATAGAAACATAAGAGAAAGAAAGAGGAAGAAGGAGAAAGAGGAGAAAAGAGAAGGAGAAGAAGGAAAAGTTGGAAAAGCTCACGAACAACTCTCAAGCATTGATTTAATCAAGGTAAGGGTGTGAAATATCATTATCTTGTCAATGTATATGATTATGTATGCTTGGGTTAGATTGTTGGATGTTTTTCTACAACTTCCATTTTAGGGCAAAGTGGATTTAATCGATAGAAACCGAGTTTTAACGGTCGAAAATAAGAATAAGTGGGAGATTTTAGTCGAGGAATGCTAAGTTAAGGTTGCGGGAACGAGTCGAGACTGAATCGGTTGGATTGGGTGAGTTTTGGAGTTTTGGACAATGGGAATTTCTGAGTTCGCAGACGTTCGCTAGCACCTTCGCTAGGCGAACAGGTCGCGAACATTCGCTAGCAACTCGTTGGGCGAATAAGTTAGCGAGAGGTCCTAGACTTGGGCAAAATGCATTTGATCTGGTTCGCTGGTAGCGAGTGAGGTGGCGAAGGATTCGCTAGGGCCTCGCTGCAACGAGTAGGTGGCAAGCGAAGTCAGTAGCTTCTGTTTGCCTTCGCGAGCTTGTTCGCTAGGCCAACAGATAGCGAGTATTCGCTAGAGACTCGTTAGGCGAGCAAGCCAGCGAGCGTGACAACATTTGGTTTTCTTGTGATTCCATTCCATGTTGATTTCTTTGCTCGATTGTTTTTTTATCCTTGTTAGAAATGAGTAATTGTATACTGTGAAATATATGTTGTGGGTAGTCGTATGGCGTGAATCCTAGATTTGTGGAATTGATTATGAAATGTGGTCTTTTGACAAATATAATGCATTGTTTTAATTGATTAAAATGCATGATGAATGCTATTGAATTGTTGCCTTGAGCACTATGTTGTGAATGCATATTGTTTGTATGCGATTGTGTTTGAGAATGCATGAGAACACATTGTGAATATGTGTGCATTGTTTGATAAAAATATTGATGATATTGAATATGAATATGTTGTGTGTGCAATTATGTTATAATTCTTGAGTGATGAATTATTTGAATGCATGGGATTATGATGCGAGAACAGTCTTAAGTGCATTTGATGGTTGATTGCATATGCATCATTTAGTCAAGAAGCAATGTTTGCTAGTTTCGTGGAGACTAGTGACTTGTCCCAAACCTAGAAGGATGGGTTTGAAAGCTTAGGGAACAGGCTTTTGTTGTTATCGGTCTATAAGGGTGGACCCGGTTTAAGTGTAAAAACCAAAAAATGATAACAAGTGTTGGTACCACATGGCATGAGTTGCATTGAGTTGCATTGAGTCGCATGCTTAATGTGTATTGTTGAATGAAAGTATACCTTTATGTGAAGTATTGAATTGAGAATTATGGATGTATGCATGATGAAATGTGCTTGGTGATTATCCATGTTTATTTACACATATGTTGTGATGTATATGATGATTGGAATGAATTGTGGTGAGAAATGTGAAATGTATGTGTTCTATACTTGTGTATGTATATATAATTATATGCCTTGATTATTATGATAATATTTCTCATCCTTCTGCTGTTTTATAATGCTCTATGAGGCATTGCAGATTAGGTTGCTGGAGGTCTTTTGTGAAGTTTAGCTTCACCCTTTTAGTCGGTTATGCTCTGATATGTAGCACCGGGTAGTTAGGCTTGTATAGTATTCTTTTGGGATACATTTTGGGCATGTATCTGATGGTAATGTTTTATAAACATGAATGATGTGATGAACAAACTGAATTATGTATTTATATGATAACATGTTTTAAATGATTCAAATGTTTTAATCTTCTGCTTTAATTTCTAAATATTGAGATGTGGGTGTAGGGCTAAGTTCCTCTGTTGAACTACCCCACTGTTGCATGTCTTTTATAGAGCAGGTGTTGTATGTTATTTTGGTGAATAATGTGGCATACTTCTTTTATACCATATTTTAATTTACTCTAATGAAATTTATTACGTGCTTATGTGATTTATTTGTTTATTTGGGGGTATAGAAGAGGGTGTTACATTAAGTGGTATCAGAGCAGGTCGGTTTGTTGACCAAGTTATTAATGTGTTTATTCCCCATTTGCATTTGGTACATGTGTGTAACACTGTCAATATGGTTGTTCTAATGAAGGTTTATTGTGGGAATCAAGAACGATGGTTGCAGGTAGGAATGACGAAGCGATTGCGGAGGCTTTGACGAGGTTGGCTGGAGCGATTGGGCAGAATCCTCAAGCCAGTGTGAATGTTGGAAACCATGCTGATGATGAGTTCCGTGCTTTGGTATGGTTTCAAAGGAATAATCCACCAGTTTTCAAGGGAACCCATGAGCCTGACAAAGCACAAGTTTGGCTGAAAGCGATTGAGAAGATCTTTCGAGTTATGAATTGTTCGGATGCGCAGAGGGTGCAGTTTGGCACTCATATGCTGGAAGAGGAAGCTGAGGATTGGTGGGGTAATACTCGCTAAAGGTTTGAAGAGAATGATATTGTGATTACTTGGGATCTTTTTAGTGAAACATTTCTGGAGAAGTATTTTCCAGAAGATATGCGTGGAAAGAAGGAAATTAAGTTCCTTGAGTTGAAGCAGGGTAACTCAACTGTGGCCGAGTATGCGGCGAGATTTAAGGAGTTGATTAAGTTTTATCCTTATTATAACACTGCTAATGCTGAGAGATCCAAGTGTCTCAAGTTTGTGAATGGTTTGAGGCCGGAAATTAAGCACGTTATTGGTTATCAGGAGATTAGACGATTTTCTGAGTTGGTGAACAAGAGCAGAATTTATGATGAAGATAGTAGGGCTTGGTCTAGCCACTATAAGAGTTTAAGTGAAAAGAAAGGAAAAGGTCAATTTAGAGGAAAGCCGTATGTGACTCCTGTGGAGAAGGGAAACAGAAAGTTGGTTTCGGCAAGAAGCCAAGTGGGGGAGGAGTTTCCACTTCGGTGAGATGTTTTAGATGCGGTGAAGAGGGACATCGTGCTCCCGAGTGCAAAAGTGTTGAGCAAAAATATTTTAAGTGTGGGAAGCCAGGCCACAAAGCTCTAGAGTGCAGAAGCGGTGCGAATGTGACTTGCTACAACTGTGGTGAGCAAGGGCACATTAGTACCAAGTGTGATAAGCCAAAGAAGACTCAAGGGAGTGGGAAAGTGTTTGCTCTATTGGGATCGGAAACTTCTAATGATGATCGATTGATCCGAGGTACGTGTTTCATTAATGGTATACCTTTGATCGCTATAATTGATACTGGAGCTACACATTCTTTTATTTCCTTTGATTGTGTTAAGAGATTAAGTCTTGAGTTGTCTGTTATGAGTGGAGATATGGTTATTGATACTCCTGCTATGGGTTCGGTAACTACCCCGTATGTGTGTTTGAATTGTCCGTTGAGTATTTTTGGTAAAGACTTTGGAGTTGATTTAGTGTGTCTTCACTTAGATCAACTTGATGTTATTCTTGGGATGAATTGGTTGGAATTCAATCGTGTTTATATTAACTGTTTTGACAAAACAGTTATTTTTCCTGAACCTAAGAAGGAGGAAGATTTGTTTATGACTGCTAAGCAAGTGAATAAATCACTGCAAAATGGTGCTAAGGTATTCTTGTTAATGGCAACGGTGAGCATTGGTGAAAGTGGAACGATTGATGCTTTACCAATTATCCGTGACTTTCTAGAAGTTTTTCCTGAGGAGATAATAGATTTACCGCCAGAACGAGAAATGGAGTTTGTGATCGACTTAATTCCTGGAACTAGTCCGATATCTATGGCTCCATATCGTATGTCCGCATCGGAATTGAAAGAGTTGAAGAGTCAACTTGAAGATCTACTTGAGAAAAGGTTTATTCGTCTGAGTGTGTCACCGTGGGGTGCACCAGTGTTGTTGGTTAAGAAGAAAGAAGGTTCTATGAGACTCTGTATGAATTACAGACAATTGAACAAGGTGACTATCAAGAATAAGTATCCACTTCCAAGAATTGACGATTTGATGGATCAGTTGGTTGATGCGAGTGTGTTCAGTAAGATAGATTTGAGATCTGGGTACCATCAGATTCGCGTGAAGGCTAGAGATATTCAGAAGACTGCTTTTAGAACGAGGTATGGACACTATGAGTATTCTGTGATGCCATTTGGTGTGACTAATGCACCAGGTGTATTTATGGAATACATGAATAGGATTTTCCATCCTTATTTGGACAAGTTTGTGGTGGTGTTCATTGATGATATTTTGATTTATTCGAAGAGTGAAGAAGAACATGTTGAGCATCTGAGGATTGTGTTATCTGTATTGAAAGAGAAGTAGTTATACGCTAAACTTTCTAAGTGTAAATTTTGGTTGAAGGAAGTGAGTTTCCTTGGTCATGTGATTTCGAGTAGAGGTATTGCAGTTGATTTGTTGAAGGTTGAAGCGGTATCACAATGGGAAACTCCGAAGTCAGTTTTTGAGATTAGAAGTTTTCTTGGTTTGGCGGGATATTATCGGAAATTTATTGAGGGATTTGCCAAGTTATCATTGTCGTTGACGCAGTTGACTAGGAGAAGTCAAGCTTTTGTGTGGGATGCGAAATGTGAAGGAAGTTTCCAAGAGCTTAAGCGAAGATTGATGACAATTCCTGTTTTGATTTTGCCGAATCTAACAGAATCATTCGTTGTGTATTATGATGCTTCTTTGATGGGTATAGGAGGTGTGTTGATGCAAGATAAGAAAATTGTAGCTTATGCTTCGAGGCAACTCAGAGTGCATGAGAAGAATTATCCGACGTATGATTTAGAGTTGGCCGCTGTTGTATTTGTGCTGAAACTTTGGATGCATTATTTGTTTGGTTCGAGATTTGAGGTGTTTAGTGATCATAAGAGTTTGAAGTATCTTTTTGATCAGAAAGAATTGAATGCAAGGTAAAGGAGATGGTTGTAACTTCCGAAGGATTTTGATTTTGGTTTGAATTACCATCCGGGTAAAGCAAATATGGTAGCTGACACGTTGAGTAGGAAATAATTGCATATGTCGATGATGATGGTAAAAGAGTTGGAATTGATTGAGTAATTTCGTGAATTGAGTTTGGTGTGTGAGAAGACTTCTTATGGAGTTAAGCTGGGTATGTTAAAGCTTACTAGTGGTATTCTGGACGAGATTCGAGAAGGACAGAAATCTGATTTGAGTTTAGTTGATCAGTTGACTTTGATCAATCAAGGTCGAGGTGGTGATTTTCGGATTGATGAGAATGGTATCATGAGGTGTCATGATCGAGTTTGTGTTCCTGATGTTGTTGAGCTGAAGAAGAGTATTCTTGAGGAAGGACATCGTAGTGGATTGAGTATTCATCCAAGTGCTGCTAAGATGTATCAAGATTTGAGGAAAGTATTTTGGTGGCCTCGCATGAAGAAGGATATTGTCGAGTTTGTGTATTCTTGTTTGACTTGTCAGAAGTCAAAGATTGAGCATCAGAAACCGTTGTTTATTCCTGAGTGGAAATGGGATAGCATTTCTATGGATTTTGTATCTGGTTTACCGAGGACGCCGAATAACTTTGAAGCTATTTGGGCTATTGTGGATAGATTGACCAAATCTGCTCACTTTATTCCTATGCGAATGGATTGCCCGTTGGAGAGGTTGGCAAATCTGTACATTGAGAGGATTGTCAGTTTGCATGGTATTCTGTCTAGCATTGTGTCAGATAGAGATCTGAGGTTTACTTTGAGATGTTGGGAAAGTTTGCAAAGTGCTTTGGGTACGAAGTTGCGTTTGAGTTCAGCTTATCATCCGCAGACCGATGGTGAGACTGAGAGGACGATTCAGTCACTTGAGGATCTTTTGAGAGCTTGTGTGTTGGAGAAAGGAGGATCTTGGGATAGCTACTTACCTTTGATTGAATTTACTTACAACAACAATTTTCATTCGAGTATTGGTATGGCACCGTTCGAGGCATTGTATAGTAGACGGTGTAGAACGCCATTGTGTTGGTATGAATATGGAGAAAGTTCTGTGGTTGGACCTGAGATAGTCCATCAGACTACCGATAAGATTAAGATGATTCAAGAGAAGATGAAGATTTCTCAGAGCCGTCAGAAGAGTTATCATGACAAGAGGAGGAAGGCACTTGAATTTCAAGAGGGAGATCATGTGTTTCTTCGAGTTACTCCTATGACTGGTGTTGGTAGGGCATTGAAGTCGCGTAAGTTGACGCCGTGTTTTATTGGTCCTTATCAGAATTTGCAGAAGATAAGGGAGGTAGCCTATCATGTCGCTTTGTCGCCGTCGCTTGCTAATCTCCATGATGTGTTCCATGTATCCCAGTTGAGAAAATACATTGCGGATCCGTCTCATGTAGTCCAAGTAGGTAATGTGCAGGTGAGAGATAACCTGACTGTGGAGACATCACCTATGCGAATAGAGGATCGAGATTTGAAGCAACTTCGAGGCAAAGAGATTGCTTTGGTGAAGGTCGCTTGGGGAGGACCGGCTGGTGGAAGTGTGACTTGGGAGCTGGAGAGTCAGATGTGGTAGTCTTATCCAGAGTTGTTCGAATCAGGTAACATTTTCGAGGACGGAAATTCCTAAAGTGGGGGAGAGTTGTAACAGCCCAATTTTCACTAATTAATTATTTATATTAATTAAATGATTTAAGAGGATTGTTTGATTAATGTATGATTAATTAAATGAATTAATAGATGTTAGAAAGAATTAGAAGGGAAATATATATAAAGGAAAAGTGGAGAGAAAGGAGAAAGATAGAAACATAAGAGAAATAAAGAGGAAGAAGGAGAAAGAGGAGAAAAGAGAAGGAGAAGAAGGAAAAGTTGGAAAAGCTCAAGAACAACTCTCAAGCATCGATTTAATCGAGGTAAGGGTGTGAAATATCATTATCTTGTCAATGTATATGATTATGTATGCTTGGGTTAAATTGTTAGATGTTTTTCTACAACTTCCATTTTAGGGCAAAGTGGATTTAATCGATAGAAACCGAGTTTTAACGGTCGAAAATGAGAATAAGTGGGAGAGTTTAATCGATGAATGCTAAGTTAAGGCTGCGGGAACGAGTCGGGACTGAATTGGTTGGATTGGGTGAGTTTCGAAGTTTTGGACAGTGGGAATTTCTGAGTTCGCAAACGTTCGCTAGCACCTTCGCTAGGCGAACAGGTCGCGAACATTCGCTAGCAACTCGCTGGGCGAATAAGTTAGCGAGAGGTCCCAGACTTGGGCAAAATGCATTTGATCTGGTTCGCTGGTAGCGAGTGAGGTGGCGAAGGATTCGCTAGGGCCTCGCTGCAGCGAGTAGGTGGCGAGCGAAGTCAGTAGCTTCTGTTTGCTTTCGCGAGCTTGTTCGCTAGGCGAACAGATAGCGAATATTCGCTAGAGACTCGCTAGGCAAGCAAGCCACCGAGCGTGACAACATTTGTCAAATTTGTTTCTAATTAGACAAAACCTAGATGTATTATATGCGATTAAGAGAAAAGAGCCATCAACATTTACTATAAATTTATCATAATTTGGACGATATCAATAGGAAGTAGGATAATTAATAGCTTCATCAAACCTAACGATTGAATCAATAGTTTAATCAAATCAAACTAAATTGTATTATAATCAAGATCAAATGAATTAATGACATAATCACTTTCCTCTATTTGAATTTTAAAATACCGTATATTTTTTTAGTCGTATTCCTCTATTTGAATTTTAAAACACCATATATTTTTTTAGTCGTATTATTAATACAAAATATTTATTAATTATTTGCCAATAGCTAATCTTCAATAGAGAATATAATGACAATCTCCATTAGAGTATCTCCTTCCAAGTTCCAACTATATTTGTGTAGGTGAAATAAATATAAAATAAAACTTATGCAAAATTAAATACGTTTTAGTTTAGCCAACAAATAAAACCTTAAACAATAAAACAAATCAAACAATATATACTTATCTATAACATATATATATATATATATATATATATATATATATATATATATATATATATATATATATATATATATATATATATATATATATATATATATATATATATATATATATATAAAGGTAATACTTGGTTTTTGGTGTAACTTTTTTTATATTAAATTTATCATTATTTTAAAATATATAAGTTACACAATAACTTCCATTTAACTACTACTATCATCTTTCATATAACTCCCTACTAATAAAAAAGCGGATCGAACGCTGATATATATAAAAAAAAAGACAAAACAAAATATAGGCGATGGCAGTTTGCCCTTTGTAACAGAAAGAAGTTCAAAGTAGCACTGATCTCAACACAGCCGGACTCCCTCCTCGTCGGAAGTTAGGGTTAGAAGCTCCACCGTTTCTTTCGGTTATTTATCTGATTCATTTTTCCAATTTCTCTTTCCCTCCGATGGTAGCACCGGCGGTGATGCGATTCCGCCGTGATTCGCTGCCCGGATAGCCGACCTGTTAAAGGCATTGCATCAGAGAATTGCGTCGCACCATAGCTTAGATTTATATTGAGTTATGAATCTTTATATGTTTTGCTTGGGAGTTAGGATAGAAATGGAGGGAAAGGGAATCAGAGGGAAATTTCTCAACTTATGAGAATTCTTACAATTGATATATAATATATATCTTTGAATTATTATAAAAAAAGTAAAAATGATTTTGGATAATTTGATAAAGTCCTTTGAGACCTTGCTCCAATTCAATTTTTTGGCTACTGATATAGGAAAGTTTTTGTTTTACCCCCGAAAAATAATTATAATTCGCGCCCGGGCGAGGTGGGATTATTGTCGCGTCCATTTTTATTTTGTTCCAAACATCCGAACAAGGGATAAGCATTTGTAAAACTTGTGATTATATGGATAGAGGTGAATTTGACATTTGTATAATTTATGATGTTGGTTGCAGCAGAGTGAGTTTCTTGTTTCTCTAGATGGGTGCTCCTAAGCAGAAATGGACATCAGAAGAGGAAGCGGCACTCAAAGCTGGAGTTGTCAAGCATGGGGTGGGTAAATGGCGTACAATACTTAAGGATCCTGAGTTTAACTGTGTCTTATTTCTGCGCTCAAATGTCGATCTCAAGGTTTGGTTATGTTGTTGGTTGTTGTGATTATTTGTTTATTTATTCCCTTTCCGTATAATTTTTAATGTTGGACACTTGGATCGTTAAATTGTTAAGGTTTGGTTATGTGGGTGTTGGATAGGATAAATGGAGAAATTTAAGTGTGATGGCAAATGGATGGACCTCCAGGGAGAAGTCTAAGGTGGCAATCAAAAGGGTGCATCATTATGGAACAAAACAAGATGAAAACTCTATGGCTATCATTCTTGCTAGTCCAAGTGACGATGAAATTGTTGATGTTAAGCCCCTTCAAGTTTCAAGGGATATGCTCCAGATTACTGGTCCAAAAAAGTCTATTGAAAGGTTGGACCTGTTTTTTGTTTGTTTCTTAAATATGGTAATTTATTTAATTGCATCTAATAGCGTCGTTAAATAGCGGCTATAGCCTAGTGAAATTTTAACAAACTGCTATTGTTTAGTGATACAGGATTTAATACAAAATATCGAAAGTATTTTTTGTGTTAGATTCTCCGGTCGAAATACGGGAAAACTCCATTCAATTCTCGATTGAGATGGAGTTTTCTAATTCCTCCCCGGAACTGGAGTTTTCTGATTCCTCCTCGGAACTGGAATATCGTATTGAAATCTTAGAAGATATTCAAGAGTTTAATGCGACTTTTGTCCCGTCGGCCAACACACTAGATGCGACTTTACCACCACGGAGTGGCCTTTTGCAAGATGATGAGGGAGAAACTCAGTAAGAGGCTGTAGCACTGTAGTGTTACAGAATTTGAACAAACTAACAGTTTTTGCGATATGCGAACATTTAGATCTTTAAACCTAGTTTGCAAAATGTTCACATATAATTTAACTGTGCAATCAGCGTTTGTCTTTCAATTAGGGATTCTCATTATTTACCTAGTTTGTTAAGAACATTCATTCAATATCTTTGCTGGTATGCTTGTCTGATTTCATTATCTTGTTTTGCTTGCATGATTGCATCCTAAAAAGGTTTCATTTATTTGAATTTTTTTTATACATGTTCCCCCTTTTGTTGTAAATCGTAATTTTTTAACTGTGTATTTCGACAGTGGATGCTTAACCGTGTTTACATTATACAGATTCAGATTGGATAACCTTATCATGGAAGCTATATCTAGCTTGAATGAGCTTGGTGGTTCTAATAAAACAACAATTGCTTCTTTTATATTGGTATAAATCTGGTTTCTAAGCCCAATTTTTATTTGTTCTGCTTTTAATTCATTTAATTCTGTAGTTAGCATGCTTTTATTCTAAATTTATTATGGCAGCTGTTAGAATACGTAATGAATGTCGCATAAATTCATTATTCCATCTTAACAGTATTTTAGAATATCTTAGAAAATCTATTGGGAGGTGTTTGCATATTCCGTAAGTTATTTGTTTAATTAGGATTTGGAGTCGATATTAATACTACTACTGGTTAGTACATCGTCTGAGAGCGAGCCTTGGCACAACGGTAAGGTGGCTGCTACCTTCTGATATGTAGGTCATGGGTTGAACTCCTTGTGACAGCCTCTCCCCTTGCATGTGTAAGGCTGCATACATCTATGCTCCCTAGACCCCACCTAGTGGGAGCCTCTTGCACTCGAGTAGTAAATGAATCTCAGTTGCTGTCTGTATAAATTACAATAAACTATCCTTGTTTATATCCCTAGAACTGTATAGAAGAAAATGTAAGAAATAGGAAAAGAAAATTAACAACAACCAAGCTTTATCCCACCAAGTGGGGTCGGCTATATGGATCAAATTCCGCCATAATGTTCTATCCAATATTATGTTTCTATCCAATTCGTTAATTTTAAGATCTTTCTTAATAGTTTCTCTTATAGTTTTTCTAGGTCTTCCTCTACCTCTAAGTGTTTGACTCATCTCCAATTGATCTACTCTCCTTACAACAAAATCTACGGGTCTTCTCTTTACATGCCTAAACCGCATAAGCCTATTTTCCACCATCTTTTCTACTATGTAAATGATCCATGTTATAGAGATTCGACAACATTTTACGTTGGCTGTCGACTGCCTAACACAACCTTCTCCTTTTGTTCGGGCTTGGGACCGGCTATGCACAGCAATGCCAACATAGGCAGGATTAGGAAAAGAAAATTAGTAAATCAAAAAAATAAGAAAAGACAATCACTACATATAATAACATTGATTACACAAACATTTAATTTCTTTGATTTTGCTAAGTTGGGGCCTTCATGAAAGAGAGCCAGTTTGAAAAAAGAAGGCTAAAGTTGAGCCATTATGCTGAAAGACATGTGAGCCAATTTGCACAAAGAAGCTTGAGTGGTGTGGTGTGAGACCTGTGGGTGTGAGTGTTGTGCAACAACTCCATGCCTCCTAAAACCTAGTTACTTTGACTTGTGGTTTTTGTGAGTGAAAAGCTCAGTGCTTCTTGAGCCTTAGGTGTTTCGGATGTCCCTTGTGGTAGGGTGTGATCTATGGTGCTATTTCAACTTTCAATTGACTAAATCTTACATGGTTAAGAAATGACATTATATTGGTTAGAAGTGTTATAGCATTCCATTTCTTATACAAAATTGTTTTAATTTCATCACTTTGTATTCTGTAGGACCATTATTATCCACCGGCAGACTTCAAAAATCTATTGTCAGCAAAACTGAAGTATCTTGCTTCTAGTGGAAAACTGATCAAGGTATATTGCAACATGTTTCATTATGTCATTACTAATCCATCTGATGTAAACATACAATAAAATTGTCATAAGTGCACCTGTTTTCAGCAATGCATTTGTTTTTTTTGTTTTGTTTAATCACCAGTGTGGGTGCACTTGACAACCCTACCCTATGGGTTAATGTAGGAACATGAGTATTTAATGAGATTGAATGAATATCCCATTTATAGTCTTTACATGACTTATCTTTCGGGAGAGAGTTCTCTATATTACTGTTTCATGGACAAATACAAAATCAAACATTTACTCTAGATGTAATGGATTAGTATTTGGAAAAATCAAAGTCTCACATTGGCTAGAAATAAGGCCTAGTAGAGCTTATGAAGTCAGGCAATCCTCACGTTAGAAGTTGGTTTGGTGGAGTTATCAGGCCCAAAAACACAAGAAGGTATTCGTTCCTATCCTAGACACATTATTGGGCCACCAATTATCCACGAACCAAGTTCAGAAGTATTGGGCTTGAGCCGTGAGTAGGGTGTATTAGAAAAAACTCAAGGTTCACTTTAGTTTAAGATAAGGCCTAAATAGAATTTGTAATGTCTACGAAACCTTCACCTTACAAGCCACTTTGTGGGTTGAGTTCAGCACCAAACCATTCAAATTAGACAAGGGGTTGCTCTTTTCACCCTTAGGGATGCTTTTTTCACCCTTAGGGATGCTCTCCCACCACCGTGAAAAGTCACAACTGCCCCTAGCATCTGGAGATGTATCTCTGGACGCACCTAAAATCACACCAACAAAGGCGTTGCAAGTGAGACACCTCTATTTTGCCTTTAAAAATTGTCCGGAGATGTATCTCCATAAAATGTTAAAGTGTCTCTTCAGTTGTGCTTTCTAGTGTCTCTTAATCACTTATAGTTAAAACATTGTTTGAAGGAAAACCAATTTTGATACGAAATAGTCAATCTACCAAAACCACGTTTTCCCAGGGAAACCCAATTTCCCCACCCCTGCCATTCCTCCAAACACAGTATGTTGTATTTCTTGGGTTTGACTTAGCACATGTTTGCAGCCATTGCTGATATTGGAGTTAAATCATGGTGACTCTAAAAGCTACTTATTGAAGCTTCAGTTCTGCTGCCTGGTGAAAGGAATGCACTGTATTTTCAAACATACTCTTAGTCATGGATAAAGGAGGAAGCATTTAGCTTATTAATTGATACTACATTGATATGATGTGTGGTCCATAGCCTGAAGGCTATTTTGCATAGTTAAGAAAATTCATTATATGTATGTTGCTGAAGAGATATTAGAAAGGACAGCAGGGGAAATGAGACATCCTAAATGTTGAGTAACTTTTGGAGAATCAACAAAATAAGATGAATGGGGTGGTTCACCTGAAAAATGATATTGAATGGCCAGGGATGAAGAGACATCGTTAAGTGTTCAGTATATTTTGGCACTTTGCGGAGATACATTTCCGGAATTTAGAGATGCATCTCTGGACATTTTATGGGCAAAACAGAGGTGTCTCATTTGCAACGCCTTTGTTGGTGTGATTTTAGATGCGTTCGGAAAAGCATCTCTTGACGCAGGAAGGGTATTTTCGGATTTCTAGGAGTTTGTGACGCACCCTTAGAGGTGGAAAGAGCATTCCCCATTAGACAACCCCTGGTATGAGTTTGGGGAGTGGAAATTGGGCGAGACATAGAGTAATAACTGAATAAAAGAAACCCAAGGACAAGAGGATTTCGAGAGAGGCTGAAAGGAATAAGGAAAGATCTCGAGTTAAAATGAAAGTAGTGACTAGTCTAGTTGAAATGATGAGAAACACTTCAACACTCCCTGTAGTAATTTTTTATTCAAAATACATAAATCTATTTAAAACAAAGTGATGCTGCTAACGGTATTACTTGTATTAATATATTCTCTTGTCTGTCATATGTTGCTTATATCTTCTCTTATGAATTAAAAACAGTTTTTGGTCTATATATTTTATAAATCAATATTTTTTCTTGATTTAGTGTTATACCTTTATTTTGAGCCATATTTGGATGTCATATTTTACTTGTTTCAATTAGAGATCTTACTCATGGGTTGAGTTTGATATTTCAGGTTAAACGTAGGTATAGGATTGCACCTACTCCAGCATACTCTGACAGAGGAAGACACCCACACATGTTATCATGGGAAGGGAAGCAGAAAGGCTCTATGAAATTTGACATTGATGATACCAATATGCCTACACAGTCTGAGATAGATTATGAGTTAGAAAAGCTAAGGTCCATGTCTGCAGAAGAGGCAGCTGCAGTTGCTGCTCGAGCAGTTGCTGACGCGGAAGCTGCCATAGCAGAAGCTGAAGAGGCGACAAGGGAGGCAGAGGCTGCAGAAGCAGATGCAGATGTAGCGCAGGCTTATGCAGATGCTGCAATGAAATCAGTGAAGGGGAAGAAAAATACCCCAAAGACGGTAAATCCTGGCTTTTCCTTTCTTTGTAATACTATAACATATTGTATTAATATGACACGTAGAAGACGCTTTTGTATCCTACTTGTACTTAGATGCAAAATGGCATAAAATGAGTTTTTATTTTTTTATTTTATTTTAATTTTTATATTTACATATGATATTATATGGTAATGCCTATTAGAATAGAATATTCTACTGTTTTGTCTTATTCTATTGTTTGTCCTTTTCTCTTATTCACAGCTGTCTGTTTGTTAAGGCGGGCACAGCTGTAAGTTTGTTAGTGAGCTGTGCCATCTGTGATAACAAACTTACAACTATATATATCTACTGGTTGTATTCTATTTTGCTAAGAATGAAAATACAAATCAAATTTTTCTCTCTCTTTCTATTATCTTAATATGGTATCAGAGTCTATCGATCGAACCTTGGGCAGCCCACCGTTTAAATCCACGCACCAAGCCCAAAAAGAGTGCTGGGCGTGAGGGGGTGTATTAGGAAGATCCTAAAGTCCCACATTGGTTGGAGATAGAGCATTGAAATAGTTTATATAGAGTGACACCCCTCACCTTACCAACCGGTTTTGTAAGGCTGTGTTAGGTCAAACTCTAATAATGTCCACTCTCCTTTTTTTAGCCTTTTCTTTTTTCTTTCCCGTGCTCCCATGGCTTCTCCTTTCAATTCTGAGGGTGTTTTTCCCTCTTCTCACATCAAACTTTCTCACCTCATCTCTGTCAAGCTTGATGAAAGAAACTTCAAGCAATGGAAACAGCAGATTGAGGGTGTGATTCGCGGCCACAAACTGCAACGGTTTGTTACGACGCCACTTGTTCCTTCGCGCTTCCTTCCCGGCGCAGATCTGGTCACCGGCGGTGCGAATCCCTTGTATCTTGACTGAGAACAGCAAGATGCGCTTATCTGTACTTGGCTCCTCTCTACTATCTCTGACTCCATTCTTCCGAAACTGGTCGATTGCACGTACTCATGGCAAGTGTGATCTGAAGTTCAACGTTACTTCAACACCTTGCTCACTACCAAGGCGCGTCAACTTCGATCGGAGCTCCGAAATCTCACCAAAGATTCGCGCACGATAACAGAATTCATGATTCGTGTTCGTGACATCAGCGAATCTCTGGTATCTATTGGCGACCCTGTTCCTCAGCGGAATCTCATTGAAATCGTTCTCGATGCTCTTCCTGAAGTGTATGATCCTATTGTTGCTGTGATGAACAACAAAGAGGATCTCAGTACGATTGAAGAGCTTGAATCGAGTCTCCTTGCTCATGAATCGCGTCTAGAGAAGAATCGTAAAGCTGTTGTCATTGAACCTGTTTCAGTGAATCTTGCTCAAGCACCACCATCTTCTCAGTCTTTCTTTACTGATGCTTCTGGTGTAGATACTGCCTCAACCTTTCCGGTTGGTACTAGCCATGTTAACGCCACTGCTGACAATCATGGTTATGGCTTTCGTGGTGGTAGGTCTGGTCGTGGTGGTGGAAGATTTGGACGTGGAGGTGGCAGATCTGGTAAAGTTTCTTGTCAAATCTGCCACAAACCTGGTCATGATGCATCAATATGTTATCATAGGTACTCATCTTCAGGTGCTCCGTCCTACCCTTCACCAAGAACTCCCTTCAATCCTTTCATGATGATGCCACGCTCACCATATCCTCCTTCTGCTTTTGGTTATGCTCCTGCTCCAAGGCCTACACCACCAAGGCAACCTCAACCTCAAGCTTTCTTAGCAGGTTCTGATCCCAGCTTCAACAACCAATGGTGGTATCCAGATTCAGGTGCTTCGCATCATGTCACGCCGCCTGAGATTTCAAATTTGTCTGATGCTTCTTCACTGCCTGGAACTGAACAAGTGTTCATGGGGAATGGTCAAGGTTTGTTTATTGATTCTATAGGTTCCATGAGTTTTCCTTCCTCTAATCCCTCTAATTCATCATTAATCTTGCATAATCTTCTTCTTGTTCCTCATATAACTAAGAATCTCATCAGTGTCAGCAAATTTGCTCAGGATAATCGTGTCTATTTTGAATTTCATCCTCAATTTTGTGTTGTAAAATCGCAGGATACTTCTGAAATTCTTCTTCATGGTACTGTTGGAGCTGATGGACTCTACAGATTTGCCAAGCCCATTGCCTCTCTATCCAAGTCTATTAGTTCTAGTTCTAAGTCTCCTAGTTCTAATTTCTGTTCTAGATTTAGTTATCCTTGTAATCCTGTTGCTACTAGCAACCATCTTTCCTATTGTAATGATGATTTTCACAATAATAAAACTGCATCTAACTCTACTTTCAATTCTCCTGCTGTACATTTAACTTCTGCTCTTAATTCCTACTCTAATTCTGCCATGTCTAACTCTGCCACTATATCAAATAACAAGTATGCTCTATGGCATACTAGGCTTGGTCACCCTCACCATCATGCACTTCTTGAGGTTCTCAAACTCTGTCAAATTCCTATCCCTCAAAAGCCTCCCACTGACCTATGTTCTGCTTGCTGTTTAGGCAAGTCTCACAGACTGCCATCAACATTGTCCACTACTATTTTCACTTGTCCCTTTGAACTCGTTGTGTGTGATCTTTGGGGCTTTGCACCCATGGTCTCCTCAGGAGGTTACTCTTATTTCTTAACCTGCGTTGATGCTTTCTCGAGATTTGTTTGGGTTTTCCCTTTAAAACTAAAGTCTGACACCCTCACTCAATTTATACACTTCAAGTCTATGGTTGAACTTCAGTTCAACTGTAAAATTAAAGGCATCCAAAGTGATGGAGGTGGTGAGTTCAAACCTCTCACTAGGTTTCTTGCTCCCTTAGGAATTACTCATAGGTTCTCTTGCCCTTACATTCACCATCAAAATGGCATAGTGGAAAGGAAACATCGCCATATAGTTGAAACAGGCCTTACTCTTCTTGCTCATTCTAAACTTTTCAAGTATTGGGATCATTCCTTTCTCACTGCAGCCTACCTTATCAATAGGTTACCTAGTGCTTCCCTTCAAAATAAATCTCCTTACTCCATTTTAACGCACATACCTCCTGACTATTCCTCAATGAGGACTTTTGGTTGTGCCTGTTTCCCCTTCCTTAGACTCTATACCTCCCACAAACTTTCATTTAGATCTCAGGAGTGTATTTTTCTAGGATATTCCTCTGTTCACAAAGGCTACAAATGCCTTTCAGCTGATGGACACATATATATATATATATATCTAAAGATGTCCTATTCCATGAAACTAGATTTCCCTACCCTGAGCTCTTTCCTAGCTCCTCTACTCCTGTGACTTCCACTACTTCTGCCTCTTGGTTTCCTTCTGCCTCTCCACCTGTTCCTACATTTCATATTCCCCCACTGCAGCAGGTTTCCCCTCCTGTCTCTTCTCAGCCATCACCTTCTAATGCTGCTACACTGCAGAACATTCTTATTCTCCTATCTCTGCTCAACCTATGTCTCCTATTGTCTCTAATGCAGGCTCTCCCTCTTCTCCCCTGCATCATTCACCCTCTTCTCCTTCTGACCTTTCTAATCTGGCCAACACTATATCTCCTTCCTCTTCATCTCCTGTCCCTTCTTCTTCTTCTAATTCTGCTCTTATTCCTCCTATTCACCCTCTCAATGTTCATCCCATGCAAACTCGTGCCAAAAATGGCATTGTTCAGCCTAGAGTCAATCCTACTTTGCTCTTAACTCACATGGAACCTACCTCAATCAAACAGGCCTTAACCACTCCTCACTGATTTCAGGCTATGCAAGATGAATATCAGGCTCTTTTGAAAAATCAGACTTGGTCTTTGGTGCCTCCTGTTAGTTTAATGGCAGAAAATAACAAATAGAGAGGCAGAGAAGTAGAGAAAACTGTTGGTTAAAAGAAAAGAATATATTTTGATCAATAGAAGCGTTACAATAAATAATAGAAAGGAAAACTGAAAACTATCCCACGTAACCATGATTTTAGGGAATTGAATAATTAAACTAATTTGCTCCTAAAGTATAACAACTACTACTAGCTTGCTCCTAAAGTATAGCAACCACTAATTGACTAAAAAACTGAAACAATAAAATAAAATAGTAATAATAAATCTAGCAGTTACAAAAACACATTTAATACTCCTCCTTGCTTTAGGAACTGCAAACTCCAATCAGTTGCCTTAGATATTCAAATTTGCTGATAGATAATGGCTTTGTAAACATGTCAGCCAATTGATCTTCAGACTTGCAGTAAATTAAGTTTACTTCTCCACTTTGTTGCATCTCTCTCAAAAAATAGAGCTTGATGTTGAAATGTTTAGTCTTTCCGTGACATACTGGATTGTTTGCAATAGCAATTGCAGCCTGGTTGTCAACAAAAATTTCTGTTTTGTTCTTCTGCTGCAAAGATAAATCACATAAAATCTTCTTCAACCATAAAGCTTGATTTACAACATTGCTGCTATAAATTCAGCCTCAGCGGTGGATTGTGCTACAGTCTCTTGCTTCTTTGTGCACCATGAGAATACTCCCGAGTCTAGGCTGAAACAGTATCCTGAAGTGCTCTTCATATCATCAATGGATCCAGCCCAATCACTATCAGAGAATCCATACAACTTGAATTCTTTACACGTATCGAACTTGACTCCATAATCAATAGTGCCTTTGATATATCTCAATATTCTTTTTGCTGCTTGCAAATGAATTTCACTTGGACAGTGCATAAAACGAGACAAGAGACTTACCGCAAATAGAATGTCCGACCTTGTTGCAGTGAGATACATCAGACATCCAATCAAGCCTCTATAATATCCTTCATCAATTTTTTCAGCACCATCATCCTTGCTCAACTTTTCCTTTTGATTCATTGGTGTGCTAATAGATTTACATTCCTCCATTTTAAATTTTTTCAAAATTTCCTTTGCATATTTTCTTTGACAAATTAACACTTCATTCTCACTTTGTTTGATCTCAATTCCAAGAAAATAGGTCCGACCTTGTTGCAGTGAGATACATCAGACATCCAATCAAGCCTCTATAATATCCTTCATCAATTTTTTCAGCACCATCATCCTTGCTCAACTTCTCCTTTTGATTCATTGGTGTGCTAACAGATTTACATTCCTCCATTTTAAATTTTTTCAAAATTTCCTTTGCATATTTTCTTTGACAAATTAACACTTCATTCTCACTTTGTTTGATCTCAATTCCAAGAAAATAGGTCATGAGACCAAGATCTGTCATTTCAAAAGCTTGCATCATTTCTTGCTTGAACTCGTCAACTAGCCTTGCGTCATCTCCTCTTACTAAAAGATCATCCACATAAAGGGAAACTATGAGAAAATTTTTTCCCTTATGTTTCACATAAAGAGTGGACTCGGATAAGCTTTTTACAAAGCCTATGCTCAATAAGTGATCATTAATCTTGCTGTACCAAGCCCTTGGCGCTTGCTTGAGGCCATAGAGAGCCTTTTTTAGAAGATAGACTTTATCTTCTTCACCTTGCTTCACGAATCCTTCTGGCTGGTCTACATATATTTCTTCATGTAGCTCTCCATTTAAAAAAGCTGATTTAACATCTAACTGAAATATTTTCCAGCCATTTTGCGCAGCAACTGCTAACACCAATCTAATAGTATCTAATCTGGACACAGGTGCAAAAGTGTCAGAATAATCAACACCAAAAATTTGCGCATACCCTTTAACTACAAGTCTGGCCTTGTGCTTGTTGATTGAGCAATCTGCATTAAGCTTTGATCTGAAAACCCATTTAACTCCAATGACTTTTCTATTTTCAGGCCTGTCAACCAGCTCCCATGTTTTGTTTTTTTGTATCATGGATATCTCCTCCTCCATTGCAGTTTTCCATTTCTGGTCCTTTTGCGCTTCCTCGCAGCTAGTAGGTTCACAAACTGCTACATTACATCTTTGATAGATGTCAGATAACAGCCTTTTACCTCTGACTGGAGGGTCGTCTTCTAATTCATCCTATAACAGCTCTGTTGTTTGCTGTCCCGAATGCTTATCATCAATGTTGCCAAATAGTTTAGTTGTTCTTTGTGAGTTCTCCCAATTCCATTGCTGTTCTTCATTAAAGTGCACATCTCTGGTAACAATCATCTTTCCGGTTTGAGGATGATACACTTTGTAGGCCTTTGAAACTGAACTGTAACCCACAAAGATGCCCGGAGTTGCCTTCTTGTCAAGTTTGTCACGCTTAGCATGTGGAACATGTGCAAAACAAACACAACCAAACACTTTAAGAAACATTAGTGATGGCTTATACCCATACCAAGCCTCAAATGGAGTTTTATCCTTCAAGGCTTTAGTTGGAAGCCGATTTTGGAGAAAAACCGTTGTGTTAGCCGCCTTTGTCCAAAATGTTTTTGGCAACTCCTTCTCATGTAACATGCATCTAGCCATCTCCATCACCGATCTATTTCTCCTTTCACTAACTCCATTTTGCTGTGGAGTGTAGGGGGCTGTGAGTTGATGTTCAATACCAACTTCTTCACAAAATTGATTAAATTTTGTTGATGTATACTCAGTCCCATTGTCAGATCTTATACATTGAATCTTGCAGCCACTTTGAATTTCCACCATTTTCTTGAACTTCATAAATACTCCAGCCACTTCATGCTTAAATTTCAAAAAAAATATCCAGCACATTCTTGTGAAGTCATCTATGAAAAGAATGAAGTATAGACTACCTTGTAGTGATGGTGTTCTTTGGGGTCCCGCCACATCAGTGTGAATAGGCTGCAACTTTTGAGAAGCTCTCCAAGTTGATTTGAGGAATGATTTTCTTATTTGTTTACCAAATTGACAAGCATTACAATTTGGTAAATTATCAAAAAGTATTGGTAGACCTCTTGACATGCCTTTTCTTTGCATGTTCAACATTCTTTCAAGATGGCAATGGCCGAGTCTCTTGTGCCAGAGTTCTGTGGGACTGACTTGAGTAAAATAGACTGCCTGCTCCTCCTCTGTTGGATCAAACGAGAAGCTTTTACCTCTCATTTTAACTCGTAAAACTTCCCAACCAGCAATGTTGTAGATGAGACATTGTTGATTTTCAAAGGATACTTTAAATCCCTTTTTAATCAACTGACCTACACTTAGTAAGTTTTGGTCAATGTCAGGTACGTAGAGAACATCGGATATAATTTTGGTACCTGAACACGTTGAAATTGCAATGGTTCCTTTTCCTTTTGCAGTAATATAGCCACCATTCCCTATTCTGACCTTTGAGACATTTGTGGGCTTCAAATCCTTGAATAGAGTCTTGTCATATGTCATGTGGTTCGTACAACCACTATCAATTAACCAGCATTCAGAATTGCTCCTTGTCGAATAGCATGTTGCAGCAAAAATATAGTCTTCTTCATCTTGCTCAACAACTTGGGCATTGGCTTCATGTTGCTGCTGAAATTTGCTCCTACAAATTACAGCTTCATGTCCAAGCTGATTACATTTACTACACTTCGCGTCTGGTCGTTTCCAACATTTGTATGGTGGGTGACCCAATTTCCCGCAGTGCTGACAAGGTGGGTAGTTTTTCTTTTTAACCCTACCATTGTTTTGGTTGTTTGCACTATTACCGCTGCTTGATGGCTGGTCCTTCTTGACATGCTTCTTTCTACTGGTTTCCCCATAATGGTGCTTGGCTCGTAAAGCACCTTCGACTGCACCATCTTGTCTCATCAACCTTCGCTGCTCTTGGGACTGCATAGCACTTACAAGTTCTGCCAATGTGATCTTTGAAAGATCCTTAGTGTTTTCTAATGAAGTAATAGAAGCTTCAAATTTTTCAGGAGCAGTTACTAGTATTTTCTGAACTATTCGTGAATCAGAAAAATCAGAACCTAACAACCTCACCTTGTTAGCAATGTTAAGAAGTCTGTTTGCATACTCCTTAATTGTTTCAGACTCCTTCATCTTCTGCATTTCAAATTCTCTAACCAGATTCATTGCTTGCATTCCCTTGATTCTTTCATCTCCTTCATATTCTTCCTTGAGGAAATTCCAGATCTCAAATGCCGAATTAATCGTCATGATTCTGGTGAAAATGTCTTGTGAGACAGCAGCAAACAAAGTAGCTCTTGCATTAGATTTTCTTCCTTTCTTCTCCTTGTGATTTTTTATCTGAGCCATAGTTGGATTGTTCGGTAAAGGAAGAACTTCATAGTCTTCCTCAACGGCTTCCCAAAGGTCATTTGCTTCTAGGTAAGCCTCCATTCTTGCTGCCCAGATGTGATAATTATCACCGTCAAACACAGGCGGTGCTAGTTTTGTGTAAGGAGTTTCAAAATCCATCTATTTGATGAATTGAAGGAAGGTTTATTATGGTGGGTTTTTTAATGGGTTCACTCATAGGTCCCTCTAAGAAGAAGGCTCTAGATACCAATTTGTTAGTTTAATGGCAGAAAATAACAAATAGAGAGGCAGAGAAGTAGAGAAAACTGTTGGTTAAAAGAAAGGAATATATTTTGATCAATAGAAGCGTTACAATAAATAATAGAAAGGAAAACTGAAAACTATCCCACGTAACCAGGATTTTAGGGAATTGAATAATTAAACTAATTTGCTCCTAAAGTATAGCAACTACTACTAGCTTGCTCCTAAAGTATAGCAACCACTAATTGACTAAAAAACTGAAACAATAAAATAAAATAGTAATAATAAATCTAGCAGTTACAAAAGCACATTTAATACCTCCACCTGCACCCAAGAAACCCATAGGCTGCAAATGGGTTTTCAGTGTGAAAGAGAACCCTGATGGTACCATTCTTAAATACAAGGCAAGGCTGGTTGCCAAAGGTTTTCACCAACAGGCTAGGAGTGATTTCTCAGAAACCTTCTCCCCTGTAGTAAAACCTGTCACCATAAGACTTGTGCTAACCCTTGCTGTCACAAATAACTGGCAGATGCAGCAAATTGATGTCAATAATGCCTTCCTTAATGGGCTACTTGAAGAGGAGGTTTATATGATACAACCTCCTGGGTTTGAGGCTACTGATAAGTCTTTGGTTTGCAAGCTGAACAAAGCTTTATATGGTCTAAAGCAGGCTCCAAGAGCCTGGTTTGAAAGACTCAAGGGTTCTCTTCTGACTCATGGACTGCAACCTAGCAAATGTGATCCCAGTTTGTTTTATCTTCACACCAACAGCCTCATTATCATGGTCTTAATCTATGTTGATGATATCATCATCACAGGAAATTCCACTGCCTATATTGCTCAGCTTATTAAGAGTCTTAACTCTAATTTTGCCCTCAAAGATCTTGGTAAGTTGGATTATTTCCTAGGCATTGAAGTCTCCCATCTGTCTAATGGTTCTATCATCTTATCTCAATCTAAGTATGTGAGTGACCTGCTTACTAGAGTGAATATGGCCACAACTAATCCTATGCCTACCCCTATGGTTTCTAGCAGTAAATTGTCTAAATTTGGTTCAGATAGTGTTGCAGATCCTACCCTGTTTAGATCTGTTGTTGGAGCATTGCAGTATGCAACATTGACCAGGCCTGAACTCTCTTTTGCTGTTAACAAAGTGTGCCAATTCTTATCCAATCCTTTGGAGGATCACTGGAAAGTTGTCAAGAGAATACTGAGATATCTTAGTGGGACACTTCACTATGGTCTTCTCATTCAACCTGCCCCTAAACAGCAGCCCCTTTCTCTCTTGGGTTTTTGTGATGCAGACTGGGCTGCAGATCCCGATGACAGGAGATCAACCTCAGGTGCTTGTGTTTTTCTTGGGCCTAATTTGATCTCTTGGTGGTCCAAGAAGCAGCAACTTGTGGCTAGATCAAGTGTTGAAGCAGAGTACAGGAGCATGACTCAGCTTGCCTCTGAGATGTTATGGGTCTAATCTCTGCTCACTGAATTACACTGCACTTTTCAAATTCCCAAGATTCTATGTGATAACCTAAGCACAATTACTTTAGCTCACAACCCTGTGCTTCATAACAGAACCAAACACATGGAATTAGACATTTTCTTCCTTAGAGAAAAAGTCATTAGCAAGAGTTTAACTGTGGTTCATGTTCCTGCTCAAGACCAATGGGCAGATGCACTAACCAAACCTCTCTCTGCTGTCAAATTCCTGCCTCTAAGAGACAAGCTCAGAGTTTTCAGTAAAAGGGAGCTACTGAAGACACCCTCTGATTCTAAGGGGGACTATTAGAATAGAATATTCTACTGTTTTGTCTTATTCTATTATTTGTCCTTTTCTCTTATTCACAGCTGTCTGTTTGTTAAGGTACAACTGTAAGTTTGTTAGTGAGCTGTGCCATATGTGATAACAAACTTACAGCTATATATATCTACTGGTTGTATTCTATTTTGCTAAGAATGAAAATACAAATCAGATTTTTCTCTCTCTTTCTATTATCTTAACAATGCCAATATTTTATTTTTGTTTTTCCATATAACCTGCTTACTAGGGCATAGAGCGCATCTCTTTTCAAAACTGATCATCTAAAATGATTAGAAATGTGATTTGGTTGCAGGGGAATTTATCATTTTTGCAGACATTCTTTTAGGCTGTCAGTGATTATCTGTTTTTATTTTTTTTTAAAATTTCCTATCAAATTGATGTGGTATTTTACCTTTTTCCACGTTTGAATTTGCAGATGATCCCTGCTTGATTGAAGTGTGAAGACTGAAAAATTAGGAGCGTGACCCGTGGTGTGACAACAAGATTCATATCTAATCATTTGGTGGCATTTTCAACATCTTACATAAATTATTCATGGAAAGTGGTTATATGCAGGTTTAGCCTTTATCAGAAGATTATTGTGAAGAAATAGACCTTGTTTGAAATGTCCTTGTTGTAGATGTAAATAAATAATGTTTGAGTCTTTGTTGTAATTTCTTGAGAGAGGTTCTTTCCATTGCTCTCTGTGCCAGTATACCATTTTGTACTAAAAAAAAAGTTGTTTAGATGGATGGGAAGCCATTCAAATTTCTGCAAAAGCATACAGTTTTACAAGTCCACCTTTTCAAATAAAAAGCCTTTGATGGAAAGGTTTTATTAGGGATATTTTCATGTTGGAACAAAGTACCTTTTCAAATAAAAAGCCTTTGATGGAAAGGTTTTATTAGGGATATTTTCATGTTGTTGGAACAAAGTACCTTTTCATTTATAGATTTAAATTGAAATATTATTCTTTGAATCCATTATTAATTTGTTGTTTAAGTAATTGTGTGCAAAACAACTCTCTTAATTAAAGGTGTTGTGTTCAAGGTTGTTTTTTTTTGGAGGAAGGGTGGGTGTCTGCTCTACACACCTGCAATTCTCTATTTAGATTCCAAATGCAGGTCTCTTTGAAGGAATTATGTAAAAACTGATTTTTGATACAATCCTCACATGTTTGCATTTATTTTGTTTAGAGTAAAGGAGAATTTGAAACATATAAAGATTTTTTTGGTGTTATTGAATGAAATTGTATTTCTGCCTCCAACATTAGTTATACTTGAAACATATATATTTTGATCTACATAGGGGCTTGCATTCACATTGTTTAGTGCATTAAACACAACACTCAAGTTTTCACAAAAGATATTGTGAAACACATCCCAGTGCACAAGATTCAACAACAAACACTTGAGCATCCTCAAATTTCTTATGTAACTTTTGCACAAAACTGAAATTTATGCATCATATTGACTATTTATTGGTTTTGAAAACTGTTCTATAGGAAGTGATTCCACCGAGTTGAAGTAGAAAAACTGCAAGATGTCGAAAGAGAACCAGAAGTTAAAACAACCACAAAATACAATAAAATTTAATTTTTTGACCCCCTTAAAAAAACTAAGGAAATCAAAATTGAGGACAAAAAACTAAATTTTAAAATAAGGGGATTGAAAAGTTAAAAACATTTAAATAGGAGTACATTTAATCAAAAATAAAATAACATAATGCATGTTTAATAATAGTAATTCGTTTGATCTAAACTTTATTGCAAATTGAATCTCTAATCAATTTTGATGTAAGGTTGAGGTTTGCGGATATGTTAAAGTTTTTGTGGTAGTGAAAATTTCAGAGTAATTCTTAGGGACTAAAGTAGATAATGTAATTTTGAGCTAAATAAGTATTTGTTCGTATGTTTTTTTTTTCTTTCTTCTTTTCTTATCTATTTATTTTTTGTCTCAATTATCTTTTTCTACTTTCTTAAAATTAATCTATGAGTTTTGGTGCTAACTACTATATATTTGTTATAGTGAACAAATGTTATAGCTTTACTTATACACGTTATTTCTTTTTCATAAAGAGAAATTTTAATAGTTAATTAAGGTTATCAAAAACAATAAAAAAGAAGTTCAAGGAGGTAAATTTTAAAATGTGGAATTCGAATGGAAACCTTTTTTTATTGAGAATGGAATAAAATATATTTTCTCTATTCCATAAATTCCACAACAAAACTAAGTAGTGGAACAAATCGAAACCTTTTGTATTGAGAATAGAATAAAACATATTTTCTCTACTCCATAAATTTCACAACAACACTAAATAGTGGAACAAATCGAAACCTTTTGTATTGAGAATGGAATAAAACATATTTTCTCTACTCCATAAATTTCACAACAAAACTAAGTAGTGGAACAAATCAAAATCTTTTGTATTGAGAATCGAAATCTTAGGGATAGGTTCGAACTCCTGTCCATGAGGAATTCAAACCCCCCTTTTGGCCAAGTTTGATGGGCACAACGATTCCTATGAGTGCCTGAATCCCTGAAGTGCAAGTTACTATCTACCACTTTCCGAGAAGCCTCCCTACGATCACTACTAGAAATACAGGAATTACCTGCGGATTTTCCCGTGGAAATTTATCCGCAGATCCACCTGCGGTTTTATCAACTAATTTATATTGTGAAGCATTATTTCCTAAGAAAACTGAGGTAGCAACAAAGTTCGCAGAAATTCCTGAGACTTTACCTGCGATTTTGGATTTATAATAGCGACATTTTCCTGCGATATTTCCTGTGACATTTTCCTGCGACTTTACCTGCTAAATTAATTACCCACGAAGTTTTTCTAATAGTGGATGGTATATACCCCCCGTGTCTCCATCACCAGCTATCAGGAGCTAGTAAAAAAACTTGTATACTGTTTTCCGCCAACCGTATTGATCTGACCTGATTTGAAGAGGATCAATGATCTGCCACGCGTCACTGATCTGCTAGCTATTCACTAGAAATATGGAAGAGGAGGGGGGTGTACCTGCAAGACACTCTGATGCCAAAGTAAGTAATGGACCAGGGTGGGAGCAAATACAAAAGAGATAATGAGAAGTGAATACCTGACCCTCTAGTGAAAAAGGGTATTTATAGTGAGACCCCGACGCAGAGCCAACGGTCACTTGTGTTGAGCTGGATTGTCAGGCCCAACCCAGGTGACTGCTAGGGCTTACGTGGCATAGTGAAGACCAGCACGTGGTCTTCGCCCTAGTTCAACCGTCCCGTGATCTTCCGAAGGTGGGTTGACCAACTCTTTCAGAGGTGGGTAGTTGGCTGATGACGTGTCCCCGCTGAGGGGGCACGTGGAGGACGTGTGGAGGACACGTTGTTCTACCCGACGGAGGAAGTGGTCTGGTCGACGGGAGTACATGTGCTCGACATCGGGTAATTTGGGCCTTCCCCAAATAGCGTTGGGCTGGGCCTGCTCGGCCAGGCCTGTGCCCAGTCCAGAACAGGAGCCCCCAAAGTCGTAGCTCCAAAGTGAAGGAGCGAGGACTTGATGGTACTGCGCCATGGAGAAAGGATGCGCGAGGAGGGATCTTCGCGAGTCTGTTGCGTCGGGCGAGGAGCGCGAGGGAGAAATTTGTCGGCCTGACTATTTCGGGGATGCAGGAGCGTGGGAGTCTCGGTATTGTCGGGTCACCGTGTCAAGGAGGGGACGGATGGCACGTCCTCCCCCGTCCGTTCTCGTGGGGAGGCCGAAGGGACGTGACTGTTTTTGATGCCACATGTCCAACAGTCAGTGGGCCACGCGGGGCGGCTACCCTAGGGTACTTGAGTGCCTAGGGCATTTCAAGTCCCGTGCTGAGGGTATAAATAGGCAGGCCCCTGCCCATTTACCATTTTCTCTTTCGCTCGCTTACGCACGTGCCTGATCGAATTTTGCGCTCCCATTCGTTCGCCAGCACCGCCGCAACCACCGCCGCGTGCACCGTCGTTACATCTAGCTCAGTAAGTTCCCTTTTTCCCTATCTTTTCCTTTTTTTACACTTGAATGCTGGTGTCGGGGTGTGATGAATGCCCCGAGGAGGGAGTGGGCCCTCCGCCGCATTCGACAGTGGGTTTTTAGGTTTAGGATGAGGGTCTCGAGGACGTTTTAGAGGGGGGGGGGGTAGCGTGAACACCTCGGGGACAAGTATTAGTTTTAGATGAGTACCCCGGGGACAATGAGGGGTGTTGGATGAATCCCCTGAGGAGGAATGCCTGGGTGGCCTTTGCTGCCGTCGTGGCCGCTGTCCCCGTCGCACTTTCACTTGACCTGCGGTGGAAGGGTGAATTTGATCCTGGACATTGAATTCACCGTTTCCTTTTGCTTTTCAGGTGGATATGACTTCGTGGGTCCCGGGAACCATGAATGTTGATGTGGAACCCGAGGCTCCAGCCGCCAAATTACGAGCCCATCCAGTCGAGGAATAGGTAGTTGAGGAGCCGTTGTGTACGCCCTCGTACTTTGTCGACGACGAGACTGGTGCTTTCGTGACCGTCGAGGACAGGTGCGCGGAGACACCTATAAGCTGACAGGTATATCGGCCACGCGAGCATCACCGTATATGCTCAACATATGGAAGAATGTGGTTCCCTATGTACGAGTTCTATTTTCGGGAAGCCGGTCTCAGGTTTCCCTTCACGGATTTCCAGTTGGGGGTCTTTGACTGGTTGAGGTTAGATCCCTCACAACTGCATCCCAACGCGATAGCTTTCATCCGGGCGTACAAGTTCGTCTGCAGGCATTTGGAGGTCGGGGCTACCTTGTCGCTTTTCTTCTGGCTCTTCCATCTGCATAGGCAAACATTCGATGGTTGACACAGATGGGTTTCGCTGAAGCAGTCGAGGAAGCTCTTCCGGACCAAAATGGATTCTTTCCGGGATTTCAATGCGCGTCTCTTTGTCGTCCAACCAGTATCTTACGAGGTGTGTGCTTCATTGTTTCAGCGAGAAGACCAATTAGTAGACGGGCAACGAGAGGCCGTTATGGTGCCGAGGGTGCCCCTGGAGTGGATGGAGGAGCACTTTACGAAGGGCACAGACCAGTACATAGTGCGGGTGGGGACCCTGGACAAGGACGACTTGGAAGGCTATCAAAAGATAGTATCTTTCGTGACCAGCCTACCCCCGTCTCGACTGGTGACGCTCGACGGTAACTATATCCGCGACAGCCAGGGGAGTATTTTCCAGTGGAAGAGGTTGATTAGAACAAAGGCTCTGCTCGAGTGCTCGTCCAACGAGGAGGCCCTCCGTTTTCTAGGTGGTGGTCGACATCCTCTGCCTGACGTTACTGTTGTCTTTGTTCGTTTGCTGACTTTTTTCTTTTGTTTTTGTAGGGAACATGTCGTCTGTTGAGGAGAGAGTGAGGAAGCTGGCTGCCTCGAGAGCTGCGGCCAAAGTTGGCAAGAGTAGGGTCACCCAGGTGGTCCAATAGGCGGTAACGTACCAGGGAGGAAAGGGATCTTCGTGGTCGCCACATAGCAGTCATTCCCCCATGTCTCAATGGGCTGCCAAGCGGGCCAAGACCCAGTTGTCTGGGGGTGTCGTCGACCTGACAGAGGGAATAACCTAGGATGGATTTCTTATTCTGCCGTGCCACCAGAAGCCCGAGTTTTTTCATGGCGCAAGATCGTCAACTGTGCCGGTCGCGGAGGCGAGAGTGATCCTCAGGTCGAACCGGGCTGCACGGAGACAGGTGCTGATAGACGATCTGGCCTCCATGATATGGGTCTTCTCAACAACCCTAGTCCTAAGTGATGAAGGTTGCTCTTCTGTCGAGCTGCCCAAGCTGCAGGGCGATCTTGCCTTCGCTTAATCGAGACTGACCAAGCTGGCTGGGAAGCTGGAACAGAGTCAGGAAGAAGCGGTCGCGCAACGCAAGAGGGGAGTCGATGCCGAGGACAAACTGAAAGTTGTCGGGGGTCATCTCGGCGAAAAAATAGGCTAGAACTTGTGCCTTGAGCGCTTTCCTACCTTCGTAGACGATGTTGAACTGGAAGAGTTCCAACGACTATTTCAGCATGCGTCCGGCCATGTCGGGTCGGCCGAGCAGCTGTTTGATAGGCCGCTCGGTTCTGACTACGATGATATGGGCCAAGTAGTAGTGTTGAAGTCTCCTTGCCGCGTTGGTGAGGGCCAGGGCGAATTTCTTGATCCGCTGATACCTCACTTCTGGGCTGTGGAGGGCCTTGCTCGTGAAGTATATTGCTTTCTGCCCGCCAGGAGTTTCTCGGATCAGCACGGTGCTAACGGCCTCGTTTGACACAACTAAGTACAAGTAGAGGATTTCCCCGACCTCGGGCCTCGTCAAGACGGGAGGTTCTGATAGGAAACATTTGAGGTGGAGAAGGGCCTGCTCGCATTCCTCCATCCATTCAAATGCGACCTCCTTCCTCAGTAATTTGAAGAATGGGAGGGCGTGCTGCACAGATTTGGCGATGAAGCGGGACAACGACGCGAGCATCCCGTTGACGGACTATATTGATTTCTTCGTGCTCGGTGTTGAAATCTCAAAGAAGGCCTGACATTTTTACGGGTTCGCTTCGATTCCCCGTTCGGTCAGGTAGAACCCGAGGAACTTCCCCGTGCGTACCTCAAAGGTGCATTTCTCTGGGTTGAACCGTATCCTGCAGTTCCGTCTGGAATACTTTTTTGAGGTGCGCCGTGTGGTCGACCTCCGTGCAGGATTTGATGATCATGTCGTCCATGTAGACCTCGAGCATGTCGCTGATCTCTCCTCAAAAGACTTTGTTCATCATCCATTGGTAGGTGGCATCGACGTTTTTTAGGCCGAAGGGCAATACATTGTAGTAGTAGTTGCCCGACTCGGTCATAAATACCGTGCTCTGCTTGTCGGCCTCGGCCATGGGGATCTGGTTGTACCCCGAGTATGCTTCCATGAAGGACAGTTGTTTGAAACCCTCCGAGTTGTCGACGAGCTTGTCGATGTTGGGAAGGGGATAATCGTCCTTGGGACATGCCTAGTTGAGATCTGTGTAGTCAACGCACATCCTCCATTTTCCATTAGATTTCTTGACTAATACAATGTTGAACAGCCAGGTTGAATACCGGGCTTCCGAAATAAATTTTTCCTCTAGGAGGTCTTTTACAGCTTTTTCAGCATCCACCGACTTTTCGGGGGACTGCATACGCCTACGTTGTACTACGACCTTAGCGGCCGGGTTGATGGAGAACTGGTGGCAGGTGACCTCAGGGTCGAGTCCGGGCATCTCTGCGGTGCTACAGGCGAAGAGGTCGACGTTCTCACGGAGGCAGGCCTTCAGCTGCTTCCTCGCTAGGTCGGGCATCCCCGCCCTAATCTTTACGGTCTTCGTCGCGTCTGCCCCAAATGTCACGATTTTGAAGTCTCCGTCTAGGATGGGGCGCGTTGGATGGATAGGCTGCTCGTTGGTGGTTGGAGGAGTGTCATTGGCTCTGTCCTCGTGATTTGGCTCTTCGGAGAAATGGTAGTCAAGGTCTACGGAGTCGACGTGATCCTTCAGTTTGTCCTCCTGAACGGGGGGGGGGGGGGGGGGGGGGGGGTGGGAGGGCTTAGTCGCTTTGGTCGCGGGACCGATTGTACTAAGGTCCTTCGTCGCTGCTTCGAAGCACCGACGAGCAACTTCTATGTCTCCGTTGAGGGTGATGACGACTCCTAGCCTGGTGTAGTACTTCGTCTTCAGGTGGACGGTTGATGGCGCTGTGATAAGTTCGGCCATCATCGTCCTGCCTAGAATGCAGTTGTACAGAGATGAGCATTCGACGACCAGAAAATGGACGTTGATTTCTATGGCCATTTCTTTTTCCCTGAAGGTGACTTTGAGCTCCATGTATCCCTATGGTCTTGTCTTCGTCCCGTTGAAGCCCTGAAGGTCGGAGCCCAGGTAAAGGGACAAGTTGGATTCGTCGAGCTAAAGTATCGAGAAGAGGTGGGTATACATGATATCCACTGAGCTCCCTCCGTCAACCAGGATGCGTCTGACGTCGAAGTTGGCCTTCTGCGCCCATATCAACAGGGGGATGGCCGAGTTAGGGGCTCCCCTGGAGAGCTCCTTGAGATAGAAGGCGATCGGATTGGATCGTCCTCGGAACTTGTCGAGCATGCTCATCTTGCTGGAGTTGTTGCTCATTAGCTCGTCGAACTTCCTTTTAACCAATCCAATTGAGAGCTTGCTCGGGGTCCCGCCTGAAATGACCATTGCTCCGGGGAAGTATTCCCACCGGCTGACGGGGCGCACTGGCTCCTCGGGCAGCTGAAGCTCGGCAGGGAGGCCGAATTCTCTTAGTGCGAACCAGTCCTCAGGTCGGCCAACGCTGAGGCCACCTGTAGGTTGGAATCGTGGTTGGAAGGAGGGAGGTCTTTGATTTTTTTGGGCTCGGGAGCCTCCTGCCACGGGGGGTCTCCTCCCCGGGTGTACCTCTTCAGATGCTCGTCTTTGATTAGAATCTCGATTTCATCCTTCAAGTGGACACAATATTCTGTTACGTGCTTGTGGCTTTGGTGGAAGCGACAATATTTCGATTTGTCCATGTTGGATTTGGAAAACAAACACCTTCTCGGACAAATTCCGAATTGGCGCACTCAACCAGTATGCGCTCGCAGGAAGCAACTAGTGCCGTATATTCGGTAAAACGGCCAACGGGCACGATCCTCTCGTCGCTGATCTCTTCCGCGCCGGGGTGCCGATGCTTCATCTCGGTACCCACGAGGGGTTTCTCGGTTTCGGGTGTCATAGGCGGTGTTGGCGGCCTCCGTCTCCTTGAACCGGATGTAATAATGGGCTCTCTCGAGGAAGTCGTAGAGGGATTCTGACCGGTGGATGGCCACAAACTTGTAGAACTTGGAGTCTCGGCATAGGCCCTGCCCCATCAGGTAACATTTCATCTCGTCCAAAGTTGTTACCTGGACCGCCTCCCTCGTGAACCTCTCAATGTAGTTTTTGAGAGACTCATCTGGGGCCTGGATGATCGCGCCCAATGCGACCTCCATCTTGGGATGTCATCTTGACACCGTGAAAATAGGTCCTTCGGGACCCTCCACGACGTGACGAACTCTGGCTCCAGGCTCTTGTACCATGCCATGGTGCCCTTCCTCAGTGTCGTCGGGAAGAGCCTACACTTGATGGCTCCCCGGACGTTCCTGTAGTCAAGCATAGCCTCGATGTCTTCCAGATGGTCGTCTGGATCCGAGGTGCCGTCGTATGTCGAGAGTACGGGTGGTTTCTCCATCCCGTGGGGGATGGGGGTCTCCATGATTTCCCGGGACAGGGGGGTCCTACAGTCGTCCTCGTCATTGGGAACCAGGGATAGAGGGGGTGACGACCCGTGTCGAGGAGGTGGATTACGCACCCTCGGTCTTCTGGCCGGGACTTCATACTTGCTCGATCTTGGTTTCGGGGAGTGCCTCTCCTTCCGGGGTGGTGACCTTGCTCATTTTTTGGAGGCCATAGGTTGGGGCCTCTCCAGCTGTGGTCGACGCCCTTGTGGTTAGGGAGAGGCGCTCTGAGAGTTCCCGTGCTGATTTCCCCGCGGAGGGGAGCGGGACGAGGTGTCATATTCCAGCGTGCCAATGCGCTTATTCTGCTGGAACAACATCATATTTGTCTGGTTAATGGCTGCTAAGAGTGCAACCATCGTCGGATCCCCCCCAACCGGTGTGGGAATGGGCTGGAATACCGTCGGGCTTCTCGCCCGAGGAACGACGTGGTGTGCCACGTCTTCGGATGAAGGGGAGGCAGTCTGGCCATCCCTGACATTGGTCTCGCGGGGTTGAGATGTCCCCGAATGAGGGTCACCATTGGTGACCGGGGCGATGGTGGAGTTGTGGACAGTGTCATCTTTACGTGGGCTAGTCATGATCATGAAATTTGAACGGAAGAAGCTTTGGTTCTCTGCTCGGAGGAACGGGGAAGCTTAGTTTCCCACAAACGGTGCCACTGATCTGACCTAATCAGAAGGGGATCAATGACCTGCCACGCGTCGCTGATCTGCTAGCTGTTCACCGGAAATATGGAAGAGGAGGGGGTGTACCTGCAAGACACTCTGATGCCAAAGTAAGTAATGGACCAAAGTGGAAGCAAATACAGAAGAGAGAATGAGAAGTGAATACCTGACCCTCTAGTGAAAGAGGGCATTTATAGCGAGACCCCAACGTAAGGCTAACAGTCACTTGTGTTGGGCTGGATTGCCAGACCCAACCCAGATGACTGCTAGGGCTTACATGGTGTAGTGAAGACCAACACGTGGTCTTTGCCCTAGTCAACCGTCCCGTGATCTCCGTAAGGTGGATTGACCAGCTCTTTTGAAGGGGGATAGTTGGCTGATGACGTGTCCCCGTAGAGGGGGCACGTGGAGAATATGTGGAGGACACGTTGTTCTGCCCGACGAAGGAAGCGCCTTGCCCGACGAAGGAAGTGGTCTGGTCGACGGGAGTACCTGTGCTCGACATCAGGCAATTTGGGCCTTCCCCAAATAGCGTTGGGCTGGGCCTGATCGATTAGGCCTGGGCCTGCTCGATCAGGCCTGGGCCCAGTTCAGAACACGTATGTTTACACCGATTTTTGATAATGTAAACAATCATTATTCATCAACACTTTAGGACTGGATAAAATTCCTTTTACAATATTCGTTCAAGTCTCACAATTTATGATATCAATTCATATGAATTTTCTAAGAACAAAATCATTGTTCTTATTAGTATTAGAATTAATTCCAACAACTTTTATAAAACAAATTGTCTCATGACAACTTAAAAGAAATAAAATTCAAGTGAGCATTTAAAAGAAAGAAAAATGAAGGAAATGAAAAGAAATGTAGATTTGAAAAATGAAAATGAAAATAAAGCACAAACAAAACAATCTTAAATTGAAGAGAATATAAAGGGTGGATGAAATTCATTGTCCCTGAACCCCTTTGCCCTTGTGGCGTGGGTGTTACAAGATTTTCAAAAAAATAGGATCCAACCTCTAAAATATAGTAATTACAACAATTTATAGAGAAAAGAAAATAACTTTCTACATCTAAGATTTTAACAAGTGTCTTATTTAATAAATTCCTTAATCTAAGATTGACACATGTCCTTTTGGATAACTACTTTTAATAACTTTCGATAACTTTATTGTAGGAGTTGTTTGCTTGATCGATGCAATACGTCAATATTCGACTCTTTGAATGACTTCTTCAACTGTCTTTTCCAAATATCTTTTTGAATGTCTTATAACATGCCACTTCTTGGTTGAAATTAAAACCTTCAAAAACACCATGTAGATGCTTTTGATTGACTGCATTTTGTGGCAAAAAATTAGAGTGTGTATGAATGTTATGACTGATGTTATGACATACATGAAGAGTGTTCTGTAGGGTAAGTTGGTATAGCTAAAGAGTAAGTTAAGTTGGATGTCATGCTGGATGTTATGACATCAAGCGTATGACATCAGTGCACACAACTGAGTTTTCTGGTACTTAGAATGAGGAAGCTCAGGCTAGAATTCAGGAAACATTTTAGAAGCTCAAGCTAGAAGTCAAGAAACATTTTAGAAGCTCAGGCGAAATAAATTGTTCCTAACCTAATTTATAAGTTTGGAGATTCATGAAGAGTGGTTTTATCTTAGGTAAACCTAAATTCTGCACAAAGGCCCAAAGGCAATCTGCTGCTATAAATAACAGAGGATGAATCCTAATGGAGTAGAGATTGAAGAGTGTATTTTTGTGAGTAAAGAGGTTTGTTCTTCACGTGTGTATTGTGTCTTAGGAATACTTGTTAACCAAGCAATTGTCAGATGTATAGTTGCATTGGCTTAGTATTGTTAAGCTGTTAAGTGTGTCACTCTAAAGCTTTTAAGCAAGAGTGTTATGTCTCTTGATCAAAGCTGTGAAGCAAGATCAAGGTGTGTTTGAAGCGTGTCTTCATATCTCATTTGTAATTGTGTATTGATATTACTGTGGTGATTGAGGGGGAGTGAGTTGGTAACTCAGGTCTAGTAGGTTCTAGGCTGAAGTGTCATTGGGTAGGTCTTAAGTGAAGAGTGCAAATTGGTTGTTTGACTCTGAATTAATTCTACTAATAGTGAATTTCCTCCCTGGTTTGATAGCCCCCAGATGTAAGTATGGTTTGCACTGAACTGGGTAAATAATTACTTGTGTTATTTACTACTTTACATTTACAGCTTGTTTCCCAAGTTTAGTAGTCTGTGTTATAGTGGATGTCATAACATCCGTGATAACATCCACTGTGTGGTTGCCAGAATTTCACACCCTACTATCTATAGCACCAAATTGAATTCCTTCGACATCCACCAATTTGTTGCATATAATTCGGTTGATAGTCGGAATACAAAGACTTTAATTTTATATATTAACAGAGGTGCCAATTTTTTCGCTGTGAAAATTGGTGAACAACCGTTGGTCTTCCAAATCGAAAATGATTTGTTTTACTTGCAGGATCGACCACACAAATCCTAGGACATGTGCTAATTGATCTTTAAACAAAGTTTAAAAATACGATGAACACTTTGACAGAGTTCATGATAAAATAACTTATTTCAAATGTAAGTAGAAGTGGAAGTGAAGGATTAAAGTCAAAAGACTGATAAAAGATATAGAAAGTAACTTTCATAAAGAAATGATAAATTCTTAATGAAATATACTCATTGAATTGCATTGAAATGTAAAAATGGTGTTACATCAACGTACATTCTCATAACTCGTTTCTCTACACGCGGGTATTTGGAGTATACTGAAGAATTTGTACACAATTGAACACACACAAATCTTAACACTAAGACTTGCTATTTATACTAATAAAATATATCTGTCATTAACGGCTAGCAAACTAAATCGAGACAAGTGACGCTCTCATGTCTTCAATTCCTAGAAGCACTCCACGTGTCTTCTTTGAAAAACGGATAAGAACGAGCTTTCTCTCCTTTATTTGAATTCAAATCTTCTTGTCGAAATGCATTCAGTAGCACCTCTGTCGAATCAAATCTTCCAACTGCCAAGAAATATTTCTAAGTCCATAAAATGGTTTTTTCTGGCTAAAGGACGCCTTCGACTCACATTCCAAAAATATGGCTCCGGTCGAAGTCCTCTGATTTTCCAGGAAATTATATTATTTTCTTTTCATCCAGTTCAGGCGTCGAAATTTAGAGCCAACAAATTTCCCCCCAAAAATATCATTTTTGACATCACTGAAGAAAAAGGCATTTTTTGATAATGTCATTCGATGCCACGAATGACTTTTGCATGCTTTTGATGTCTCTTACTATTCCAAAAAACCTGTGACATCATGATCAACATGGCGGTTTCTGAAGTATATCATCAAAGCACACCATAATCTCTAGTCATAATCACGTTTCCTAGACCCTAGGAAATCGTGCCCTTGGAATTAACTGCCCATATTCCATCAAACGGCCCTGGTGGAACATGTGTCCCACTAACAATCAGCTCTTTAACGCTGATTTGAAGTCCTTTGAACTCTCACGAGCTTATAAATTGCTCTAAACTTAGCCATTTTAACTTTTACAATTCCCTAAAATCTTCAAGCATCTTCTTCTCTCTGCACTTTCCAAACCTTCAAAAAATACCCAGACTTTCTTCAAACCTTAACAATGGCATTTTCAACCACCAACATTAAAGATTCCAAGAAAGGCCACAAATCTAAAGATCTTAAGAAGATATCTCAGCTTCTTCCCTTTGACACCCTATCAGCGCCAAAGATGGTGGGGAATCGACAATTCATCTTTGAATCGCTTGAAGAAGAAAAAAGGAAGATATATGAATCTCAAGTACTTATTCCTGTTACTATTTCTGGTAAAAGACATTCCTTATGCGGTCCTTTACATTCTCTTAGTTTTGATCACAAAAAATATTGGGACTTTTCCCCCTCTTACCACAAGTCAAAACCCATAGGGCAGACCAACAAATCTAGGGTTGAAAAAACTTCTTTTGACGCAGTAGTATTGAGCAATATAGATTTAAGGTATATGAACAATAAATTTAGAGTTTTTAGAGAAACCCCATCCTTCAAAGAATCTGATGATTACATGAACTGGCTAGCAAAAATAGAGAAAGTTAAATCCCAAACTTGGAAAACCCTGGGAATCTACGACCTGATTATGCTGTCGAAAACAGGTCTTAATTACTGTTCGACCATGCTAGTTTCTTTTTTTGTATTTTTGGGATAACACCCAATACACCTTCATCTCCCTTGTGGGATAATGACCCCTACACTCTTCGGCATAGCCACTATCATAGGGCTCAAACCCACTGGAAACACCTATGACCCAAACCTAGAATTTGATGACTCCATAGGTTTTACATATGCTAAAGCCACATATTATCACTTTATAACCCACATATTATGCAGAAGAGTTCTTTGATGATCCTTCTTTTACTCAACTTGTTAACCAAGCTTTCCTCTCTGTGTAGGAGAAGACTAAGAAAGGTATTTCAACATACATCAAAGAAATCCAAGCATTCCATTAGTACTTTGAAATTGTTTATCGACCAGATGATCTTAGTCAAACCGTCCGCGACGCAGATGTTACACTAAAGGAAAAGTTTCTAAAGAAAATGGAGAGTTTACGACTCCCTTCATTAGTTCCTCCTAGGGAACGATACACAATGGCTTTTAATAAATTTTCTCTCAAATTTCCTCGACTGCTAACTGCTGATTTTGGAGTGGCCCTTGCCCCTCCATTTCCAGTCTGGTTTATCTGCAGGGATTCTATAAAAATCCTTTGTCAACAATCGAAACCAAAGGCTCAGCGGGTGGTTGCGACTAAGCATACTTTAGACAGTTTCAAAGAGCCTCTTCATATCGGTATTGAAGATGTTCACATTGAGTCAGAAATATATAAAGGTGTGGAATGAGAGGTTTTCGAACTAGATTTCTCTTATTCAATTTTTATCATCTTACTTGCAATGTTTTATTTAAATTTTAGCTATCAATCTCCTCCTGAAGAACTGACCCTTAAAAGAAGGAGAAAGCATGCCAAAATAATTGAAGCCTTCAATCAACCAAAATCAAAGGCTGGCAAGCTCTCAACGAAACCCCTGATTGCAATATAGTGCAAACTGAGAGTGACAACTCCAGTCCTAGGGTTGATGATCCCAAGGTAAAAACTTTGCCTAGAAACTCACAATTTTTATTTACCATTTATCCCTCTAATTCTTTGGATTTTCTCTTCTTAGGTTACCACCGATGTTAAAGGACAACCCATGGTGAAGCAAATTATTCCAACAACCAGCAGTGATCCCAACTATCATCTAACAACTCCTTCTGGGGTTTCTGCGAAAGGCTCTACCAAAGGATCTGAGGAAGGAATCCAATCTACAGGTGCTCCCAAGAAAACACCGTTCGTTCCCGTGGTTGAATTTCCTCATGTCGAGGTAGCCATTCTAAAAGAGGACTTGGTTGAAAGAAAAGTTGTTGATCTCTCAGGGGACACTGCGATGCCCATTATCGAACAAATTGCTAAGAGTAATCTTGAAAAGCAACAAGGCGAAGATGACAAGACTGTTGAAGAAGGAGAAGAGAAAGAATAAGAAGAAGAGGAAAATGAAGAAAATGAGGAAGAGAATGAAGAACAGGAAGAGGGAGAGAAATCTGCGTCTGATGCATAAATTAAAGTGGAGGTCCAAGAAGTAAAATGGACCAAGGGAATCAATTCAAGGATCCTCCAACAACTGATTTAACTGGAACTCAATCGACCAACCTTTCACATGAGAAGCTGGAATCCTTGAAAGTACAACGATCATTGGAGTACCTAAAAGCCATGCTCAGTTCCCAATACAGCTCTAGCGACAAAAGCACCAACACTTCGACCGCCTCAGGGAATCTTCTAACTAGGAAAACTGACAGTGATTTGCTCATGCAGATAAAATAAAAAATATTTGCAGTGGACTTGTTCCAAATCTTAAAACATGATGTTTTTGTTAGTTTTGGACTTATAAAACTTCTGAAGCAAATTAATATCTTGGAACTTTCACCAGAAGTGACTGATGTTGTTATGGAACTGAGTATACTAATCGGTCTTGTTGTTGCTGATCTTAACCGCCTCAGAGACTTCTCGAGCAACCTCACCATCAAAAATGGAAATCAAAAAGCTGCATGGGAGGCTATCTCTGCGTCTACTGAAAATGTTTCGACACTAGAGACACTTTCTGAGCAGAACAAGAAGGAGTTCGAAAATTGCGACAAGAATATTGCAGAATGGGAGAGGAAAATTGTCATTTTGCAAAACAAAATCTCTCAAGCCAAGCAACGCAAAACCAAACTGCTTAGTTCCGTCGAAGACGAAGTGGCAAAAGAGATCCAGGCTGGCCTTCAATATCTTGAAAAAGCTCAACAACTTGGGAATATATTGAAACTCTCTCGACCAATAAAACTCTTTGCAAATACCGCCTGATGCTTCGAAGGTCGAAGTATGAAAAGATGAAAGGCTCATTACCCTTCTAAAGTTAACTTGTAGTATTTTTTATTCTTTTGTTAATCATGACTTTTGGCCCTTTGTGGCCTTTCTCTGTAATGGATTAAGCCATTTTGGCATATTTATCTACCATATTGACTTTGTCCTTTTTCGCATGATTACTCTTTAGTTATTTTATTTCTTGAAGTGCAGACTTATATTTTTTCAAGTATTTCCCATTAACCTTCAAGATCATTTTATCTTCATCTAACTCTTCGATCTCATATGCGCCATTAGAAAAAACCTGTATGACTTGAAAAAGGCCTTCCCATTTAGGGGAACATTTACCTAAGGCTCTACCTTTTCGATCAATAGGCAAAATTACTTTCCAAACCAATTCTTCTGGCAAAAATATTTTAACCTTCACTTTCTTATTATAAGATTTCTCTACTCTTTAGTTCTGCCTTCTTAATAATTCCAAGGCATTAAACCTTACTTCACCCAAATCAACCAACTCATCTAACATCATGTTCCAGTAGGATTCTGATGGAATCTTATGGTGCCTTTAGATTCTTGTTGACTGTAAGTAAATTTCCACTGACAATCCTGCATCATGGCCAAACGTTAGTCGAAACGAAGTTGCATTAGTCGATTCTTTGAGAGAAGTTCGACATGCCCAGAGCACTTGATCCAAACTCTTGTGAAAATTTCTAGGCTTCTTCCCTACATGCTTCTTAATTAGACTAATCACTATTTTGTTCGCTGCTTCGACCTGACAATTAGCCTAAGCGTAATAGAGCATGGAAGTTAATAGTTTGAAACCCATTTCCTTTGCGAATTCTTGCATCTTTCGACCAGTAAAAACTGATCCTTGATCTGTTGTGATGGCCTCTAGGATTCCAAATCTATAAATAATATGTTTTTTGATGAATTCGATTACATCTTATTGGTCGAAATTTGGCAGAGGTATAGCTTCGGTCCATTTTATAAAATAGTAAATACTTACCAAAATGTACCTTTGATTTTTTGATGACGCTGGTCGAATTTCTCCAACCAAATCCAAAGTCCAACCCCTAAAGGGCCATGGTTTGACTACGAAATGTAACTCACTCACAATAACATGTTGTATACCTGCATGTACTTGGCACTCTTGGCACCCTTTAGCGAATTTGATACAATATTTTAGCATGGTGGGCCAATACATGCCTTGTCGAAACAACAACCATTTCATTTTATAGCCTACCTAGCGTGCCTCACATGCCCCACCGTGTATAGTCAAAAGGGATAAATATGCCTCTGATTCACTAAGGCATTTAAGTAAAACTCCCTCAGGAGTTTTTTTAAATAACTCATTCCCCAGAAGAACATAACTTAAAGCACGATACCTGATTTTTCGCTCTATAGATGCCGTTGGATTTTACAGATACTCCACTATCGATTTCCTCCAATCTTTGTCTGTCAAGCTATCTTTCACAGATACTCCACATTTGTACTCTTTTGTGATTTTTTTATGACTAACTCTCTCCCATTATTTCGACTTGAGTTGCCCCCAATTCCAACAATATTTCAAGTTCGGCTATTAAAGCCTCATATTTAGCCTCATTATTCCAACAAAGACCTTCAACGTTATACTTGAATTTTGTTAAAATTTTGTCAGGAAAAATGATCAACACTCCTACACCGGTCCTTTCTCTATGGCTAGAGCCATCGAAATATAATTTCCAAGGCTCAAGCTCGAGATAGTTTATGTTATTTTCATTTATTGAGTGGTCGAATATAAAGTCTGCTACCACTTGTCTTTTAATAGCCTTTAAAGGCATATATGTTAAAGAATATTCAGTTAAAGCTAATGCCTGTTTACCAATTCGACTATGCAAAATTGGTTTAGACAACATGTGTTTAATGACATCGAAATGAGACGAAAGATAAACATCAACTGGTTTTATATAATGCTTTAACTTCATACAAGAAAAATATAAGCATAAACATAATTTTCAACTATCATATACCTAGTTTCTGCATCATTTAAAACTCTACTAAGGTAGTAAATGACTCTTTCGACACCATTTTCATCCTCTTGAGCCAACATGCTCCCTAAAGTTTTATCTGGAGCGCATATATATAATCTCATGCTCCTATTCCTACAAGGTGGTGATATTGGAGGATAACTCACGTAATCCTTGATTTTATCAAATGCTTCTTGCTGAGGTTGCCCCCATTCGAACCCTTCTTTGTTGAGTCGAAGCAGAGGTGAGAAGGCTTGAGTCTTTCTGCTGAGATTTGATATAAATCTCCTTGAGAAGTTAATCTTGGCCAACAGTGACTGTAATTCCTTCTTTGTTGATGGCGCTTTCGCATCCATTATGGCCTTGGTCTTATTCTAGTTTATTTCAATTCCCTTTTTGTGGACCACAAAGCCTAAGAAATCTCCTTCCCACACACAAAAAACACATTTGAGAGGATTGATTTTTAGACCATGTCTTCTCATCCTTTCGAAAGATTGACGAAGATGGTCGATATGATTCTTCCCTGAAACAGACTTAACAATAATATCATCAATGTATATTTGCATAAAAGCCTCTATATAATCATGGAAGATCGAATTCATTACCCTTTGATACGTTGCCCCAACATTTTTTAAACCAAAAGGCATCACTACCCATTCGTAAGTGCCTAAGGCCCTAGGGCATCAAAAGGCTGTCTTCGAGACATCCTCTTCAGCAATGAAAATTTGGTTATATCCTGAATACCCATCAAGCATACTAAGGTATTCGTGGCCTGCGGCGGAATCGAATAACATTTCTTCCACATGCATTGAATATTCATCCTTCGGGGTTGCAGAATTTAAATCTCTAAAATCTATGCATACCTTCAAAGAACCATTCTTTCTAATAACAAGCACAATATTTGCTAACCATTTGACATACCTGGCTGTACGAATGAGTTTACATCAAAGAAGCCTTTCGACCTCATCTTTGATCTTCGAGAGAATTTCCGGTGCAAACTGCCTTGGATTCTGCTTGATGGGCTTCTTCCAAGACTTGATTGGAAACTTCAATTCGACTAGACCTCTGCTTAAACCAGGCATCTCGTCGTAATCCCACATGAAACAGTCTTTAAACTCCTTCAATAGCTGGATTACTTTGACCTTGACTTGTGGGATGATATTGGCACTTATGTATGTTGGCCTCTTTGTTGCCCCCTATCCTAGATCAATTCCTTGAAGTGGATCTTATGCTAGCATCTTAATACTGCCTGCCAACAGATCCTTCTCGAAACCCAAAGGCTCGTCATCATAGATGGCATCGAGCCTCTGGCCCTATTTGAGAGCACCATGTTGTATGGTTTGGCACCTGTGTCGTATTTTTAGATTCTCCTTAGCATAAAGTGCAACATCAGATTCACCGTAGCGCCACAGTCCATCAGAATTTTATTAACTGCAACTTTCTCTACCTTACCGGTAATAAACAGAGGCTTCAAATGATTCAAAAATAGAGTTGAATCCAAGCATGAACTATAGTATTGCTGCAAATCTAAGGAGCATGGAGAGGATTAGAAACATGAGGTTTAGTTAGGGTTCTGTCAATAATTTGTCTTTACTTATGAAAGTCAACTCAATTTGTATTAATCGAGCCCATGTATGGTAATTCTTATCATCAAGTAAGGGAGAAACAAGAACGAGTGCTGGATTCTTGCTTGGATAACGATAATACAAATTTGCAGAATTATGGAGAAATTAGTAAAATTATGGTATATGCCATTGAAAGTCAGAAACAAAATAATCAAGAAAATACGAAAAAGAAAAAGAATTGAAAATATTAATTCAAGATTTTGCAAATCGCGAGTAAAAAAGTAACAATGGCTACCAGAGCTTATTAAGCTCTGATAACATGTTGATGATGAAGACCTCAAAGTAACTAACCATATTGATGATGGAAGCAAGAGAATAATAGAAGAAGAGTGTTTTACAAAAAGGTGAAAAGCTCATGAGTTTCATTGATTAGCTTTAGCAGAATGCTGCTAGGTATATTATACATGTACATTAGTTAGAAAAATAAGTGAATAAACTAACATAACTAACTGTATAATCTCAATAAACTAACTATAGAACTGTAGCACTTAAGTAAGTGAATAAGCTAATAGTACCTATAAAAAGTGAAAGATGGCAAGGAAACAAGCCTCCAAGGGAGTCTATAGAAATAGATTAATATACATATAGGACCCAAATGGATTCAGTTGATGATTTTTTGGTTCAAGAATTGGTAGAATATAGGAATATGAAGGAGGGAAGTGCTGTCTATTTGACAGTGCAAATCAAACACTTGACTCAAAATGAACCAAATGATGATCTAAGAGAGGCTTGTAACTCGGTTGCAGTAACAAAGCATGGATTGTAGCAGGTATCCGTTTGCATTACAAAACTGCTAATAAAGCATTAACTGTTTGGTTTGAGCCGAGATAAAATTTAATTTTCGAGCATGTATAATTCACAAGTTAAGGAAGCTAAGGCCTAATACTCTACTTTAGTTGATGATATGGACACGATATATTTTTTCTTGGATTTCCAACAAAGAAGAGAGGAACCAAGTATAACATAATAGTAACATGAGAAAAAAAGTCAAAATAATCAATGCTTTCAATTTGAGTGTATCCTGTAACCATTAAACTAGAATTATATCTCTCATTGGAATCATTAGCCTTGTACTTGATCTTGTAGATCCATCTACGACCAATATGAATTTTTAAAAGTGGTAGGTCAACTACAATCCAAGTTTGATTTTCTGCAAGAGATTCTAATTCAAGATCCATAACATGTTTCCAACATTCAAGTTTAATAGCTTGGCTAAAAGTTTTAGGTTCAATATTTGAGTAAATAGAACAACAAAAATGTTTATATGTAGGAGAACATTGATAAAGAGCATGCAAAATTATGTTGTAGCATAAAGGAAACACTACAATAAAAAATACTTTTTACCTTGGACGCGAAATGCATAATACTTCGGCTAAAGAAGTGAGGTAACGAAGAGCGACATGAAAACTCGCTACTTATCACCTCGGTGGAATTAAAACCGATAGGTAAAGTTATATGCGCATTGATTTGAATCCCATCAGCTCCATTTATTATTTTCAAAACTAGCGTATCTTATATCTCAGTTTATCTTAAAAACTGAGGTGTAAGATTACTTCACTTTTTTTTATAAAAAAATTGTTATGTTATTTACCTAGAATATTACATTGTTTACCCAGGATATACATTGTTTACACAAAATATTACATTGTTTATAATAAAAATCAAATTCCCTAGAGATCTAGGTAAAAATTAAATTCTTTGAAGATCTAGATTTTAAATCTTCGAATTATTGAATCTTAGGAAAGATCAAATATTGGGTGCAAGATTATTCTCTACGGATCTTGCATGCATTTGATTCTAAACCATAATAAAATAAGGGTTAGATAAATAAAATCAACATTCGAATATATGATTTTGTGCTCAAATAAATATTTAAGAAAACAAACCTTAAACCCAAGTAATTTTCTGCTCTTGCAATCCATCTTAGAGAACTTTTCTAAACGTCTTTATGTTTCAAGCGCTTCATGTAACACCCCCACTTTACCCCGTACGCGGAATATAATAAATATACAGAAATAATTCATGAAATTCATCAGAGTTCTCCAACACAGTGGGATATCACACTAAGTCACTTCATTTCATTAAAATAATCAATATTATTCAGTTTTCAAGTAAGCAGCGGAATACAAATCAATTCTCCAATATAATTCTCCTCAACATGAGGTCATACAACATAAGTCCAACAAATAAAGATACGTAACAATAAACAAATAAAGTAGTCAAATAACAACGTAACCCCGTCATCCCATGTTACGTATCAGAGCGACTCCTAAGACTCGATCAAATAGCAACACACTCCAAGCACTACTCAGGTACCTGGTCACCTGTACTCCCAAGAGAGCACAGACACAACAACAAAAAGGGGTGAGAACTACATTCAATAAATAAACGGTGAAATACACATGCTAAGGAGTAGTTACATACCACACATAAAATAAGCACAATTAACGCACATACACGTGCCACCTCAATCATTCGGCACTAATAGCCCACATTCAATTACAATAATGCAATGTGACTCACTGACTCGATACAATGCATGTGGTACCAACACAATCTCATACGGTTCACACTAGAACCCGATTCCCGTCGGAATCCGGATAAGTCATATATATGTTCCTCTGAACTACAACTTATCTCCGCAACAACTTCCACATTGAAGTCCGGATGAAACTAGGCACCCATCATGGATTCCCACCTAGCCATCTCCACAAGACACATGATATGAAATGCATGTCAACACAATTATGCAATGTAATACATCATGCATAATTCACGATTAATCTTGATCCACGTGAGCCATCCGCTCACCGTAATCCTCTCGGGAATTACCACAATCGCACAAGATTGTCCATATTCGACCATCTTGGCCCACCTCTATCAAAACACCAAGACATCATTGAACCAGAACATGATTCGTTACTAAAACATATACATAATTGACTTCTCAAACATAATTAGATATAAAAATATTGGGAAAACAATTCCATTATCTATCCTATGTTATAGCTCTGTTCATTAGCTTTCCAACGCTTTGAACGGGATCAAAACGGACTTACGGATCCAAAGTTACGTCCAAAACAATTTCGACCGAAAACATGAACATCCGTGACGGACAGAAAGACGCTGTTACGCTCCGGAACTGATATTCACCCAATTATTCTTGCGAATCACTTACTCAAAGCACCCAAAACATCACAAAAACATTCCTAAGGTTATACGGCAATAACGACACAACTTCTATGGTTTATTATGCTCATCTGGCAACATTTGCAACACATAAAACACTATTTCCTGCAATTGCTCTGAGTACTTCAGAGTTACTCACATTTGAATATTACTATTCCTATAGGGTCAAACATATCACAGTCCAAGGTTTTGGCCACGAAGGCAAAGATCATTATTTCTCAACTCTACACTCAAAGGGTCAAGAATACTAACCACTAACCTCTAGGGTCTATAATCAATTTTCTTACAATTGCTCTGAAAGCATCGTAATTTCAAATATCAATTATTCTATCCCATATGGGTAGACATATAACGATCTAAGGTTTTGGGCACAAAGGTTCAATTTTCCATAAGTTTTTCCTATATTAATATTCAACGAAACATATCATTTGGCCATTTGGCCATAACCTCAGATTCTTACGATTACTTCTCTATTTCCCACAATTAACCCAAATCCCGAAACCTTAGGGAAACCTTAGAGCATCGTACTAATAATGATATAATACATTCATTTCTACATATTTACCCAAATCCCTAAACCTTACATCACCATAACATACCGAAAGATATACATAGAAAACTATGAAAAGCAATACTCCCCATACAATAATCATTCAAGAACAACAACAATTTTATGGAATTTATCATGCTACAAAAATTAGATCAAGAATCCTCAAGAACACATAATTCCTATGAGAGAAAGGACCTCTCACTACCCTCTAATGTTAATTCACCCATATTGAAATCCATTCTCCCCCCTTACCTCGATTAATTGCTCAATCGTTGAAGAATCTTGAAGGATTGACAACCCTAGCCTCCTTCTCTTCCTCCTTGTTCTTCTTCTCACTTTTTCTCCCAAAACTTCTCTCTGGCAGTTTATCGTGTTCTAATTCTCTTTCCCCAAAAAAACTTCTCTATTTCCTTTAATCCTTTATTTCTTATTTTATTATTTAAATCCTATAATAATAATAATAATAATAATAATAATAATAATAATAATAATAATAATAATAATACTAATATTATTCTCCCACTAATAATAATATTCATACTAATAGTAATAATATGAATAATAATAATATTCCACCAAATAATATTATTAATATGAATAATAATAATAATAATAATAATAATAATAATCTCATTAACATTATTATTAATAATAGTTGGAATAATATTAATCACTATAATGCTCTCGATATCATAATTAACTTATTCCTTTATCTAGGTCCACAGTACCCCAACTAAGGTCACATCTCTCCCTTACTCCTAACCTCATACTCTTAATTAAGAACAACACACAACTACACATCATAGAAAATACCAAAGCGACTGAATAATTTAAATGGGGTGTTACACTTCATGTTTCATATAGGTTAGATTTTCACTATTCAACGTGCTTTTATAATGGATGTCCCTTAGGCTTCACTCGGATCACTAATGACAGATTCTTGAGCATTGATAAACATTAAATGGATAATAAAGATTAGCTTAAGGGCGTTGAATATAGTAAAAAAATACTTAACTATCCCCTCGGTCACAAAGAAAACCGAGGTGAATAAGCTATTTTTTAAAATTAAATTGTTTACACAAAATATTAAAAATACATTATAAAATCTGTTTCCCAATGAGAATTTTTATTTTTCACGTCCAGGTCCCATGCAATATGCTAGAGATCTGCTTTCCAATGAGAATTTTTATTTTTTGCACTTGCAATTCATTCCAGAGATCTGTAGTAGCAACTCATGATAATGGACGGTGGTGAATATTTCATCTCTTTAGGGAGGATACATATAAGTTATTCTTAGGGTAAAATCCATTTAACGACTATTTTTATAGTAAACCGAGGTGAATATTCTTTTTTTTTTAAATTACATTGATTAATATTAAAATAAATTGTTTACAACAAATCTTCGCTGATATCCAAATTTAGTTGAGTTCTCTTCTTTTTTCAAAGATTAAACTATCTTCTTTGTTGGTTAAGATCCATTATTTATTTAAATAAAAATATTAAATGGGCATGTCTGTCCTATTTGGACTCTCTCCACAAAAGCCCACAAAAAAATAGGCCAGGAGGAGTGGACTTTGTTAAGGGTGCGGCCTCAAAAACTTGCCCCTCCCAGCAAAAAAAAAAAGAGTGCATGTGAACCCGCAAGCATTGTACCCTTTAAGTCTGAAAATTGCAAATATTCGTCTTAATTCCCGCACTCGTAAAATCCCGCAAAGAAACAGAGCAGGACTGTGCATGAACATTAGAACGAGTGAGCCTGAAACCTTGGTTTAAACACATAATTTTTTTTATAGATAACAACTTTGGACAAAAGAAATTCAGATAAGGTAACAATCTTTGTGACATTATCAAATCATAAGCATTTTAGGAAATTTTGAAATTAGTTTTCAATGTATGCTACAAACTAAATGATACTCTTTTTGGTTTGGTCTTTTATTTTGCGAAATATGACCCAAGAATATCTTGTGTAATCAACAACTAGGGCTAAAAAATATTTCTGTCATACAATTGAAATGGTAGAATTGTCCATTGAAGTTGCATGTCTCTACTATTCATTTATTTTATTGCTTGTCATATATCACTTTCATCTGTGTTTCTATTTTGATTCGTTGAGTCTCCTTCATGATTGCATTTCTCATGTTAGCATGCATACAACTTTAATTAAATTAGATATTTATCTAAATGCTCTTTGGTCAATAGCATGTGACAGTGAAATGAAATCCCTTTGTGTTTTTGAACATATTTGATTCAAGGAAAAATCTCAAAAAGCTTTTGAAAACTTGAAAATTTGAGAATTTTATAATATTGATTAGAATCAAACAATTTTACATTGAATTTGTGATTCTGATCAAACTGAACAGTAGCTCAACTCAAGAATTTGATTATGATCAAAGTTTTCACTTGATTCAAATCATTTTTTTAGGAATAATTTTTTTCCAATTTGACTAGAATAAAAACTTTTTCATGATTCAAATCAATTCAAGTTTTCACAAATCATGTTTTATTTGATTCGAATCAATCTTCTATCATGATCCGAATCAAACTATTTTGTCTGAAAATCCTGCCAGCTCTGCGCAATTTGTTTCAAATCACAATTTGTTCTTGATTCAAATTAGAAGGCTTGTGATTCGAATAATGTATTCCTTGCTTCGAATCAACTGGTATATTTTTCAAAATTTGGGTATTTCTTTCATTTCCCTCCATTTTTTCTCATTTGATTCAAATCATATTTTTCTTGATTCTAATTTAACTATCTTTTTTCAACCATTTTGTGTGCTTCATTTCAAGCACATATAAATCATTTTATATTATCATTCAAACATAACATACATCATTTTGTTAAGATTTCTCAGTGTGATTTTGGGTGAAAATCAATTTTCTCTGTTATGAGTGTTCAAAGTCTTGCTATGAATTTCTCACATCTTCAACTTCAATTGAGTTCAGATCTTGTCAATTAGAGTTCTGATATTTATTGAAGGAGGTGTGTACTTGAAAATAACTGTTCTTGGAGACCATATTGAGTTTTTAGGTTGTTAGCAAGAAAAAGGGATTGTCCATGGTGGTGACAAATTCCATTGAAAAGAAGAAGGTTCTTCTCTCTAGCATTGCCTTAGTAGTAACTGTGTGGAAGACTACATATAAGACAAATTTCTTCCTGGATCTTCGGACAATATCACTGCTCAAGGAATCGGTAGGATCAAGGGGTTGATAGCTACACACGAAGGCTTGTAGCATAATTAGTGTTATTTGAAGGTTCAAGAAACATATTCGAGTAAAGATTATGTAGAAGAGTTTGACAAGATTGCTAGATACAAGTCAAAATCCAAATTAAGATATTTATTTTCTCAACTATAAATTGTTGATTTCTGATTGTATGAACTCTTGGAAATATTTGTCATATAACAAAGAACTATGCAGGTTCCAATGGAAAACCATTGAGGAGTGCACATTGGCCAAGCGAGGATGAACGCCAAAGCACTATAAATCTCGATATCATCTCTCTAAATCTACTCATGCATTTATATCCGTAGTGATTGTAAGCTAGGTTTTTCAATTCCGTTGTATTATATTATTTTGTTGTTGATAGCGATTAATTACGTAAAACTTAGGTTTTGTTGGAATTGGACAGTTAGTCAAGTTAGTGTCGTGATTGATAAATTTGAAAACCAAGTCAATTGTGTATACTCCTTGTGATTACACTAATTGAGTCAACTCATACCAAACGTTTCATTGTTTGTAATCTTGGATATTTGTGAAATGAACTGTGTATTTGCTTTATCATAATCGATTGTATAATTTTCCATTTTTGTTTCAAACCTTCCGCGCACGACTCATTTTAAAAGTACTCTGATTTTGGAAAACGGCAGTTGCATTTTTTAAATTTGGGTCTATTCAACCCCCCCCCCCCCCCCCTCTTTAGACTGTTTTTCTACTTCCATATTCACACCTAACATCCATCTCTCTTTCTTGTTAAATAACGAGAGAAAACATTTATTAATGTTCGATAAATGATTCATCATCATATTTTGAGATTTAAAATGTGTGAGCTTTTCATTCAATCCCTTGGGAAAATGTATTACATAATCCTACTCTCGGTACTTTTTAGCAGATGTAATCACACCACAAGAACAAGAAATTTCGCATTAGCAAGTAGGATTTAAATGATAATTTTCTAATTTATCCCCGATAACCTTCAATTAAGTAAAATAATTAGAAAAATCTAGAGTACCTTAAATTTTTTTTATAGAAATCTTCTTAAATATCTGAAATGCGGAAGATATTACTGTTAGAATATGCAATTTTTTTCAAATGGCAACTGCGATATCGATCTAGAGCACTGATTTATTAGTGGTAGATTCTAAAAGAGCATTGAATCCAAACAAGAACCATAATATTGCTGCAAATCCAAGAAACATATAAAGGATTAGAAACATGAGGTTTAGTTAGGATTCTGTCAATAAATTTGTCTTTGCTCACGGAAATCATCGCTATTTGTATTGATCAAGTCCATGTATGATAATTCTTATCATTAAGTAAGGGAGAAACAAGAACGAGTGTTGAATTTTTGTTTGGATGACGGTAGGATAATTCATTGCGCTTGAGCCCTTGACAAAAGATCTTCTCCTTTGAGAGCTGCACTGGGGCCCCACCTCTGAACCAATGTACGTACTACTTCCCGCGTCATGGCCAATGCACTATGATCCGTGGCAACAACTATCTATCTTGGAAACACTGTCAGTTTCCTTGCCGAACATCTCTTTTCCTTATGAGACTAAATTAAAAATACTGATTTGCAGAGTCTGTGGAGAAATTAGTAAAATTATGGTATATGCCATTGAAAGTCAGAAACAAAAGAATCAAGAAAATGTAAAAAAGATGAAGAATAAAAAACAATAATTCAAAATTTTGCAAATCGAGAGCAAAAAAGTAAAAATGTCTATCGGAGCTTATTAAACTCTGATATACCATATTGATGATGAAGATCTTAAAATTGTTGGAACAAGATCAAACTTGTTCAACGTGAATCAATGGTGGAAGTTGTTATTGTGGTGATAGAAGGTTAATTGAGGAAGATGATGAAAGAATAGAGAAAATTTGAGATGAGAATATCGAATGACATTATCTAACAACATTTTATCCAATAGTACAACTGAGGTCTATTTATAGTGTACAAACCACTAAACAAACAAACAAAACAATTACACTGCATTTGACTTATTCTAATAATCCAGCACACCACCTTAAGTCAATGCTCAATGTTCTTCATGCCCAACCTCACCACGAGTCGCTTGAAAACATCATTCGTAACTGCTTTCGTCAACAAGTCCGCGACTTGTTCTTCACTTCTGCAGTAGCTCAAACGTAACTGTCCATAACTCACTAAATCTATCAAGTAATGGAATCTCATCTCAACGTGCTTTCTCCTCCCATGTGCTATGGGATTCTTAGCAATATTGATGACTGAAACATTGTCCACCAACAACAAAACAACTCCTCTCGTGCTGCTGACCAGCTCACACAGTAAGTTCACAAGCCACACAACATGTCATGCACACAATGACCCCGCAAAGTACTCCGCCTCGCAAGAAGAGAGAGCAACCACTGACTCCTTTTTAGAACACCAAGATATTGGTGCTCTCCGAACATAAATACATAACCAGCCGTAGACTTTCGATCATCTTTATCTCCGCACCAATTGGAGTCGGTGTATCCAAGCAATTTGCACCTTCTGCCCGTTTCACTTGACGGAAACAAAATTCCACATCCAAGAGTACCTTTCACATAACGAAGGATCCTCTTAACCGCTGCCAAGTGTGATACCTTTGCCCTCTCCATGAACCTACTAGCAATACCGACACTAAATGCTAAATCTGGACGCGTATTGCACAAATAACGCAATGATCCAATCAATCTCCGGTATTGAGTTGGATCCTCATCTTGCTCTTCTTCGCTTTTGGATAGTTGTGACCGTGCCTCGGCTGGAGTTATGGCAGCATTACAATGCTTCATATCACACCTCTTTAAGATCTCCAAAGCATACCTACTTTGATGCATGAGCAGCCCCAACTTTGTCTTTTGGAACTCTATGCCTATGAAGTACTTCACATACCCAAGGTCACTTATTTCAAACTCCTTCATAAGCTCTTCTTTGAAGCTTGAAATGTAATTTTCACAACTTCCAGTAATCAACAAATCATCCATATATAGACAAAGTATGATTACTCCTTCACTTGCACCCGATTTCACATAAACACCATGCTCGGACACACACTTTTTGAAACCAATATCGTTAAGAAAACCATCTATGCGTTTGTTCCAAGCTCTTGGAGCTTGTCTCAAACCATAGAGTGCCTTCCTCAACTTGTAGACCATTTCCTCTTGATTTTGAACAACAAAACCAGGGGGTTGTCCAACATACACCTCCTCATCCAATGGACCATTCAAAAATGCCGATTTGACGTCCATTTGATATAACGGCAAACTATTGTTATTTGCTATCGCAACAACTAACCGGATGGTTTCATGTCGAGCAACCGGAGCAAATACCTCATCAAAGTCTATGCCTTCCTTTTGAAAAAATCCCTTTGCAACTAATCGAGCCTTATGCTTGATTATCTTGCCTTTCAGATTCGCTTTCACTTTGAAGACCTACTTCACACCAATTGCCTTTTTACCTTTCGGTAAGTCAGCCAACATCCAAGTATTGTTTTTCTCAATCGATTCAAGCTCTTCCTTCATTGCATTCATCCACTTTGGATCGCTTAATGCCTCCTCCATATTTACCGGTTCAGATTCAGCCATTAAAGCGAAATGAATGAGATCACCATCATTATTGATATCACTATCATGGAATACCTCACAATCTCGGAGTCTTTGAGGCATACCTCTCTACCTCGTTGGTTGTCTACTTGATTCACCATTCTCTATTGAGAACGGTTGCTATCCAACATCATTAACAGGCTGGAAATTCAAATTTCCTCCCAGGAAATCGATTTCCCCATGTGGTAAATCAATTTCTGGGCCTGCATTTCAAATCTCAGCAGTTTCAGAAGTGCAATTTTGGGCTTGTTTCTACGCGAAAAAATGGTACAGAGTCGCCACCGGATTTTATTTATCCCAAGGAGGGAAAGGGAAATAGCGATAAAACCTTTGGTAAAAGAGCATGGTCATTGCAACCAAGTCTTAGGGTTCGGGAGTCAGTTATGCGAGAGGAAGGTGTTAGCACCCCCTCGCATCCATCGTACTCGATGGGAACCTCCTAGGTTATTTCACGTGAATGGGTGGTTTTATTAAGAGTTTGCTTGCTTAAGGAAAAGAGGGGTTGGTTCATTTATTTTAATGCTCACCAAGGATTGTGGCCCTTGTGCCTACGTATCCTCCCTTAAAAGAAGTGAAGAATCAGAGCTCCATAGTTCGGAGGCTTATAAAATAGTTGTTTGTTGGTTGATTTTATACCTTGAAAAAGAGTTTTTTGATTGATGCCCTAAGGCGAAAAATAGTTTGATGAGTTGATGTTATTTTTAGGTTTTCTTGAAGAGAAATGGTTCTTGATTAGGGTTACACAAAAGGATTTTGGATAGAGATGAATGTTTCGAATAGCCAAGTCGAGCGCCTTGTATCCAAAACATTCGGAACGAGTATAGGAGGATTCCATTCTCATTCCTTCTCCACCACCTTAAAATCCATGGTGTACAACCCTAACCATATATTTATTGTATTTTGGGTTTTTTTATAAGAAAAAGGATCACTTGATGTTGGAGCAAGGTTTATTGTTTGTAAAGATATATTTGAAGCGATACGGACAAGGTCGATGGCGATGCGCAAGGCAATCGCCTTACAAGGTTGAAAATGGCTCGATAAAATCGAGAGTTTGTTTTTGAAAATGGTTTTTGGAATCAAAAGTCAACAAGGACAATAACAATATTCACACTAAAATCATACAAACATATGAGGTTAGTCGGCTAAAAAAAAACCGAGACATGCAAAAAAAACGGGCGAACTCCTTGAGAAAATTTTTTTTGAGGTAAAATATCAAAAAAAGTGAGAAAACAGTGGTGTGACACGGGCGACCGTGTTGTGTGACACGACCTGTGTCATAAAGTACCTGCAATATGAGTTTTGAGGCTTGACAGAGGTGTGACACGGGTGGCCGTGTTGTGTGACATGGCCCGTGTCATAAAGTCTGGGAAAAAAATGATTTTTTGATGTAAACAGCGGTGTGACACGGGTGGCCGTGTCGTGTGACACGGGTGACCGTGTCGTGTGACACGACCCGTGTCAGGAGGTTTGGGCCTTTTACGCCATGACATTTCAAACAGTGGCGCAACACGGCCCGTGTCAGGAGGCTTGGGTGAAAAAAATCAACTTTTTCTTGTTTATCTTTCGTTTTTATGGTTCTTAAAAATGGTTTCTTGGTCCCCTTAGAACCTTACATGATATACTCAGTACAAAAACACATAAAAGAGGAAGTAAAATGAATATAAAAGCAAAAAGTAAAGAGAGAAAGGTTTGATGAAATGGATACCCAAGAGCTTTCTATCCTTCTTGCAAGTCCTCCACTGATTTTTGTTGGATGTGCTCTCCACTCTTCACTCTATGTTGTGAAGGTTCTGCTTCTCAATGGTCCTCTTGTGCTTCTATGTCACTCTCTTTTTTCTGGTTTTTCTTCCTTTCTATTTTTCTGGTTTTTTAGGGTTTCTCTTGCTCTCTCTATTTTCTGGTTTTTGCAATGTGTGTGGAATGTGTAATGAATAATGAATCCCCTTTTTGTTTACAGCCCCCTCCTTCTTATCTCTCCACTCTAGGGTTTTCTCTTCTTCCCACATATCAGATTTTTTCATGGGGTAATGTCTCTTACCACCTTTTCTCATGTCACTCTCTTTCTTTCCATTTTCATGCAAGCTCCTATGTTGTATTTTTGATGCACTACTCTACATTATTGTCTTTTTTTTTCTGCTGCACTTTGTATCTTGCACCCCTTTTGTTCGCTTGGGCTTTGACAGCTCTTGTGATCAATGTTACTACTCTTTTGACAACATTTTGAAAAATCTGATATTTAGTGTGTAAATGCATCATTGTGGGTTTATTTCCTTGGTCTTGTGACATGCATATTTTGTGACATGAGGCAACTTGTTACTTCTTGCATGGGGCTGTTTTGGATTACCTTCATATTGCCCATGCATAATCTTGGTCTTGAAATATCACAATGTTGATTTAACTCTTAAGTATTTTCCTTGGCATGTTTGCAAACATAATATTGGACATGTAAACTTATTGGGCATGAAGGGTACCATATCATGGATTTGATTAGGGACTTGAATGAGGATTAGAAATAGATCAATTTCTAAACATTACTTAAAGTTGTAAATTTTGTAACAAATGACATTCTTGCAATGTCATGAAATTTCTCTTTGTAATATTCTTGCCTCCAATCTTGAATTCATGATGGGTTTCCCTAACACCATTAAACTTGAAATGGATGAAGTCTTGAATTATGGACTTGTGATCTTGACTCATGCTTTGCAAATTTGAACGCCACTTGATCAAGAATTTAAAATAAAGTTGGATGAATCAATCTTGAATTAGGCCTTGCATTTCATGTTCAATAGGAGTATTTATCTTGAATATCCCAATATTTTCCAAGTAACTTCTTCTTGAAGTAATCTACATGAGTAGACTTTCCAACTTAGATCAAATCTTAGGTGATGAACCTTTTCTTCCATGTATTCCATGATAGGAAATTTACCTCATTTAAAAATGGAAAATAACAAACCAATCCAATCCGTACCTTGTGAACCCGCATGCTTGATATGCAATAGAACGATGTATGATATGGTGAATGTAGGGTACAAAGGCTAAAGGTGAAAATGAGGGTGTGACAGGGCTGAAAATCGATTTCCCCTTTCTGGGAATCAATTTCCTGGACTGGTATAGCAGAAATTCTGCTGTCAAAAGTCCGAATTTCATCCACGATCACGTCTCGACTAATCACTATCTTCTTGCTATTCATATCGAACAACTTGTAGCCTCCGGTAGGATGATAACCAACAAGCAACATTTTTTCACCCTTGTCATCTAACTTCTTTCGAAGTTGACCCAAAATATGTCAAAACGCTACCGAACCAAAAACACGCAAATGACTCAAACTTTGTTTGAATCCGGACCATACCTCTTCTGGAGTAACCTTTTCAAGCTTCTTTGTAGGACACCTATTCAGCAAATAGGCGGCAGTAGAGACGACTTCACCCCAAAGCTCTTTTGGTAAATTCTTTGCTTTCAACATGCTACGCACCATGTTCATAATCGTCCGATTTTTTCTCTCGGCAACACCATTTTGCTGAGGCGTATAAGGTGGTACAACCTCACGTACTATACCCTCGTCATCACAATAACTCCTAAATTCACCCGAAGTAAATTCGCCTCCACCGTCAGTTTTGAGAATTTTGAGTTTGTGACCTCTTTGTCGCTCAACCATGGATTTGAACCGTTTGAACACTTCAAACACCTCATCTTTCCTCCTAATGAGATAAATCCATAGCTTCCTACTAAAATCATCAATAAACGTGACGAAGTATCAGTTGCCTCCATACGAATTGACTTGCATTGGTCCGCATACATCGGAATACACCACCTCAAGGTGATGCTTGGTCCTATGACCCGCATCCTTACTGAAATTACTCTTGTGTTGCTTCCCTTGCACACACTCATCATATATTTTAGCTGGAATATTAATCCATGGCAGCCCGGGCACCATACCGTGCCTATGTAACGCGTCGAGGTCTCAAAAGTTGAGATGCCCGAGACGGTAATGCCATAACCATTCTTCACGACTTGCAGCAGTAGCTAGGCACCTATGCTCCATAACTTTCAACTCAATCTTGAAAGTTCTATTGGCATCCATGGGAGCCTTAAGGATCAAAACACCGTTTTGGTCCAAAACACGCAAAACCTTGTTTTCCATGCAAACCGTGTAATTCTTTTCAAGCAATTGGCCAATACTTAAAAGATTACATTTAATTCCAGGAATATACAATACATCTTTAATCAAGGAATGACCATCATCCCTTCTCATGATCAAAACATCACCGACACCATCGGCCACTAAAGTCGTGTTATCCGCGAATCTCACTCTACTTCGCGTGGCTTGATTGATCTTCACGAACCAATCCTTTCTACCCGTCATATGAGTTGAACAACCAGAATCCAAGTACCACTCATCACTACCTTGAACTCCATCTCGAACCGTTACCAATGCGTTTTTTTCCGATTGCGTTTTCTGCACTTTTCCGGTACTGCAACAGTTGCTATCCAGCAACTTTCTACTGCTGTCAATGCCATTATTCTCCTTCGTAATCACCACAAGAAACGTATTTTCATCATCCGTGTCTTGCCTAGCTATCTTAGCCTCATCCGCATCATTTTCCTTGCATTTTGAGCGACATTCTCTTGAAAAATGCCCAAACCTTTGACAATTATAACACTTCATGGAACTTTTGTAGAGTGGTTTGTAGGCGCTTTGATTACCCTCTTTGGAGCTTCCTTCACCCTTTATCCCTTTTGAATTTTGTGGATCTTTTCCATCAAAATTCTGGAAATTCTTCTTACTTCTAGAAGACCATTTCCCTTTCGATCTCTTGTTCTTTTCATTTAAACGAGCTTGCAAAACCACTTCCGCTTTCGCCTTATCGTTTCCTTTTTCATCCAACCTTTGTTCATGAGCTTCCAATGAACTTTGCAGCTAATCTTTGGTCATATTCTTGATGTCCTTTGATTCTTCAATCGCAACCACAATGTTATCGAATCTAGGTGTTAAAGAACGCAACACTTTCGATACAATATTCTGCTATGAAACAGCTTCACCGCAAGACTTCATTTGATTCACCAAACGTGTAACACGCGTCACATAATCGTTGACCGTTTCCTTTTCTTCCATTTGAAGTAACTCGAATTGACGTTTGTGAGTTTGTAACCTCACAACCATCGCTTTGTCTGCCCCTGCATAAGCCTTCTCAAGAATTCCCCATACTTGCTTTGCCGAGTCATAATCGCCAACTTTCTCAAAGTTGTCACTATCGACCCAAGAATGTATCAAGAAGAGGGCTTTGTAGTCTTTCTTCTTCTCTTCTTTGTGAGTAGCTTGCTGGGCTGCAGTAGCCTCTTCAATAAGAGGAGTAACACCGGTGGTAATCACATCAAGCACATCTTGATAACCGAACAAGACGTTCATTTGCTTGCACCATTTGTCGTAGTTCTTCGAATCAAGAATTGGAAGGTTGGTGGGTATTTTATCGTTTGAAACGGACATGATTGCAGCGGAATAGGATCAGAACCAGAATTTTGATGCCAAATGTTGGAACAAGATCAAACTTGTTCAAGGTGAATCAATGGTGGAAGTTGTTATTATGGTGATAGAAAGGTTAATTGAGGAAGATGATGAAAGAATAGAGAAAATTTGAGATGGGAATATTGAATGACATTATCTAACAGCATTTTATCTAATAGTACAATTGAGGTCTATTTATAGTGTACAAACCACTAAACAAACAAACAAAACAATTACACTGCATTTGACTTATTCTAATCATCCAACAAAAATAACTAACCATATTGATGAATGATGATGGAAGCAAGAGAGCAATAGAAGGAGAGTTTGTTACAAGAAGGTGAAAAGCTCACCAGTTTCATTGATTAGCTTTAGCAGAATGCTGCTAGGTATATATACATGTACATTAGTTTAGAAAAATAAGTGAATAAACTAATATAACTAACTGTATAATCTCATTAAACTAACTATACAACAATCCCACTTAAGTAAATGAATAAGCTAAAGATGAAGGAGGGCAGTGCAGTCTATTTGACAGCGCGGATCAAACACTTGACTCAAAATGAACCAAATGATGATCTAATGGAGCCTTGTAACTCGGTTGCAGTAACAAAGCATGGATTGTAGCAGGTATCAGTTCGCATTACAGAACTGCTAATACAGCATTAACTGTCTGGTTTGAGCCAAGATAAAACTTAATTTTCGAGCGTTATAATCATTTCTGGTGCTGAGTTTGATTGATGGTTGGGACTGGTGCATACTGTATAATATTTTACCGCGATTCTTGTTTATGTCGATGATGATATATAATAAATTTGTATCAATATAATAATACTAGAAGATGGCAGAAAATAATTCTTCAATTTTTATTCATTCAAGCAAATGGATAAACCAATACACTCCAGCTAACAAAACCTGTCTGATAAATGCAATTTCTGTAAATTTTCAGGTCTTTGGATTATTATTAGACGTAAAAAAAAAGTGCAGAAAATAAAATTATTCTTCATGTTTGAATCATGCAGTTGCTTGTTTCTTGATCCTTGCCAAACAGTTGTCCAATGGCCTTGTGTGTGGTAAGAATCTTATCGGAGATTTTGGGTTAAGCTGTTCAAGCCTGCAAAAGATAACACATAACATTAATATTTAACTAGTAGTGTTATAAAAGTGCTTTTGTGATAATTTTAATCAGAACTTTAAATGATGAAAAATTATTTACTCGTATTTGAGGAGAAAATGGTGAAGGAAAACTGAGATTTCCAGCTTGGCAAGATCATTGCCAGGGCACAATCTAGTTCCTGCTCCAAATGGAAGGAATTCACAAGCCTTGCGCACCACCTAACAATCAACACAAACAAAATCATCAAATATATGAAATTAATCACTTATTTGTTGTTTAATTCAATTAATGACTGAAACTTACACTGAAGTTTTCAGGATTGAACTCCCTTGGATCAGGATAAATTTCAGAATCAAAGTGAACTGATCTAAACCATGTAAGCACTCTCCAACCCTTTGGAATGAGGTAACCTGAAATATCAAAATATCTTTTATTTGTATCGCACAATTTTTATTGATTGAAATTCATATGAATTCTGCATAATTTAAGTGTGTACTAACCATTAACGTTGACATCTTTTCTAGCCTGTCGAAAGACCATAAGCGAGAATGTAACGATTCTCATTGTTTCATCAATCACCTTAGAAAGATACTCCATTTTTCTAACTTCCTCTAGTTTCAACCCTTTTTGTGATGGAGGCCTTCTCTTAAGCATTTCAACTTGTTCTTCCTATTAAAGATATCATCAAAAAGAAAATTTAAGTGCAAAAGTGATTCATAATTTTGAAAATATAGATGCTAAGAATTTCGATTTCGATAATACCTTAGCCTTTCGGAAAATTTCAGGATTCTTTTGTAGGAAATAGGTAGCCCACATGGTGATATGTCCTGAAGATTCATGACCAGCATTCAAATACATCAACATGATATCAATGATTTCATCATCACCCAATTTTCTTCCATTTTCATCAACAGCATCTATCAAAGAATCCATCATATCTTTAGCTTTTTTGCCAGGTGATGGTTCTTTTCCTCTCCTTTCCTCTCTTCTTTTGTCCACAATTGATTGAAATATAGCCACTAGATTTTTCCTAGCCTGTAACAAAAAAAAGTAATGTTAAGAGAAATATAGTATAATTAATCACTTTTAAATAAGCACTTATAAAATAAGCACTTACCTTAAGTGACTTATGGAAAGCAAATCCAGGAATATTAATTCTCATAGCTCTAACACCAAGGTTAAGAACTGTATACTCTCTTTCCAAAGCTTCCATAACAGGTTCACTTTCTGAACCAAGGAAAATATGAATAATAATTTTGAAAGTAAGCTTTCTCATTTGAGTTAAGAACTCAATTTCACCCATTTGAGTCCATTTTTCCAATGAACTAATTACAATTTCTTCAATATATTTCAAGTACACCGAAAGTGCCTCGTAGCCATTGATGGAAGCCGATGTTAAACGCCTGAGTCGTCTATGTTCTTCAAACGGCATTTTGATGAACGATTTTTCGCCGATTAATTCGACTGTTGATTGTGGCCAACCAGGTTCAAAGTTTTCATCATCTGTTAGAACTTTCTTGCATCCTTCTGGTGTTGTCACAATTACACTTGGGAATCCAAACATGAATACCTTGTATATGCCTGTGTTTCCAAACCTGAAACAAATATTTTTTTAATAAATAGATTATTAATAGAGAAATAATAATAAAATAAATAAATTGTTCAAATGAACTGTCACTCTGCATGAAACCAAATATCGAGCATTTCTGCATGTCATACATTTGTAGGGCAAAATCGTGACAAAACATCGCAACCATGTCACGGAGTTTTCAAATTGGAAAATGTGTTGGAAGAAAACAATGAAAAAAACAAAAAAAAAACCTTGAATGCATGTATATATTAAAAAAAATCCGTAAAATTGAGTCGTATTCATGAAGAGAATGTAATAGCTACCTTTTGATGATAGAATCCATGAAAGAATCTGGTTTACTGGACTTGAATGCCCTAAGGAAAGACCACATGTTCCCAACTATTGGCCAACCCATGTCACCTGGTGGCAAAGAGTATTGCTTGTCACCAAGTTTTGATTCATAGAGAAACCAATTGACATTCTTGAGGAGAGATCTTAGGACCAAAAGAGCACCTGCAATTGCACCAAAGATGAACCATACGAAAGCCATCACTACTAAACTCTATGAACTCACTCACTCAATTTGAATGAGAAACTATAGTCTCTTGGTCTCAATTTATATGCAAATATCCAAGGAGATTGAGATGGAGAATTATCAATACTATAAGCTATACAAGGTAAATAATTTCTAAAATGTTAAATATTTGTATTTTGGAGATTGTGCATGAATTTTATTAACACATCCTGACCGTTAAATTTATTTTTAATACTTTTTTATAATTTAGTAAATTTGAAACGATAATGCATATTCAGATAAATATTTAACGCGTGTTTATCTTTAGCGGTGAAAGTTTTTAGTTAATATCAAAGTGTTGTAACATCAAAGTTATTATTTGCAATTTTTTATTTTAGCGGAAAACATTTTCAGTTAATATCAAACTTAGATCAAAGTTATTACAGGGTCCGTCAAACAAATTTAGAGGTTTGAGGCGAAATTTTAATTTTAATATTTTAATATAATAAAATTATTTTTATTTTAAATTAATATATTTTAATTTTATATCTTTTAGAGTTTAAAATCATTAAATTATTCTAGTAAATATTATTTAATGTTTTCTTTCAATTGATAATAAAACTAACACAACAAAACACTCTTTTTATCATTAAAAAAATCATAATTGAAAAAATATTATCAAAATTCTTTAAAATAATTAAATTTTAAATATAGAAAAACATAAAAATTTATTATTTATACATATGGCTTTTAATATGACATCTTTAAGAGCGTGCAAATAATACTTCCGCATATAATCCAATTTTTTTTTACAGTAAAGCGGACTTAAAAGGACTACAAAACTATTGATTATGATTAAACGGTAATAAAATATGATCTTATTTATTTTCCGTATTTAAATGATAAAACACCTATAAAAAATCTTCAAAAATTCAAAATAACTTTTATTTTAAATGAATCAATTGTATAATACACATTAATATTATTATAAATACTTAATAAATACTATTATTTAATTGGAAATAAAAATAATTTAAAAACTTATTTTTTTGAAAGTCAATTAATTTAAAAACATATAAATATAAAAATATGAGGCCTAGGCGGTAGTCTTGGTGGCCTACCCCTTGAACTGACTCTAAGTTATTATTTAAAAATTTTAATTTTTCACAATAAAATTTCATTTGAATATTAGGTTGCAAATGGTTAAGAATGACAATTGTATTCATCTCTAGTGGATATGAGTATCTTAATACTCAGTAAAATTTATCTACAATGGGTAGAGTAAAAAATCATAAAATAGGCATGAGCACGGACAACACGAACAATTACCCACTAAAAAAAGCAGGTATACGTGTGGGTATGAGTATCTTAGTACCCAACTCGCCCCAATATCCGCACGATATATATATTTATATATTTTTATTTTCATTATCATATACATATGTTAATCTAACAATTTTATTGAAAACATCACTATTAAATTTCTACGCATTTTAATATAAATGTTTGTTTATTTTTTAACTCAACAATAATATTCTCAATTTTTTTTAAATTTTGTTAAAAAATTAAAATGATATGATAAATTATAATTGATCGGTCGTTTTTTATTAGAAATGCGAATAAATGAGTATGAATATGGGTATTTAGGTGTCCATAGAGTACATGTACAAATACAAATGTTGATATCCATGCGAGTATAAATTCGGGTATAAGAATTTTTTTAAACGCAAATTTGAGGACGAATACTATAATAACCTACCCATTACTATCCCCACAAATGGTCACAAATAGGTGTTCAATCGTTGATATAAAAAAAATGAATGTAAATTAAATCTAAAATGTCCACAAACAATGTATTACCAAATAATGTTAATTTTATTCACTAAAAAATATTCTTTCTAAATTTAATAGAAAATTTAAAAATATTAATTTTATTAAAAATAAGTTAATTTTAAGTAAACTCAATAAAAATATATATCATAGTCTTAGATACAATGTACATTACAATCTCAAATGAAAACTAAATATTTAGTTGTCAAAATAATTAATTAAAGCATCTCAAATGATAAAATAATGCACAATATTAAAAATAACAAAACTTTTAATATTACATTCCTCTTATAGTTTTTTTTACTATTATACTATTTTATCCTTTTTTTAATCAGAGTATATTTTTTTTAAATGGATATTATATATCAATATATAATATATGTTAAAAAATAATAGTAAATATGGTTAAAAAAATGAAAACAGAGTAATTTTTGTTTTTGAATTCAAAACCAATATAAATAATTAACAAAAATAAATATTCTCTTCATTCTTATTATAATTACATTCAAACTATTGACCACCCTTAAGGAAAACACTTTATAGTGTAGATTTTATTAAAGAATTATATGGTATGATGTAATATATACCATTTATCTTTATTTTTAAATAAATATTTTATTAAAACGAAAACAATAATAAATAAAGGTATAAATAGAATATGTTTAATTATTAATTAGATATGTTAGACCAAAATTAAAATTGAGATTATTCAATATACGTCTATATATACGGATAGCAATGGAGTAAGTATACTAGCCATCCACAACAAGTAGGATAAATAATCACTTTTTTGAGCATGAGTCTGAATTTGAATAATTATCTACAAATTTAAATGCATATCTTAAATAGATATTTTATTTAAAAAAATATAATGAATAAGTATAAATGAAAAATATTTAATCATAACTTTGATAATTATATGAGTGTGAATATAGACATTGTCCGCCCAACAACTCATACATATATATATATATATATATATATATATATATATATATATATATATATATATATATATATATATATATATATATATATATATATATATATATATATATATATTTTTTTTTTTGATGTGATAGAATATTAAATAATTTTTTAAATTTTATAGACATGTCTATTTTCTCAATTAAACAATTGAATTGATTTAATATATTTTTTGGCAAAGAATTAATATATGTGTGATATTATTTTGTTTTAATGAATAATATATTCAGTGCTACAAATTTAGTAACAAATTATGAATTTACAAATTAGAGATGTTAGAGAGTCGAGAGACGAAAGAGACTAGAGAGCCTGGAGACAAAATAAAGAGGATGTAATGAAAGATACCAAACGAAGATAATGAACGGCGAGAAGAAATAAAATGAATTTCCAAGGTCAAACTAAGAAGGATGCATGGTTGGAAATATGGTATCAATAATGCTAGACTATTTGCACTAAAACTCAGAAATATCATTATTGGAAGGAAAACGATCTTTGTAAACATACTAAGATTTCAAAAGAGTGCGGGTGATGATCCAAGAAAGAAGGAAACAATCAATTATATGGAGGAAGACTAAATAACCTCACAAAGATTGAAGAAGTAGAAAAAAAAAGAGACCAAGAAGCCAAGGAAGACAGGGAATGAATCTCAAACATTGTGTTATAAAGTTGACAGATTTTAACATGAGAGATTGGATAACTCAAAGAGAAGACTATCAAACTTTGTCGAAAAAAGTAATTTTAATATGTTTTTATTTCAAGAAACAAAAAAACAACTCCTTAAAGATTATAAGGAACAAAATCTATGGGAAAATAAGGATGTGAAGCGAGCCTTTAAGCCACCAGATGGGCTCCTTGGAGAATTACTTACTATATGGAAAGCTCAATTATTTGAATTAAATTTTAGTTTCTCGAAAGATGGGTTTTGGGTGTTAGTTTAGAATGGAAGGAAAGTTTGTTTTACATAGTAAATTTATATTTCGCGTATTGTAGCGATGGAAAAGAAAAAATATGGAAGGATTTTATAGAAGGAAGAGTGAATAATGCATATTAAGGGACTTTAATGTTGTATAGTCCTTAAGAGGAAGAAAATGTATAAGTCAAATTAGAAGAAGAAACGAAGTCATAATATTCATAGAATTTGCTGAAAGTATGAATTTGGTTGATGCACCTCTGCTAGGTGAAAAATATATTTTGTTCAAATTTGATGGTGTTGTGAATTGATGTCGTCGAGAACAAATTAAAATATGAAAAAAATATTGATTTTTTTGAACAAACACAAGAAACTCTATTAGGTTTTACAAAAGATAGAGAAGATGGAAGAAGAAGAATAAGAATATGTTTAAAACTGTTTTACTATTCACTTACTCAATAAGGATTCAAAGATTACAAGTAAATACGAACAATTAACCTCTCTTAACAACATGAGAGAAGTAGTCTATCTATAGATTACTAAGATAACTTAGGCTACAAGCTAACTTAACAATTGTGCTTACAAGTAAGAATCAATTCGACATGTTAACTTAAACACAAAACTAACATATTTCAACAACACGCTTGAACAGACTTCGACTTCAGCGTTCACAACTCCTGTCGAACAAGGAAACTACCCTTGTCGACACTAGAGTTTGATCCAAATACCATAAATCTCCACCTTGAAACAAACTCTACACTAACAAGGGAACAAACTAGTTTTCATCATACAACTTTATAAACTACATACAATGGAAAAACTTGCTACTCGACATTGTCTTGGTGATCATATCATAAGGATTGTCGTCAGTTGAAACCTTTAGCACTTGAAGTTCTCCACACTTAATTATATCTCTAACGAAGTGCAACCTCACATCGATGTGCTTGGTTCGTTCATGATAGGCTGAATTCTTCGACGGGTTTATTGTACTTTGACTATCACATTTAACAGTTATAACTCGACCATGGAGTTTCAGCTCTTTAGAAAAACCTTCAAGCCATAATGCTTCTTTCACAGCTGCAATGAATGAAATATATTCTGCTTCAGTGGTTGATAAGGCAACAACCTTATGAAGTATCAATTTCAAACTGATTGTTGTGTCGAACATAGTGAACACATATCCAGAAATAGGTTTTCTGAAATCCATACAACCTTCATAATCAGAGTTGACAAATCCTTCGATTTCGACTTAGCTATCATTGTAACGCCCATTTTAATTATTTTTGGTTTCTATGATTATTTTATTCGCGGGTGTATTTTGAGAATTATTTTGGAGGAATCAAGAGATCATGATATTAATATATGTTGAAAATGGTGTGATAATTAATATTGATAGTAATATTATTATTAATTATTATTATTATTGCCCATATTAATATTATGAGAGAAATAATATTAATTGAAATTTTTGGAATAAAAGAATTATGAGTATATGAGTTATTTGGATTAAAAAGAGAATTATTGGGATGAGGGGTAACATTGCCATTTTGGGAAAAATAGAATTGGAAGCAAGCGTAAGAACGCACGGTTGAAGGAGAAGGAACATAAGCGATCAAGAGTTGAAGCTTGGCAAGAAGATCATCAGGATCAACAATTCGTGTGGATTGGGAAGCTTCAACAACATCAGCATCGAATTTGAGGTAAGGGGGGGGGGGGGGGGGGGAATTTAACGGTTAATTGGCATTGCATGAAAAAATTGGTAGAAAAGGGGGAAAATCCCTAACCCCCATAGAATATTGATAATCGATGTTGATTTCATGTTATTGTTGCTGTGATGATGTTGTTAGAATGTGTTTAATTGTTTGCATGTGGTTGTGTTCAATTGTTTGAGTGTTTTGGGGTTTTCGGGTAAATTCGGAGTTAATGCCGGAAGTTGATAAATTGAGCAGATACGACAATTTGTCGGATAGAATCAGGAATAGACCCTGTAACTAAGTTGTAGTATATTGTTGGTTGTGAGTTTCGATTTAATCGAGCGAATCAGTATGGGTGATGATTCTGCTGCGCATAATTTTTCTGATTCTGCAGGTGTTCGCCAGCCTTTGCTGGGCGAGCCTTCGACAGGAGAACTAGCCAGCGAGTGCTGGCAGAAGCTTCTGTCTGGCTTCGCCAGAGGTTTCGCCAGGCGAATGGCAGTGAGTGTTCGCTGCGGGGCTTTGCCAGGAGAACGTGTCAGCGAGCCCAACAGCAGCTTGTGTTTTTGCTGCTGTTTTATGTTGTTTCCTTTGTGGAACTGGACCCTTGTTGGTCATGTGCGATGATGAGCTTGCTGGAGAGCTGAGGCGAGTGTATGTTGAAGGTTGTAGGGCTGTGTGGCCGGCGTTTATCTCCTTTGACATAATCAGGGGATCATGTGTTATGTCTCGATAAGTGTGGATGTGTTTGTGAGATGTGTGCACGATGTGCTAAGTGTGTGAGATATATGGACCAGTAGGATCGACACGCCTTGAGTGTGTTGTGGTGATGTGTTGTGATGAGTAGATCTGTAGGATCGATACGCTGATTATGTGTTGCATTTATATGCTGTTGTGTGATATATTTGGGTCAGTAGGACCGACATGCCTTGTGTGCATTGTGTGTGATATGTTGTGTGGTGAGTTGATCGGTAGGATCGATGCACTTTGTGTGCTTGTGTATGTATGCATGTTATGATACGATGGACCAGTGGGGTCGTGTGCACTGTGTGTGCTGTGTGTTTATGCATAGTGTCTTGCATAGCATGTGGACGTGAGACCTGTGTGGCTCACGTGCTCCAAATAGGGAGCGTGGACATGAGGCATGAGTTGCTCACGTGCTCCAAATGGGGAGCGTGGACGTGAGGCATGAGTTGCCCACGTGCTCCAAGTGAGGAGCGTGTGGACGTGAGGTTTGATGTACTCACGTGCTCCAAGTGGGGAGCGTGTGGACGTGAGGTTTGATGTACTCACGTGCTCCAAGTGGGGAGCGTGGACGTGTTGTGTGATACACACACGTGCTCCAAGTGGGGAGCGTGGATGCAGTATATGATTCACTGGCGTGCTCCAAGTGGGGAGCATGGACGGGATTTGGATCGTTGCTCGGATGGAGTGTATGCGACCACCCGTGTCCCAAGTGGGGGACGTTGATAATTTGATTATATGGGCTCAAGAGGAGCGTGGTAGGGATAGATCGTTGCTCGGTGGAGTGTATGCGATCTATCCTGAGTTGAGTCGGTACCGCATAATTGTTGAGTCGAGTGTATGTGTTGCATAGTTATTGTATGAGTTGTGAATATTGATGATGGGACAGTAGGTCAAGATGTGTTGCAATTGTGGAATGCATAGTGTGTTGGCACGGGACAGTAGGTCCGGATATGTTGTATGTGAAATAAAGATTTATTGTTTTTTGCCTTTTATTTCATGTACCTTTGTACCATTATTATTTGATCGTGATTCTCACCCCTTTGCTATTGCTGTGGGCTGTGCTTCTTTGGAAGTACAGACAATCCAGGTGTGTAGCTAGCTTGGATTATGGCGTCGTCGTAGGACTGCTCTGATACGTAACACCAGGGCGTTTTGGGAGTCTTATTGTTTATTGTTGATATGTGTGCCCCTGTGGCGTACCTGACTTATGTGGGACGTATGAGGATGTTTTGGTGATTATGTTATACATTTTGGGCAGATGGGCGAAGATTGTAGATATGTATGACGTTGTTGATGATATGGATGATGTATATATGTTATTTTGTGTTACGGCAGACTATATTCATTTTCCGCTGCAACTTTATTGAAAATTAATTTGGAAAAATGTTTTGTGAAAATTTTTGTTGAGAATTGTGACATCCCGTTGCAGGAGAACTCTGATGTGTGATTATTTATTTGTGTTATTTTTATTTTGGGAATCGGGGTGTTACAAGTTGGTATCAGAGCAGGTCGGTCCGTCCGGCCAGTGTAGTGTGTTTGAGTCTGTCCGTATGATAGGGTGTGGTTGTTTTCTGTTAACCTGGATTGTTGTTGTTGAGCAGTATGGTTGGGAGGAATGATGCGGCATTGGCTGCGGCTATGCAGGCTATGGCACAAGTGGTGGCCAATCAGAATTTGGTTGCGGGTGCTCAATTCAGAGACTTGACGCAGTTCCAGAGTAACAAGCCACCAAAGTTTGAAGGTGGGATTCTGGATCCGGTAGCTGCTCAGAAATGGCTGAAGGCAATAGAGAAGATCTTCAGGATCATGGGGTGCAGTGACGAGCAGAAGGTGAGGCTCAGTACTCACATGCTCGAAGGAGAGGCCGAGGCTTGGTGTGATAATTTTCGTCAGAGGATGGAGGCTTCGGGGACTCCGATTACTTGGGAGGTGGTTCGATCTGGATTTCTGGAGAATTATTTCCCAGAAGATATTAGAAGCGTTAAAGAGGTGGAATTCTTGGAATTGAAACAGGGCAGCATGTCGGTGGCTGAGTATGCGGCCAAGTTTGAGGAATTGGCTCAGTATTGTCCCCATTACAATACTGAGGAAGCGATGACTTCTAAGTGTCTGAAATTTGAGAATGGGCTAAGGCCGGAGATCAAGATGGGGATCGCATGTCAGAAAATCAGGAGCTATCCTGAGTTGGTGAGTAGAAGTCGGATTTACGATAATGATAAGCGTGCGAGGATTGCACACTACAAGGTGGTGAATGACTGCAAGGGTAAACAGAGGTTCGGTGGTACACCTTACTGTGTGCCGACCGGTAAGGGAAAACAAAAGGCTGTGACTGATAAGAGGTTCAAAGACAAGAAGGTATCAGCAGATTTGAAATGTTATCGGTGCGGTGTCGCGGGGCATCGTGCCATTGATTGTCCTCAAGAGACGAAGAAGTGCTTCAAATGTGGGAAGTCGGGCCATGTGATGGCGGATCAAGGACTAATATGCCTACTTACTATAATTGCGGCGAGAGAGGCCATATTAGCGCACATTGTGAGAAGCCAAGGAGGGCTCAAGTGCCTCAGGTTAGCGGTAAAGTGTTTGCGGTGGTAGGAACTCAGGCGGCGGACGGGGAGCGTTCGATCAAAGGTACTTGTTTTATCAATAACATTCCTTTGACTGCTATGATTGATACGGGTGCAACCCACTCGTTTATCTCTGTTGATTTTGTGAAGAGGTTAGGTTTGGTGACGACTACTCTTGAGCGGCGGATGACTATTGAGACTCCCTCGATTGGTTCAGTGACTACTTCGCTAGTGTGTTTGAAGTGTCCACTGACTATCTTTGGCCGAGATTTTGGCGTGGATTTGATTTGTTTGCCACTTGGTGGTTTGGATGTTATACTTGGTATGAACTGGTTGGAGTTCAACCGAGTATACATCGATTGTTTTTGGAAAGTGTTATTATTTTTGACTCCAGAAGAGGAAGCATTGGCAGATTCCTTGTCTGGTAAGGAATTGAGGACCTTGTTGGAAGATGAAGCACATATGTTTGCTTTATTTGCATCACTGTCGGTTGACAACAAGGCGTTGTTGGATGAGTTAGCTGTTGTGAACGAGTTTCTGGAGGTGTTCCCGGATGATATTACTGAGTTGCCTCCAAAGAGAGAGGTTGAGTTTAGTATTGATCTTGTTCCTGGTACGAGGCTTATTTCTATGGGGCCGTACAGGATGTCGGCAGTGGAGCTGGCCAAGTTGAAGTCTCAGATTGGAGAGTTGTTGGATAGAAAGTTTATCAGACCAAGTGTGTCGCCGTGGGGAGCTCCAGTGTTGTTAGTGAAGAAGAAGGACGGTAGCATGCGATTGTGCATTGATTACCGTCAGTTGAACAAAGTGACCATCAAGAACAAATATCCTCTTCCAAGGATCAATGATTTGATGGATCAGTTAGTGGGAGCTCATGTGTTCAGTAAAATCGACTTGAGGTCGGGTTATCATCAGATAAGAGTGAAAGAAGGTGATATTCAGAAGACGGCGTTTAGGACTCGATATGGACATTACGAGTATGCGGTAATGCCTTTCGGAGTGTCTAATGCGCCGGATGTGTTTATGGAATATATGAACCGTATCTTCCATTCTTATTTGGATCAGTTTATTGTCGTGTTCATTGATGATATACTGATCTATTCTGAGTCTGAGGAAGGACATGCGGAACATTCGAGGATCGCTTTGCAAGTGTTGAAGGATAACAAGTTGTTTGCTAAGTTGTCGAAGTGTGAGTTCTGGTTGAAGACGGTGAGTTTTCTGGGGTATGTTATTTCTGGTGATGGCGTTTCTGTAGACCCATCTAAAGTGAGTGCAGTGTTACAGTGGGAACCGCCGAAGACGGTTACTGAGGTTAGAAGCTTTTTGGGCTTAGCAGGGTATTACCGAAGATTCATTGAAGGCTTTTCAAGTTTGGCTTTGCCGTTGACTCAGTTGACGAGGAAAGATCAAGTGTTTGTGTGGGATGCTGCTTGTGAAGAGAGTTTTGAGGAGTTGAAGAAGAGATTGACTTCAACGCTGGTGTTGGTGTTACCGAATCCGAGTGAGCCTTTTGTGGTATATTGTGATGCGTCTAAGATGGGATTAGGCAGAGTTCTTATGCAGGATGGGAAAGTGGTAGCTTATGCTTCGCGGCAATTGAGGGTGCATGAGCGGAATTATCCTACTCATGATCTTGAATTGGCTGCAGTGGTTTTTGTGTTGAAGATTTGGAGACATTATTTGTATGGTTCGAGATTTGAGGTGTTCAGTGATCACAAGAGTTTGAAATATCTGTTTGACCAGAAAGACTTGAATACGAGGCAGAGGAGATGACTAGAATTCTTGAAAGATTATGATTTTAGTTTGAGTTATCACCCAGGGAAAGCGAATGTGGTTGCGGATGCGTTGAGTAGGAAGACAATTCATATGTCTGCTTTGATGGTAAAAGAGATGGAGCTCATTGAGTAGTTTCTGGATTTGAGCATGGTCTGTGAGTTTACTACAGGTGGTGTGATGTTGGGCAAATTGCAAGTGAAGAATGATTTCTTGGATATGATTAGAGAACATCATAAATTTGATGTGAAACTTGTGGATTTGATGCGGGAAACCGGGAGTGATTCCGGCAGTGATTTCGAGTTGGATAATGCGGGTGTGTTGAGGTTTCGGGGCAGAATTTACGTACCGGATGATAACGAGATGAAGAAGTTGATTTTAGACGAAGGACATCGTAGTAGCCTGAGTGTTCACCCATGAGCTACGAAGATGTATCAGAACTTGAAAAAGTTGTTTTGGTGGTCGGGCATGAAAAAGGACATTGCTCGTTATGTTTATGCTTGTTTGGTATGTCAGAAATCGAAGGTGGAGCATCAGAGACCTTCTGGGATGATGTAACAGTTAGAGATTCCAGTTTGGAAGTGGGACTGTATTGATATGGATTTTGTTACAGGTTTGCCAAATACGGCGAGAGGATTTGATGCCATTTGGGTGATTGTGGATCGGCTTACGAAGTCTGCACACTTTGTATCGATCAGTATTAGCTTTCCGTTGGAGAAGCTGGCAGAGATTTATATTCGGGTAATTGTGAAGCTGCATGGTGTGCCGTTGAGTATTGTGTCGGATAGAGATCCGAGGTTCACTTCTGTATTTTGGAAGAGTCTACAAGAGGCTTTGGGTACCGAGTTGAAGCTGAGCTCAGCTTATCATCCGCAGACGGATGGTCAGTCGGAGCGGACTATTCAGACCTTAGAGGATTTGTTGCGGGCTTGTATGTTAGAGAAAGGTGGTACGTGGGATACTCATTTGCTTTTGATAGAGTTCACGTACAACAACAGTTACCATTCCAGTATCGGGATGGCACCGTTTGAAGCTCTTTATGGTAGGAGGTGCAGGACTCCTTTGTATTTGTATGAGTCGGGTGAAAGTGTGGTTTTGGGGCCGGAGTTGGTGCAGCAGACCACTGAGATAGTGCAGATGATCCGTGAAAAGATGAAAGCATCTCAGGATCGACAGAAGAGTTATTATGATGACCGCAGGAAAGAGTTGGAATTCAGTGAGGGTGACCATGTATTCTTGAGGGTTAACCTAGTGACTGGTGTTGGACGTGCTTTGAAGTCCAAGAAGTTGGATCCGAAGTTTATCGGACCGTATCAGATCTTGCAAAGGATTGGTGTTGTGGCGTATAGGATGGCGTTGCCGCCGGAGCTTTCGAACTTGCATGACGTGTTTCATGTGTCGCAACTTCGGAAGTATGTACCTGATCCGTTTGATGTGATTCAGAGGGATGAAGTCCAAGTTAGAGAGAATCTAACTATGGAGACGTTGTCGTTGAGGATCGAGGATCGCAAGATGAAGCGACTCAGAGGGAAAGAGATACCGTTGGTGAGAGTGGCTTGGGGAGGTGCTGCAGGAGGCAGTGTGACCTGGGAACTGGAAAGCAGGATGCGGGAAGCATATCCAGAGCTATTTCCATCAGGTATTTTCGAGGATGAAAATAATTAAAGTGGGGGAGAGTTGTAACGACCATTTTAATTATTTTTGGTTTCTGTGATTATTTTATTCGCGGGTGTATTTTGAGAATTATTTTGGAGGAATCAAGAGATATGATATTAATATATGGTGAAAATGGTGTGATAATTAATATTGATAGTAATATTATTATTAATTATTATTAATTATTATTATTATTGCCCATATTAATATTATGAGAGAAATAATATTAATTGGAATTTTTGGAATAAAAGAATTATGAGTATATGAGTTATTTGGATTAAAAAGAGAATTATTGGGATGAGGGGTAACATTGCCATTTTAGGAAAAATAGAATTGGAAGCAAGCGTAAGAATGCACGGTTGAAGGAGAAGGAACAGAAGCGATCAAGAGTTGAAGCTTGGCAAGAAGATCATCAGGATCAACAATTCGTGTGGATTGGGAAGCTTCAACAACATCAGCATCGAATTTGAGGTAAGGGGGGGGGGGGGGGGGGGGGGGAGGGGAGAATTTAACGGTTAATTGGCATTGCATGAAAAAATTGGTAGAAAAGGGGGAAAATCCCTAACCCCCATAGAATATTGATAATCGATGTTGATTTCATGTTATTGTTGCTGTGATGATGTTGTTAGAATGTGTTTAATTGTTTGCATGTGGCTGTGTTCAAATGTTTGAGTGTTTTGGGGTTTCCGGGTAAATTCGGAGTTAATGCTGGAAGTTGATAAATTGAGCAGATGAGACAATTTGTTGGATAGAATCGGGAATAGACCCCGTAACTAAGTTTTAGTATGTTGTTGGTTGTGAGTTTCGATTTAATTGGGCGAATCGGTGGGGGTGATGATTCTTCTGCGCATAATTTTTCTGATTCTGCAGGTGCCCGCCAGCCTTCGCTGGGCGAATGAGGGGCGAGCCTTCGCCAGGCGAACTAGCTAGCGAGTGCTGGCAGAAGCTTCTGTCTGGCTTCGCCAGGCAAATGGCAGCGAGTGTTCGCTGCGGGGCTTCGCCAGGAAAACGTGCCAGCGAGCCCAATAGCAGCTTGTGTTTTTGCTACTGTTTTGTGTTGTTTCCTTTGTGAAACTGGACCCTCGTTGGTCATGTGCGATGATGAGCTTGCTGGAGAGCTAAGGCGAGTATATGTTGAAGGTTGTAGGGCTGTGTGGCCGGCGTTTATCGCCTTTGACATAATCAGGGGATTATGTGTTAAGTCTCGATAAGTGTGGATGTGTTTGTGAGATGTGTGCACGATGTGCTAAGTGTGTGAGATATGTGGACCAGTAGGATCAACACGCCTTGAGTGTGTTGTGGTGATGTGTTGTGATGAGTGGATCCGTAGGATCGATACGCTGATTATGCGTTGCATTTATATGCTGTTGTGTGATATATTTGGGTCAGTAGGACCGACATGTCTTGTGTGCATTGTATGTGATATGTTGTGTGGTGAGTTGATCGGTAGGATCGATGCACTTTGTGTGCTTGTGTATGTATGCATATTATGATGCGATGGACCAGTGGGGTCGTGTTCACTGTGTGTGCTGTGTGATTATGCATAGTGTCTTGCATAGCATGTGGACGTGAGACCTGTGTGGCTCACATGCTCCAAATGGGGAGCGTGGACGTGAGGCATGAGTTGCTCACGTTCTCCAAATGGGGAGCGTGGACGTGAGGCATGAGTTGCTCACGTGCTCCAAGTGGGTAGCGTGTGGGCGCGAGGTTTGATGTACTCACGTGTGTAACACGGTGGGAGAACTGACTTTAAACAATGTTGCGGATAGCAAGAGTCGCCACCGACTTTTATTTTATCCATAAGGAAAGGTTATAAAAGAACAGGAAAGACCTTAGAGAATATTTTGGGTCCGGGGGGTAGGTTATGAAAAGGGAAGGTGTTAGCACCCTTTTCATCCATGGTTATCCACGGGCTCTTAGGTACTTAAGCTCACTTTTGAATTGTTTTGAAAGTGTAGTGTGTGAATAGCAAAAAATTTCAGAATAGTTTAATAATAATCCGTGTATGGATGTGAAAAAAACTTGTTTGAAAATTTTGTTGGAAATTTGTTTAAGTGTGGAAAAGTTTTGAAATGAGCAAGTATCTAGGAGTAGTCTACCCTAATGTTTTAAGGTCTTTCTTATTCTTTATCCTTTCCTTAGTAAGACTATCCCTACTATAATGGAGTAGGTCGTCCTTACTTTGGATGTTAAGGGACATGTGAGGGACAATTGGATTTTTGAAGGCCATTGTGGGGTGTAATAAGCAAACTGGAGGGACTATCATCATTTTTCGAAAGGGACTCGATTCGTAAAGGCAACCATAAGGGACTTTGATGATTTTCTTTTTTAGGGACTTGCTTTATACACCCCACTTAACCAATATTCATAGGCGACTTGAGGGATATCCTTAGGAAGTGAGACGGCGATTAAAATCGACTTACGTGTGTGACGTGTTTATTTTAAGAATAAATGTACAGTTATGAAATGTAAAGTACTGAAAAAAGATAATGCGACAATTGTCTCGCACAATTACAACCAGGAAACAGATACATATAATAATGAATTGGACTCTAATCTGCAAAGAGAAACTGAAAAACGTTAGTGAAAGGTTAAACTAAAATATGGCAAATACTGAAAAACAATTAATGTTAAAAGGAAATACAAAATGTAAAAAGAGAAGTTTAATTTAACTAATTTTAAAAAAGGAATTTTAGTGTAAATTTAAAAGAAATTAAATGCTAGTTTTAAAAGGAGATTTAATTTTATAAAAAGTTTAATTTTTTTTATCTTAAAAAGAAAAGAAAGAAAAGGTTTATTTTTAAAAAAAGGTTTTTCTTATTTTTATTTAAAAAAGAGGTTATGATTTATATTTTAAAAAAAAGAGTTTTAGTTGTTTATTTTTTTAAAAGGTTGATTAAGGTTAATTAAAAGGAGTAAAAAATTAATTTAATAAAAAAACTGATAAGATAAATAGTTAATTAATTAGAGTAAGAAGGGGTTAATTAGGCGTTAACGGTAGATCAAGAGTGGGGTTAGTGGTGATATGCGTGTGGTGATAGTGAGTGTTAGTGAGATTACATTACAAATGAAATAACAAGACAACAGGAAAACGGAACCCTAAATCGAAAGCCCTTCTCCCTCCCTCGATCATCGTCTCTCTTCTCCTTTCATGCTGAAACCTGCAAAAACCACAATCATGTTGATAATAAGCATATTTAAATAGGAATTTTACCCAACGAAAACCAGTGAGGGCGGCGGTGACGGCTCAGAGAGGACGGCGGTGGTGCTTCGTGATTCCGACGGGGGATTCGCAGTGATGGCTTTCACGGTGTGGTTGACGAGCTTCTGACTCCGGCCGATGCTTCTGTTGAAGATAAGTTCCCTCTCGATTTCTAGGTTTTTTAGTTTCAGGATTTTCACGGCGCTTGCCCCCCTTTTGCGATTTCCAAACTTCTCTTTATATAGAGGCTCTACTCTGATTTCTCGATTAAAATTGCTTTAATCCCAATTGAATGTTGATTGATTGTTTCCAATTTGGTTATGATTTGATTTGAAAACATTCCCTTTCTGCTCCCATCTCCTTAAGTGTCTATTAATCGAAAATCAAATCTGGATTCTGTATCAGGTCCATTAAATGTTCACGGTTTTGGACTTGGATATTCTTTGAATTGATTTTGCTAGCTCTGATTTTTGCGTTCTGAAGGTGTGAGTAGCAATTGAATTTGGGCCAAGGGAGAAATATGCAGTCCAGGTGTGGATAACGGTTCCTCTTCTCTTTCCTTGGACTTCGTCTCAAGTTCTGAAATTTGGTTTTACAATCTTAAATTGTGATCTCCCGTTTTCTTCTCTGCAGGTCCAATCAGTTAAGCATGGGGAGCGAATTATCAATGGAGGCTCTTATTTTGGCGCGTCTATCCGTAGGACCAATGCAGTCGACTCAAGTGGGTGAGGTTGTTATCCATCTTCTGTTGTTGTTTGACATGGACACAACTCTGATTGCATCTCTGTTAAGTGAATTATTTGATCATAACGGTTGTGGCTTTTGAACGTAATAGTGTCTTGATTGTTGCATGAACCCAGGATTGAACACAATTGGTGTAGAGTAGCTGGTTAGCATGCCTTGACATATCGCAACTGAAGTTGTACCCTTCTTCTTCATCATCAAAACATGTGTACGATAGATCCTTTTGCAGTATTTAGATGCTCCCTCAAGATTGTAACTGCAGTCGTTCCCAAATTCTTCCTCGTGAAAATTTTGTGTATGCGTATGGTTATTATTGATGTATTTTCTGGTATGAATACTTTACAAAAACATGATTTATGTTGTGGCCTTCTTCAGAAGCGGGGCACAAAGGTTCCGTCTATTTCTATATCGGAGGTCCTAACTTGGCTTGCCTCCTTGTTCAGTATTTCCTAGATAGAACACATCCTTCACTTATGGTTGTTCTCCTCTGTTCCAGGAACAAAAGCTGGAAGGTTGTGCAATGATATCAGAAGTGAACTTCTTCATCCTGTACTGCTGCTCAGTAGGTAATGCGCTCCATCTGTATTTAATTACACCCTCTAGCACTTAATTAGTTTCCTGCATCAGTAGCCTCCTTGCTAATGCTATGTGTGTCATCATTTGCAGGAGTTGCCACAATATTTCCTTCACTTACTACAGGTTTAGATACCTCCTCAACCACCCTCATTTCCTAGGTATCCATTTGAAAAATTTCCTCTTTTTATTGCCGTAATAGTAGAACCATCGGTGCCTATGTTAACTGTTGGATTTTCTGAATACTAGTTTGTTTGCAGGATTATTTTCTTTTCACCACATGTGATTTCCTTTGGGATTTACTTGATTGTGTTGGTTTTGACCAAAGCCATGATGCATATGCGCCGAAGAAAGCCGTTGCCTACTCTGAAATTACTGATGCCCAAGCTGTGGAGAAAATTGCATCTGATGTTGTCCTTGCATCTGACCCATTCCTTGCATTATAGATTGCCTGAATTGTTGTTGCTGATGTGCAAGAAGTTGTTGTTGTTGTTCCATGTATGCTCTTACATTACTAGCTACATTCTTTCCATGATTCACTCCTGTAAAATCAGGGTATATGTTTCCTGTACTAATTCCATTATGAAATGCAGGTCCTGTCTTGTTGAAACCCGTACGACGCAATAGAGTGTTGGTGTAGTTTGAGATCCAGCAGCAGCCTTTACTTCTATTCGTGTTTGGGACTTGGTTTTTGTGAACTCACCTATGTGGTTCAGAATTGATGCTGCTTATGAATTGTTTAGGTTTTGAGTTCTGAATTCTGAACCTAGTACTGATGCTGTTGTGATTTTCAGGTGTTGGAAAAAACTTAGAGCACAGAGTGATTTAGACCTGCCGGCATCTGGGTCTGAATCCAGATTGACTATGTTGCCTTACTCTTGTATCAGTTTGGAAATCCAATTGCGGCAAAAGCGAATCAGTCCCACTTCATTTATATTTTTCTATCTCTCGGATGTCCCATTTTGATAAGAACATGTATTTCCTGATCTGACGCCTACGGCGCGGATCGGTAACGGGGGTAGGACGCGGCTTCGGTTGTGCCACTCCCGGCACTCGATGATGACAATGTTCTGAGAGTGTCAAATTCATCTTTCTAACATCTTCCTACTCTGTTCTGTTTTGTTTCTCTTATTTTTTGCAGGTGATCGGGAACTTCGAGGAACACTCAAGGGAAGGATACCATGAAGAAGCCTTAGGAGTTTTTAGGATTTAGGATTTTTTAGAGTAGATGTAACATTTGTAAATGTAATCTCACAGCAATTCAAATGTGAAATGATTCACTTCCTTTTGTAAAATGATATTCTTATGAAATAAAAATTCCATGATCATTCAACTTTGAATCTATTTATATTTATTTCTAGTTATAAATTATAAACATTTGTGAATAAATCCACAAATATTTAAATTCATTATTCTAGTCATAAACCATAAATACTCACGAATGATATTCTTGCTCATGTACTTGTCTCGTTGGTAGTCCTAATCTCATCACCTGACTTCATTCATTTGGATTCTAGCCAACAATATTCTCCTCATTTTCTAACCAAACGCGAATGTGCGCCGTAATCACAACAGATTTAGTATCAATGATGATATTGCCCGTAATTGAATTCCACTGACCAAATGATATAAGCAACAATCCAATAATACCCAATTAAACTGCGCCTTATTAACAGCAACGGAAATGCTCTGGAAATAAACCATGAGCGATAAAATGGACCTTAAATCCAGTTATGCCCGACAAATTTCGATACCGAACACATCGAATTGGCACCTTGATATAATCAAAACAGGTGATAAATAAATGCCTCAGAAATAGTGTCTCAAATGTCTCACAGCTCAGTAACAGCCCGTCTTCAAAGAATTAGCGGGATCCACGTAAAAATGACCAAAATACCCCTGGGACCAAATCTGAAGTCTTGGAAGTCCATTTAGCCTGATTAAAGTCAAAACCCTAGTTTTGGATGCACTGCTTAGGAGGTGCATTGTCTGAGGGAATTGTCAACTCTTCTGACCAATTGTGAATTTTGTGAACCTTGTGAACCTTCTTGGAACACAAAGTCTTGTATTGTGAGGGCAAATTTTAGGGTGCAACAGCTGCCCCTGTTCAATTTTCTGAAACCTGAGGGGTTAGATTGGTATATTTTCCAGTCGTAACCTGGAAGGTTGAAGGGGATTGAACACAAAAGCCCAAAAATTTGCACTCACCAGTGCACGGAGTGATATTGATGGTTGGTTGAACATGATTGAGTGGGCTTAAAGATGCCACTAGGGGAAAGTTCTTCAGTAGTATAATGAGAACTGTCAGGAGTCTGGAGTAATACTGATGTAACGGCATGTCTTCATGAGGATAGAGCAATCAATAATGATAACCCTAAAGCAGTCTTGAAGTGATAAATCTGACCTCAGGAGGATAGAGCAATCAATAGCTCTAAAGCAGTCTTGAAATAATAATGTGATATGTCTTCAGGAGGATAGAGCAATCAATAGCTCTAAAGCAGTCTTGAAGTAATAATGTGATATGTCTTCAGGAGGATAGAGCAATCAATAGCTCTAAAGCAGTCTTGAAGTAATGATTTCAGGAGGATAGAGCAACGGATAGCTCTAAAGCAGTCTTGAAATAATAATGTAATATGTCTTCAGGAGGATAGAGCAATCAATAGCTCTAAAGCAGTCTTGAAGTAATAATGTAATTTGTCTTCAGGAGGATAGAGCAATCAATAGCTCTAAAGCAGTCTTGAAGTAATAATGTGATATGTCTTCAGGAGGATAGAGCAATCAATAGCTCTAAAGCAGTCTTGAAGTAATGATTTCAGGAGGATAGAGCAACGGATAGCTCTAAAGCAGTCTTGAAATAATAATGTAATATGTCTTCAGGAGGATAGAGCAATCAATAGCTCTAAAGCAGTCTTGAAGTAATAATGTAATTTGTCTTCAGGAGGATAGAGCAATCAATAGCTCTAAAGCAGTCTTGAAGTAATAATGTGATATGTCTTCAGGAGGATAGAGCAATCAATAGCTCTAAAGCAGTCTTGAAGTAATGATTTCAGGAGGATAGAGCAACGGATAGCTCTAAAGCAGTCTTGAAATAATAATGTAATATGTCTTCAGGAGGATAGAGCAATCAATAGCTCTAAAGCAGTCTTGAAGTAATAATGTAATTTGTCTTCAGGAGGATAGAGCAATCAATAGCTCTAAAGCAGTCTTGAAGTAATAATGTGATATGTCTTCAGGAGGATAGAGCAATCAATAGCTCTAAAGCAGTCTTGAAGTAATGATTTCAGGAGGATAGAGCAACGGATAGCTCTAAAGCAGTCTTGAAATAATAATGTAATATGTCTTCAGGAGGATAGAGCAATCAATAGCTCTAAAGCAGTCTTGAAGTAATAATGTAATTTGTCTTCAGGAGGATAGAGCAATCAATAGCTCTAAAGCAGTCTTGAAGTAATAATGTGATATGTCTTCAGGAGGATAGAGCAATCAATAGCTCTAAAGCAGTCTTGAAGTAATGATTTCAGGAGGATAGAGCAACGGATAGCTCTAAAGCAGTCTTGAAATAATAATGTAATATGTCTTCAGGAGGATAGAGCAATCAATAGCTCTAAAGCAGTCTTGAAGTAATAATGTGATATGTCTTCAGGAGGATAGAGCAATCAATAGCTCTAAAGCAGTCTTGAAGTAATAGGATGATTTCAGGAGGATAGAGCAATCAGTAGCTCTAAAGCAGTCTTGAAGTCATGAGAGGCTATCAGGAGGATAAAATAACCCTGAGGTTACAATAAAGCAGTCCCAAAGTAATAAGAAGCTCATCAGGAGGATAAAGTAACCCTGAGGTTACAATAAAGCAGTCCCAAAGATCATAAGATTGTTTGTTGGATAATTAACCTGAAAACAAGGTAGCATTCTGTATAACAACATTAGTTTATGCTTTATGTATGCATGTATGACATGATGCACTTAGGTAATGTACTATAGACATATAGGTTATGGTATGATGTAAATGATGTATGTATGCTATGACACTGCTGGAAGTGTCTGGATATCCTTGTATAACAACTGCTGGCCAAGGAAAATAAATCCCGATTCGTTGTTGAAGAATATATAACCCTCCGTCTGCTGGGGATAACAAGGTATAGATAACCTCCCGTTGTTGGGGATAACAAGGTATAGATAACCTCCCGTTGTTGGGGATAGTAGGGTATAGATAACCTTCGTTTTCGTTTGATAGTAGGATAAGTATAACATCCCGTCTTCGTTCATCGTGCCTTTATTGGAAAGTAATTTCCCGTATATCCGTATGAGGATAAAAGAGATGGATATAAATTCCAGGGGAGATTAGACTTTGTGAAAATGGATTAGTCCTACTGATGGTTTGTAACTGTCTTGTAAAGATGAACCGGCGAAGCTTCGTTGAAATCCTTCCCTCGTTCGTCCTTAGTAAATACTATTACTGCATTTTCATGCATTTCTGGTAAACATCAATCATATTAAAAGCATACATGCGTTTCTGGTAAACATCAATCATATTCAAAGGCATACATACATTCAAACACAACCAATGGACGTTTCGCTTATGTAAATAGGGTAAAAGTAAATCTGGATTCAAAAGATGGAATTTATTTATATCAAAAGTGACCCATACACGGATAAGTTTGTACAAGGAGACATAAACCCTAGTAAGAGAATTTTGTCATGAAGTTTTACAAAAAGAATCAGCTATGTGGGAAATAATCCTATTGAGTTTCAATTCTACTATTGCCACTCAAGTATCTCATCTTCTTGCTGTTGAGACGGAAACGATTGGATTGAGCTTTATCTGTTTGAGCTTGAGTAAGTAGTACAACTGGTTGCAGTTTCATGAGTGATCCAAACGAGACATAGTCATACGCTTTAATCCCTAACTTTTGCCTGGATTGCCCTTTCAGGTTTTCAATCCACCGGGATACCCTTTTTTGCCCAAGCCGCCTTTTCAGGTTTTCGACTTGCCGGGTGTACATCTTTTTATATATATATCCCTAATTTTTGCCCAAACCCTTTTGGTTTGCCGGGATGCCCTTATTTTTGCCTAGGCCTGTCAACCTAGCGGGTCTCTTTTTATGCGTAGTATTTTTTAACTATGTCTGCGTTTATAGGTTGTGGGAAGTCTTCACCATCCATTGTAGTCAGTATCATGGCACCTCCTGAGAACACTGTCTTGACTACGAATGGTCCCTCATATGTTGGAGTCCACTTGCCCCTTCAGTGTCAATCTCATTGCAGTATGCAGGCTTCTCAAATCTATCAATGGTAATCTTGGGAGCTTCATCATCCCAGCTTATCTCAAACATAGATGCCATGGTGGCCAATGCGTCTGCCAACTGATTCTCTCTTCGTGGAATATGTCCAAAAGTAATCTCTTTGAAATGTGGGATCAAAGACAACACATGTTCTCTGTAAGGAATGAGATTATCATGCTTTGTATCCCAATCTCCTTTAATCTGACTTACTACCAGAGCTGAATCTCCATACACCTCAAGGAACTGAATCTTCATATCAATAGCAACTTGCATACCCATGATACATGCCTCATACTCAGCCATGTTATTGGTACAATAGAAACAAAGTCTGGCAGTAATCGGGGTATGACAACCTTCAGGGGAACTAATCACAACACCAACACCATTACCATGTGCATTGGAGGCACCATCAAAAACCATAGTCCATCGGGATCCTTGTTCAGGTCCGTCATATTGTCTAGGTTCTTTGGTAACAGACATAATGTCTTCATCAGGGAACTCAAAATTCATTGACTGGTAATCATCTACTGCTTGATGAGCCAAATGATCAGCAACAACACTCCCCTTAATGGCCTTCTGAGTAGTATACTGTATATCATATTCCGTCAAGATCATTTGCCATCTTGCAATTCTTCCGGAGAGAGCAGGTTTCTCAAATATGTACTTGATTGGATCCATCTTCGAAATCAACAAGGTAGTATGGGTCAACATATACTGTCTTAGTCGGCGAGCAGCCCATGCCAAAGCGCAGCAAGTTTTCTCGAGCAGTGAGTATCTTGTTTCACAGTCGGTAAACTTTTTGCTAAGGTAGTATATTGCCTGCTCTTTTCGACCAGACTCGTCATGTTGCCCCAATACACACCCCATTGAGTTGTCTAATACTGTTAAATACATAATCAAGGGTCTTCCATCAACTGGTGGCATTAAAATTGGAGGTTCTAGCAAATATCTCTTGATTTCATCAAAGGCAGTCTGGCACTCATCATTCCATTCCATCACCTGATCTTTCTTCAACAACTTGAAGATTGGCTCACAGATGGTAGTTAATTGGGAAATAAATCTTGCAATGTAGTTCAATCGTCCCAAGAAACCTCTAACCTCCTTCTCAGTACGGGGAGCTGGCATCTCTCGTATAGCTTTCACTTTTGCAGGATCCACTTCAATACCTTTTCCACTGACAATGAAACCCAGGAGCTTTCCAGATCTAACTCCAAAAGTACACTTGTTTGGATTTAATCTCAACCTGTATTTCTTCAACCTCTCAAACAACTTGTGCAGATGATCAAGATGTTGTTCTTCATTCTGAGACCTGGCTATCATATCATCCACATATACCTCTATCTCATGATGAATCATATCATGAAACAAAGCCACCATAGCACGCTGATATGTTGCCCCTGCATTCTTCAAACCAAATGGCATTACCTTATAGCAAAAGGTGCCCCACTGCGTCACAAATGTAGTCTTCTCCATATCTTCAGGTGCCATCTTGATTTGATTGTAACCAGAGAAACCATCCATAAAAGAGAATACCTTATGCTGAGCAGTGTTGTCTACCAGAATATCAATATGAGGAAGTGGAAAGTCGTCTTTAGGGCTAGCCTTGTTCAGATCTCTGTAGTCTACACACATACGTACCTTACCATCTTTCTTAGGAACTGGTACCACATTTGCAACCCACTGAGGATAAGAAGTTACGGCCAAGAACCCTGCATTGAACTGTTTCATTACCTCTGCTTTGATCCTTTCTGACATTTCAGGACGCATACGACGAACCTTCTGCTTCTTTGGACGACAATCTTCTTTCACTGGCAAACGGTGAACCACAATGTCTGTATCCAACCCTGGCATATCTTCATAAGACCAAGCAAAGATCTCCACATAGTCACGTAGCATCTGAATCAACCTGTTCTTGACACTGTCCTCTAAATCAGCCCCTATCTTGACCTCTTTTCTGTTTTCTTCAGTTCCCAGATTCACAACTTCGACTGGCTCTTCATGTGGCTGTATAGCTTTCTCTTCTTGTTGTAACAACCTAGCAAGCTCTACAGGTATTTCACAATCGTCCTCGTTTCCGTCTTCAGTTTGATAGATCGGATTCTCGAAATTGTAATTGGCAATAGTAGAACTGTTATCAACTGGATCCAGAGTGGATGAGGATCTGCATTTTAGTGACGTGGGTGTGTGTAAGAACACATAGCTGATAAAGCAAAAATAAAAGAAAAAGAAAGACAAGGAACACAATATTTACGAAAACGAAACATCCACTGATTTTATTGAATGAAGTATGCAAATGAAATGACAACCCGCAACAAGCACACCATTGTTCCCCGGGTAAGGCACATGGCTTGAAAGTTTTAATTGTTCCAGAAATTACAAATTTAAAAACATAACACAGTAATAGTATTTACTCCTGACTAAAGGAGATAGGGACAACATCTTCAGCTTTCCAATTATTGAGTCCAGCACCCACAGTAGGAAAAATCCATGCCTCCAAGTTGTAGTCTTCATCTTGATCTCCCACATCATTGATAACCCCTTGATTGGTGATACGAACAACACGAGCACGATGAACAGCCTTCTGGGACTCTTTTTCCACCACAGCTTTTGCATCATTAAGGGAGGCCATTGCCATTGTTGGAGGGTTTCTGATGACCACAGGAACCTTCTTCACAGCAGGAGGAGTCACACAATCCTTAACAGCCCAGGGGACCACTTCAAATGACTGACATGGAGTTTCAATGTATTCACCTTCTACTTCCAGATACTTGAAAGTGTTTACATGGCTGACAAAGTATTCTTCCTCTCCAAAGACAGTAACAACTTTTCCATTCACCGGATATCTCAACTTTTGATGTAATGTGGAGGTCACAGCACCTGCCCCATGGATCCAGGGACGACCAAGCAGACATGAGTACGAAGGACGAATATCCATCACATAGAATGTAGCAGTGAACACCTGAGAGCCAACCTTGATTGGAAGATCAATTTCCCCATGCACTACTCTTCTAGAACCATCAAAAGCCTTTACCACAATATTACTGGGCTTCAATACCGTATCTTCAGGACTCAGCTTGTTCAGGACTTCCTTAGGCAACACATTCAGAGAGGAACCATTGTCTATCAGCACATGAGACAGGGTAGTGCCCCTGCATTCAATTGAAATATGCAAGGCCCTGTTATGATCCCTCTTGGCAGGGGTCAAGTCAGCATCAGAAAATCCTAACCCGTTGTCATAGGTCAGGTGAGCAACACAATTCTCAAACTGGTCCACAGAAATTGCACTGGGTACATGAGCCATCTTTAGAAACTTGATCAATGACTTGGCATGAGCCTCAGAACATAATAACAGGGAGAGCATAGAAATCTTTGAGGGAGTATGCCCCAGCTGATCAACAATATCATAATCACTCTTGCGAATGATTTTCAATACTTCTTCCATCTGCTTAGAGAGGTCATCAGCAGCTGGCACATCAGTAGATACAGGCTCAATAACAGGACCCTTGCCCCGAGCATCAGTGGTGGAAGTAACAGCAGGAGTAACTGCACTCTTAGAAGCAACTGGAGGAGAGAAGACTCTTCTACTACGAGTGATCTTGCTAGATCCAGCAATATTATCAATGTCAACAGGCATATCAGGTAAAGGCTCCTGCTTGACACCATGGATGTAAACATCAGACCCATAGTGCCAAGACACAGCTTTGTCAGATGTATAAGGAATAGGATCAGGAGTGGTAATGATCAGAGGAGCTACTCTGGCTTCAGCAACAACTTTCACAGGACCTTCAGCAGTAATCTTGATTGGGCCCTGATGAGTGATTTTAATGGGACCCTTTGAAGTGATTCTTAGTGGTACTTTGTCAACCATGTCAACCTCTTCAATCTTCTTACCCTGAGTCAGATGATCCACCATACTTTCTACAGATGCTGGTCTTCTTTCAAACACTATAGTATATTTATCCATGAGACGTTGAATCCCATCTCTCAAAATGAAGCAACTATCCGGCTTATAGGTACAATATAGACAATCTTCATGACAACCTGGAAAGATCCCAGCTTGTACTAACCTCTTTTTGATAACAGACAATGGTGTGCTCAACTCCATAACTGAATAGACATGCAGATCTTCATCAATATCTTCATCAAGGGCGTTGACAGTCTTCTCGTGATTTGGCATTGGAGCTGTAATCACATTTGGAGTACCTGGTGGATCAAACTTAATTTCTCCAGCATCAATCATATCCTGAATTTTGTTCTTCAAGACCCAGCAGTTATTAGTGTCATGTCCTGGACAGTTTGAATGATATGCACATCGTGCATTGGGATTGTACTTGGGAGAGGTAACATTGGGATTCTGAGGAGCCTCCCTCAGGGTAATAAGTTCAGCTTTCAACAAGTGTTGCAATGCCTGAGCCATTGACATGTTGATCTTCGTGAACTGTCTTCTAGCCCTCTGTTGGTTGCCTTGAGGCTGCTCTGTTGTTGCAGGAGTTGGATTTGAAATATGAACTGCACTAACAGACTGATGCCTTCTGTTACGATCAAGCTGACCATACACAGCATTAGATTCTCTCTTCCCAGTGGGAGGCTTCTTTGCAGCACCTGATGAAGAAGTGCCCACTTGGATCTTACCACTCTTGATACCATTCTCTACTCGCTCTCCTGTCATGATCAACTCAGTGAAGCCAGATGATGAGCTTCCAATGAGATGACTGTAAAACGGACCATTCAGCGTACACATGAACATATCAACCAACTCCCTATCAGTCAAAGGGGGTTGAACTCTTCCAGCTAAGTCTCTCCACTTCTGAGCATACTCCTTAAAGCTTTCTTTGGCACCCATAGACATGCTTTGAAGCTGCATGCGAGTGGGGGCTAAGTCAGCATTGTATTGATACTGCTTGTAGAAAGCTTCAGCAAGGTCATTCCAATCTCTGATGTTGACACTCTCCAACTGATAATACCACTCTAGCTGAGCTCCAGATAAACTCTCTTGAAAGAAATGGATCCACAACTTTTTATCAGCAGTGTGGGGTTGCATTCTTCTGACATAAGACCTCAGATGCAATTTGGGACAAGAGACCCCATCATAGACAACAAATGTAGGAACTTTGAACCCAATGGGTATGACCACCCCAGATATCAAGCTCAAATCCTCAAAATCCAGCCCAGATGATTTCTGTAATTCCATAGCATCCATTCTATCCACCAGCATCTTGAATTTGTCTTCGTTAGGCTCATGGTAGTAGTTAGCCTCAGAATCAGAGTCCCCCATAGTGTTGTGGAGACTGCCTCTCTCCTGCTCAGATTCTTCAGATTCATAGTCTTCAACCTGTTCCTTGGTCTTGACAGGACTTTTGAACCTTCTTCCCATGTTGAGCAACCCAGCAGACCTTCTAGCCTTCTTAGTCTTCTTGGCCAGCAGTGTCTTCAATTCATCCTGCCCCTTGGATAGGTTCAGGATCAGCTCTTGGAACTGTGCATTCTGTGCCTGGAGATCCTTAACTGATTGTTCAAGAGCCATTGCTGAAATAAACAGCGAGAAGATGAGAAACCTGTGCACAGTTACAAATCTGTGATGCAATGAAATGATATGGTAATGTATATGCAATGTTTTCAAGGACCGCAGGATTTAAATTTGCTTAAACAACCAAGAAAGCAATTTTTTATTAGTAATAACTTTGTTTTGCCTTTTAGGCTTACAAAAAATGAAAACGAAATAAGTACAAAAGATGGGGTTTTAAGTCTCCCATGGACGCTTCCTCTTTGTGTCGAGGTATGAGTTGAGGTTTCGTTCCTCATGAAGTAGCTTTGTTAGCTCTAGGATCCTTGCTTGGCTTGCTTTGTAATGAGCCTAGAAAGTATCCCTTTGCTCTTTCAGTTGGATCCATGATCTCTGCAAGTCTTCCATATCAGTAGGCATGTCTGGGTGAAGGATGGTATAAGCTGTGTCTCCTTCAGCAACAGGTTCCATGGTAACTGGTAGGACGGCAGGATATGGCATCATGAGTGTCTGAGCACGAGATCGTACCCATCTGAGATAAGCCTCCATAGGAATAGTGTACTTAGGCTCCAGTGTCTTGCTGTCAATCCTGTTTACCTTTCCCCAAGCTCGGATGAATCTCTGACGGTAACCCTGAAGATCGTTGTCGTAATCAAACACAATGCCCTGAATCAACATGTCATGTGGACCATCGCTCCGGGCGTAACCAAACTGTCGTAAAGCTAGAGATGGGTTGTAGGTGATGCCTCCTCTTATGCCTAGAAGTGGCACATTAGGAAACTCCCCACAACGGTCAATGATGGTGACATTCTCCATAGATCTGGAGCACCAATGGATGTCTGAGTGAGAAAGTGACATGATCCTCTTGGACCATCTGAACCCTTGCTCATTCTTCATTACTGAGCGAGGAAGGTGAGAAATAAACCACCTAGAAAGTAAAGGTATGCAGCACATCAAAGTTCCTCTTGCCCTTGTAGTACGGGTGTGAAGAGAATGTAGGATGTCTCCAGGTAAGGTAGGCACTGGATTGTGACTCAGGAAAATGTTGATGGCATGAACATCTACGAACTGATCTGGATTGGGGAACAACACTAAGCCATATATCAGCAAGGCTAAGATCTCCTCAAAAGCATCATAGCTCATGGCCTTCAAGAACATTTGAGCTTTATCCATTAATACCTTGGCAAGAATACCCTTGACTCCACTTCTCGTCTCTAGAACAATGTCAGACTTCTTCAGATGTAGAGCTGCAGCAATAACTTCTGGTTTAAGCTCCTTCTCTAAGCCTGTGAATGGCTTCTGATCAAGAACAGGTATACCCAGAAGTTTAGAGAACTCCTCCATGGTTGGAACCAGCTGATAATCAAGAAATGTAAAGCAATGGTGCTTAGGGTCAAAGAACTGAAACAGCACACTCATCATGTCTTCACTGAACCTTGAAGTAACTAGATCCAATAAGTGACCATGTCTCTTGTTGAACTGGGAATGATCAGGCACTAGGGAAACTAACTCCTTGAGCTTAGCAGGTATCCCTACAAAGTTGATCCTGATGGTGTTTCTACGAGCAGAAGCCATGACCTGTAACAAAGAACAAAGATAAATCCTTTGGTCCTTGAAATGGTTAGGGAAAATGATATGCTTATGATGCATGATGATGTCATGATGTCATGCTCAATCACAAACATGTGGCACACACAAACAAGTCACACCATAGCCCTAGGTTTAAAGGCTTGCATGAGGTTCAAAGGCAAGTACCCTCCCCTGAAGTTAGATGGTTCATCCTGTCCTACAAAAGTAACCAGGTTCTAAGGGATCTCAATATCATTGATCCTTCACAAGGGAGGTTGTTCAGAAGGCAACTTACTTGCCAACCAAAACCCTCCAAGTTTAAGATCTCAATGAGCGTAGTATCGAGTGTCAACCAACTTCAGTCTGCACCAAAGCCGGTTACCTCACTACTTTCTAAAGGCCAAGATGAGTTAACTAGGGTTCTAAAAGTCAGTTAGTGCATTGACAACATATGGCAGCCTCAATATTATCCTCAACTTGACTTAAGGAATATAAGCACCAACCAAGAAGTCGCACTAACTATGGCCACCAGATCAACCGTATCGATATACGTCGTACAGTTTCCTTGGTCTATTGCCATTTACCTAAGGTACACTAGATCCGGGTTAGGACCTTTCACACATAAGAGCACCCCAACAATATAATAATAAAGCAAACAAGGCAAACAATTTAAAGTGATCTTAATTCCTAAGGGTACCCCTCTTAAATAGATCCCCAGCAGAGTCGCCAGTTCTGTAACACGGTGGGAGAACTGACTTTAAACAATGTTGCGGATAGCAAGAGTCGCCACCGACTTTTATTTTATCCATAAGGAAAGGTTATAAAAGAACAGGAAAGACCTTAGAGAATATTTTGGGTCCGGGGGGTAGGTTATGAAAAGGGAAGGTGTTAGCACCCTTTTCATCCATGGTTATCCACGGGCTCTTAGGTACTTAAGCTCACTTTTGAATTGTTTTGAAAGTGTAGTGTGTGAATAGCAAAAAATTTCAGAATAGTTTAATAATAATCCGTGTATGGATGTGAAAAAAACTTGTTTGAAAATTTTGTTGGAAATTTGTTTAAGTGTGGAAAAGTTTTGAAATGAGCAAGTATCTAGGAGTAGTCTACCCTAATGTTTTAAGGTCTTTCTTATTCTTTATCCTTTCCTTAGTAAGACTATCCCTACTATAATGGAGTAGGTCGTCCTTACTTTGGATGTTAAGGGACATGTGAGGGACAATTGGATTTTTGAAGGCCATTGTGGGGTGTAATAAGCAAACTGGAGGGACTATCATCATTTTTCGAAAGGGACTCGATTCGTAAAGGCAACCATAAGGGACTTTGATGATTTTCTTTTTTAGGGACTTGCTTTATACACCCCACTTAACCAATATTCATAGGCGACTTGAGGGATATCCTTAGGAAGTGAGACGGCGATTAAAATCGACTTACGTGTGTGACGTGTTTATTTTAAGAATAAATGTACAGTTATGAAATGTAAAGTACTGAAAAAAGATAATGCGACAATTGTCTCGCACAATTACAACCAGGAAACAGATACATATAATAATGAATTGGACTCTAATCTGCAAAGAGAAACTGAAAAACGTTAGTGAAAGGTTAAACTAAAATATGGCAAATACTGAAAAACAATTAATGTTAAAAGGAAATACAAAATGTAAAAAGAGAAGTTTAATTTAACTAATTTTAAAAAAGGAATTTTAGTGTAAATTTAAAAGAAATTAAATGCTAGTTTTAAAAGGAGATTTAATTTTATAAAAAGTTTAATTTTTTTTATCTTAAAAAGAAAAGAAAGAAAAGGTTTATTTTTAAAAAAAGGTTTTTCTTATTTTTATTTAAAAAAGAGGTTATGATTTATATTTTAAAAAAAAGAGTTTTAGTTGTTTATTTTTTAAAAGGTTGATTAAGGTTAATTAAAAGGAGTAAAAAATTAATTTAATAAAAAAACTGATAAGATAAATAGTTAATTAATTAGAGTAAGAAGGGGTTAATTAGGCGTTAACGGTAGATCAAGAGTGGGGTTAGTGGTGATATGCGTGTGGTGATAGTGAGTGTTAGTGAGATTACATTACAAATGAAATAACAAGACAACAGGAAAACGGAACCCTAAATCGAAAGCCCTTCTCCCTCCCTCGATCATCGTCTCTCTTCTCCTTTCATGCTGAAACCTGCAAAAACCACAATCATGTTGATAATAAGCATATTTAAATAGGAATTTTACCCAACGAAAACCAGTGAGGGCGGCGGTGACGGCTCAGAGAGGACGGCGGTGGCGCTTCGTGATTCCGACGGGGGATTCGCAGTGATGGCTTTCACGGTGTGGTTGACGAGCTTCTGACTCCGGACGATGCTTCTGTTGAAGATAAGTTCCCTCTCGATTTCTAGGTTTTTTAGTTTCAGGATTTTCACGGCGCTTGCCCCCCTTTTGCGATTTCCAAACTTCTCTTTATATAGAGGCTCTACTCTGATTTCTCGATTAAAATTGCTTTAATCCCAATTGAATGTTGATTGATTGTTTCCAATTTGGTTATGATTTGATTTGAAAACATTCCCTTTCTGCTCCCATCTCCTTAAGTGTCTATTAATCGAAAATCAAATCTGGATTCTGTATCAGGTCCATTAAATGTTCACGGTTTTGGACTTGGATATTCTTTGAATTGATTTTGCTAGCTCTGATTTTTGCGTTCTGAAGGTGTGAGTAGCAATTGAATTTGGGCCAAGGGAGAAATATGCAGTCCAGGTGTGGATAACGGTTCCTCTTCTCTTTCCTTGGACTTCGTCTCAAGTTCTGAAATTTGGTTTTACAATCTTAAATTGTGATCTCCCGTTTTCTTCTCTGCAGGTCCAATCAGTTAAGCATGGGGAGCGAATTATCAATGGAGGCTCTTATTTTGGCGCGTCTATCCGTAGGACCAATGCAGTCGACTCAAGTGGGTGAGGTTGTTATCCATCTTCTGTTGTTGTTTGACATGGACACAACTCTGATTGCATCTCTGTTAAGTGAATTATTTGATCATAACGGTTGTGGCTTTTGAAAGTAATAGTGTCTTGATTGTTGCATGAACCCAGGATTGAACACAATTGGTGTAGAGTAGCTGGTTAGCATGCCTTGACATATCGCAACTGAAGTTGTACCCTTCTTCTTCATCATCAAAACATGTGTACGATAGATCCTTTTGCAGTATTTAGATGCTCCCTCAAGATTGTAACTGCAGTCGTTCCCAAATTCTTCCTCGTGAAAATTTTGTGTATGCGTATGGTTATTATTGATGTATTTTCTGGTATGAATACTTTACAAAAACATGATTTATGTTGTGGCCTTCTTCAGAAGCGGGGCACAAAGGTTCCGTCTATTTCTATATCGGAGGTCCTAACTTGGCTTGCCTCCTTGTTCAGTATTTCCTAGATAGAACACATCCTTCACTTATGGTTGTTCTCCTCTGTTCCAGGAATAAAAGCTGGAAGGTTGTGCAATGATATCAGAAGTGAACTTCTTCATCCTGTACTGCTGCTCAGTAGGTAATGCGCTCCATCTGTATTTAATTACACCCTCTAGCACTTAATTAGTTTCCTGCATCAGTAGCCTCCTTGCTAATGCTATGTGTGTCATCATTTGCAGGAGTTGCCACAATATTTCCTTCACTTACTACAGGTTTAGATACCTCCTCAACCACCCTCATTTCCTAGGTATCCATTTGAAAAATTTCCTCTTTTTATTGCCGTAATAGTAGAACCATCGGTGCCTATGTTAACTGTTGGATTTTCTGAATACTAGTTTGTTTGCAGGATTATTTTCTTTTCACCACATGTGATTTCCTTTGGGATTTACTTGATTGTGTTGGTTTTGACCAAAGCCATGATGCATATGCGCCGAAGAAAGCCGTTGCCTACTCTGAAATTACTGATGCCCAAGCTGTGGAGAAAATTGCATCTGATGTTGTCCTTGCATCTGACCCATTCCTTGCATTATAGATTGCCTGAATTGTTGTTGCTGATGTGCAAGAAGTTGTTGTTGTTGTTCCATGTATGCTCTTACATTACTAGCTACATTCTTTCCATGATTCACTCCTGTAAAATCAGGGTATATGTTTCCTGTACTAATTCCATTATGAAATGCAGGTCCTGTCTTGTTGAAACCCGTACGACGCAATAGAGTGTTGGTGTAGTTTGAGATCCAGCAGCAGCCTTTACTTCTATTCGTGTTTGGGACTTGGTTTTTGTGAACTCACCTATGTGGTTCAGAATTGATGCTGCTTATGAATTGTTTAGGTTTTGAGTTCTGAATTCTGAACCTAGTACTGATGCTGTTGTGATTTTCAGGTGTTGGAAAAAACTTAGAGCACAGAGTGATTTAGACCTGCCGGCATCTGGGTCTGAATCCAGATTGACTATGTTGCCTTACTCTTGTATCAGTTTGGAAATCCAATTGCGGCAAAAGCGAATCAGTCCCACTTCATTTATATTTTTCTATCTCTCGGATGTCCCATTTTGATAAGAACATGTATTTCCTGATCTGACGCCTACGGCGCGGATCGGTAACGGGGGTAGGACGCGGCTTCGGTTGTGCCACTCCCGGCACTCGATGATGACAATGTTCTGAGAGTGTCAAATTCATCTTTCTAACATCTTCCTACTCTGTTCTGTTTTGTTTCTCTTATTTTTTGCAGGTGATCGGGAACTTCGAGGAACACTCAAGGGAAGGATACCATGAAGAAGCCTTAGGAGTTTTTAGGATTTAGGATTTTTTAGAGTAGATGTAACATTTGTAAATGTAATCTCACAGCAATTCAAATGTGAAATGATTCACTTCCTTTTGTAAAATGATATTCTTATGAAATAAAAATTCCATGATCATTCAACTTTGAATCTATTTATATTTATTTCTAGTTATAAATTATAAACATTTGTGAATAAATCCACAAATATTTAAATTCATTATTCTAGTCATAAACCATAAATACTCACGAATGATATTCTTGCTCATGTACTTGTCTCGTTGGTAGTCCTAATCTCATCACCTGACTTCATTCATTTGGATTCTAGCCAACAATATTCTCCTCATTTTCTAACCAAACGCGAATGTGCGCCGTAATCACAACAGATTTAGTATCAATGATGATATTGCCCGTAATTGAATTCCACTGACCAAATGATATAAGCAACAATCCAATAATACCCAATTAAACTGCGCCTTATTAACAGCAACGGAAATGCTCTGGAAATAAACCATGAGCGATAAAATGGACCTTAAATCCAGTTATGCCCGACAAATTTCGATACCGAACACATCGAATTGGCACCTTGATATAATCAAAACAGGTGATAAATAAATGCCTCAGAAATAGTGTCTCAAATGTCTCACAGCTCAGTAACAGCCCGTCTTCAAAGAATTAGCGGGATCCACGTAAAAATGACCAAAATACCCCTGGGACCAAATCTGAAGTCTTGGAAGTCCATTTAGCCTGATTAAAGTCAAAACCCTAGTTTTGGATGCACTGCTTAGGAGGTGCATTGTCTGAGGGAATTGTCAACTCTTCTGACCAATTGTGAATTTTGTGAACCTTGTGAACCTTCTTGGAACACAAAGTCTTGTATTGTGAGGGCAAATTTTGGGGTGCAACAACGTGCTCCAAGTGGGGTGCGTGGACGTGTTGTGTGATACACACATGTGCTCCAAGTGGGGAGCGTGGACGCAGTGTATGATTCACTGGCGTGCTCCAAGTGGGGAGCGTGGATGGGATTTGGATTGTTGCTCGGATGGAGTGTATGCGACCACCCGTGTCCCAAGTGGGGGACGTTGATGATTTGATTATATGGGCTCAGGAGGAGCGTGGTAGGGATAGATTGTAAGAGCACAGATTGTGTCTTAGTAATATCTCTATGTTTTGATGATAACATTAATGATAATTTGTATACAAGAATTATACTCTCTAAATTTGTTCTAAACTGTTTTCTACAGGCACAAAAGATTTTAATCTTAAAGAGCAAAATTGATGTGAACAATAAATTCTGAATGGCTCAAGAGCATCTGAAGATTAGAAGAATCTGAAGTATAAGAGCTTAGTCATCAAGATTCTGAAGATACAACACGCTGCATATATTATCAAGAATCTGAATGAAAGAAGACTCTGAGTGAAGAGACTCTGAATGAGAGAAGACTCTGATCTGAGTGAAGACTCTGATCTAAGAGCATGATACGCTTCAAGCACACAGCTGCACCAGACTCTGATTCAGCAACATCTGAAGAACATCTTAGGCTCTGAAGTTTCCAGAAGATTCTGAAGACTGAAGACTCTGATATTGATTGTTGATCTGAACTATCTGAAGAATTATTTGAAGAAGATTATTTTAATATATCCGTTGGAATATGCCAGCAAATCTTTCCTTAATTGGGATAGACATAATTCTCTGCAAGAAGATTATTCCTCTGATACATTCCATATATGGTATATTCACAGCTCAGCAGACAATTGCTACACCCACTTTTTGTGCGCCGTCTCTCTGCTGCAATAGTACAAAGGACAGTACTATTTGATATTGGAAATATCTTCTCCAACGGTAAAATATTCTCTCCAATATTCAAGTGGCTATATAAAGGAAATCATAGCTCATTCTTCAAGTGATGAAAAAGAAAGACGAAATCATTGCAAGAACACTCTCACGCGAAAAACTCTCAAGTTCTCATATTCTTTAGAGTTCATACATTGTTCTAAACTTAGAGAAATAACACAGTTGTGTTTATAGCTTTATTAGAAGCAATTTCTTACTCTTACATTGTATTACATTAATTTGTAAAGGAAGTTTTCCTTAAGAGGATCTAGGTTAGATCAGTAGCTCTTGAGAAGACTAAGAACAGTTGTTCTTAGGTGTTGTATTCCTTAAGAGGATCTAGGATTAGATCAGTAGCTCTTGAGAAGACTAAGAACAGTTGTTCTTAGGTGTTGCTATTTGTAATCAGTTGATTTGAATAGTGGATTAAGTCCTTGTTGAGAAAGGCAAATCACTCTTGGAAAGGGTGGACTGGAGTAGTTGAGTTCAACGAACCAGGATAAAAATACTTGAGTTTTTATCTTTGATTATTTTCTGTCATACTTATTCAACCCCCCCTTCTAAGTATTTTCTCACCTTCAGTTGGCATCAGAGCTCCGGTTCTGAGTGTGCATTCACTTAACCGTGACAGATAAAGATCCAGTGAGAAGAATACTCTGTTATTTATTTGGTTGCTAATATGGGTGATATTCCTACATCAAGCAACAAATATGAAGGAGACAGAATCAGCACCAAACCTCCAATGTTTGATGGAGAAAAATTTGATTATTGGAAAGATAGACTTGAAAGTTTTTTCTTGGGGTATGATGCTGATCTCTGGGATTTAGTCATTGATGGATATGAACATCCTACTAAGGATGGCAAAAAGATTGATAGAAAATCAATGACTGAGGAGCAGAAGAAAGAATTCAAGAATCATCACAAAGCCAGAACCATACTTCTTAATGCAATCTCTCATACAGAGTATGAGAAGATTACCAACAGAGACACTGCTCATGATATGTTTGAGTCTCTCAAAATGACTCATGAGGGAAACTCTCAGGTGAAAGAAACAAAGGCTCTGGCGCTGATACAGAAGTATGAAGCGTTCAAGATGGAAGAATCTGAGAACATTGAGACTATGTTTTCCAGATTTCAGATTCTAACAGCTGGGTTGAAAGTTCTGGACAAGGGCTACTCAACATCTGATCATGTCAAGAAGATCATCAGAAGTCTTCCTACCAGATGGAGACCTATGGTGACTGCATTGAAGCTGGCCAAGGATCTGAACAAAATCTCATTAGAAGAACTCATCAGTTCTTTGAGAAGTCATGAGATTGAGCTGGAGGAAGATGAACCCCAGAAGAAAGATAAAGGTAAATCCTTAGCTTTTAAATCTAACAAATCTGTTAAAGCTTTGCAGGTAAATGAAGAAAGCTCTGAGGAATCTTCTTCTGAAGAAGAAGATGAACTATCCATGCTGTCCAGAAGGATCAACAAACTCTGGAAGCACAAAGGGAAGAAGTTCAACCACTTCAGAAGATCTGATCAAAAGAGAGAATCTTCTGGACACAGAAGATCTGGCAAGAAAGAGGCCACTTGCTATGAATGTAAAGAACCTGGACACTTCAAGAGTGAATGTCCCAAACTTCAAAAGGAAAAACCCAAAAGGAAGTTTGATAAAAAGAAAAAGGTTCTGATGGCTACATGGGATGACTCAGATGAATCTGAATCATCTTCTGAATCTGAGGAAGAATGTGCAAATGTTGCGCTGATGGCCAACACAAATGATCAAGATGAAGGAACGTCATCATCTGAATCTGAGTCAGAATCAGACTCTGACTCTGAAGAGGTATTTTCTGAACTCTCCAGAGCTGAACTTGTTGAAAGTTTATCTGATATGTTGGAAAGCTACAGCAAGATTAAACTCAAATACAAGAAGCTGAAAAGCAATCTTGAATCTGAGATTGATCTTCTGAGAACAGAACTTGTTGAGCAGAAAGAAATAAATTTAAAACTCAAAAATGATTTAGAAACAACTCAACAAGAATCTGATACTGAAACAGAGTCAAGTGAAAATATTTTAGAAAAATATGACTCCAGTTTTAAAAGATTCCTCACTAAAAGCATAGACAGAAGCAAAATGGCTTCTATGATCTATGGTGTTAGTGGGAACAACAGAAGAGGCATTGGATGTGAATCTTCCTCTGGAAGCAATCCAAAATCTGTTGATAAACTCTTCATCAAGAAGACTCCTCTGTATTCTCATTTTAAGTTTGGTCATCTGAATGATATTAAACATACAAGCTCTGAAAAGAGTACTTATGTGTTTAAGCCAAGGGCTAGCCAGAATAAACACTATGTTGAAAAACAGAAGTTTAGGCAAAACCACAGAACCTCTAACCCCAAAGGACCCAAGATGATCTGGGTACCTAAAAGTAAGATAATACCTGTTGCAGATGTTCTTAGCAGCAAAATCCAGACACCAATCATGGTACCTGGACTCTGGATGCTCACGACATATGACGGGCGAAAGGTCTATGTTCCAAAGCCTGGAACTTAGATCTGGAGGGGACGTGAAATTTGGAGGGAACCAGAAGGGCAAGATCATTGGCTCTGGTACAATAGGTAATGGTAACCTACCCTCTATTTCTAATGTTCTGTTTTAACACTAAAGATCATCTGAACAAGTTTGATTCCAAAGCACAGAAGTGTTTCATGCTTGGTTATTCTGAACGCTCTAAAGGCTACAGAGTATTCAATACTGAAACACAGATTGTGGAAGAATCTATTCATGTTAGATTTGATGATAAGCTTGGCTCTGAAAAGCCAAAGCAAGTTGAAAGTTCTGCAGATAGAGAAGTTATTCTCACAGACTCTGAAGGCTCAGAGGCAGACAAGACTAAAGACAAAGACTCTGAAGAAAACCCAGATGCTACGCCTCTAACTTCCCAACTTGACAATCTGCATATTTCTGAAAGACCAACAGTCAGAGGATCTTCTTCCAGAATGAAAGCTTCTCATCCAGAGGATGTGATAATTGGAAAGAAAGATGATCCAATAAGGACAAGAGCATTTCTCAGAACTTCTGAATCTTCCTTCTGTGGCTTAGTGTCAATTATAGAACCAACATCTGTTGATGAGGCTCTGGAAGATAATGAATGGATTTTAGCTATGCAAGAGGAGCTGAATCAATTCACAAGGAATGAAGTCTGGGATCTGGTTCCAAGACCTAAAGGTTTCAATGTCATTGGAACAAAATGGGTTTTCAGAAATAAACTTAATGAGAAAGGAGAAGTTGAAAGGAACAAAGCAAGACTGGTTGCTCAAGGCTACAGTCAACAAGAAGGCATAGACTACACAGAAACATATGCTCCTGTTGCAAGGTTAAAGTCTATACGCTTGCTTATTTCATTTGCTGCACAACATAACATCACTCTTTATCAGATGGATGTTAAAAGTGCTTTTCTTAATGGAATTATAGAAGAGGAAGTGTATGTCCACCAACCTCCTGGTTTTGAAAATGAAAATTTTCCAGATCATGTTTACAAACTGAAAAAATCTCTTTATGGACTAAAACAAGCTCCCAGAGCTTGGTATGAGAGGTTGAGTAATTTTCTTCTGAAGAAAAATTTCATCAGAGGAAAAGTGGATACCACACTATTTTGTAAAACCATTAAGAAAGATTTGTTGATTTGTCAAATTTATGTAGATGATATTATTTTTGGATCAACAAATATTATGCTTGGAAAGGAGTTTGCTGAATGTATGCAGGCAGAATTTGAGATGAGCATGATGGGAGAACTGAGATTCTTTCTGGGAATCCAAGTAAATCAGACTCCAGAGTGCACCTACATACATCAGACCAAGTATGTTAAAGAGCTTCTGAAGAAGTTTAACATGCTGGATAGCAAAATGGCAAAGACTCCAATGCATCCTACAAGCACTCTAGGTAAGGAAGAGGTAAGTAAGAAGGTAGATCAGAAACTCTACAGAGGTATGATAGGATCTCTTCTTTATTTGACTGCTTCTAGACCAGACATTCTGTTTAGTGTTTGTTTATGTGCTAGATTCCAATCAGATCCTAGAGAATCACACTTAACTGCTGTTAAGAGGATTCTAAGGTATCTGAAAGGTACTGCTAATGTTGGTTTGTGTTACAGAAGATCTGACGAATATTCACTAGTTGGATTCTGTGATGCTGACTATGCTGGAGATAGAGTTGAGCGCAAAAGTACTTCTGGAAGCTGTCAGTTTCTTGGAAGTCATCTGATCTCGTGGTACAGCAAGAAGCAACCAACAATTGCACTATCAACCACAGAGGCAGAATACATTGCTGCTGCTGGATGTTCCACTCAGATGCTCTGGATGAAGAGTCAACTAGAAGATTATCAAATCTATGAGAGTAATCTTTCTATCTTCTGTGATAATACTTCTGCTATATGTTTATCCAAAAATCCAATTTTACACTCTAAGGCCAAACATATAGAGATTAAACATCATTTCATCAGAGACTATGTTCAGAAGGGTGTAATAAATTTAGCCTTTGTTGATACAGATCATCAATGGGCAGATATTTTCACAAAACCCCTTGCTGAAGATAGGTTTAAGTTTATTCTGAAAAATATTTGTATGGATTTTTGTCCAGAGTAATATTTCTCAGAGTCAACTTCTCAGATGCTAAGTGTTTAACACTCTGAAGTATTTCATCTGTTTTGCTTGTTTAATTTTTTTCTGTGAATTTTTTTTGTGTGAAACTCTGTACTGACCATCTCAGAGGATCTGAAAGTTGAAAACGTTTCATTTCTTAAGAGTTATAGAATCACATGCAAGCAAACACGTGTCACTCAGAATCTGAAAAGATGGAGTACACCTACTGATTATGACGTTTAAGGTATTGCTTTGAAAATCTCAATCTGTCTTGATTTTCCCCCAAATGTCATATCATAATTAAAAATGATTACTTTTCATTTAATGCAAACGTGCGTATGTGTCCTATGTGTGTCTGTTGTGTTTCCCATGCTTGCTTTATTTGTCTATATAAACCATTCTCATAACACATTCACACTTTTCACATTCACAAACACATATGCGTTTTTGTTTGTTGTTCTCTCTCTTTGCAAACCCTAAAAGAACTCAGAAACCTTCATCTTCTTCATCATCGTCAACAATGGCATCTACTTCAAACGCTGTTACTACCAAGAATGCTACCACTATCATAGAACCAGTACGCACTCTCCTAACTGCTGTTGATTCACTAGAAGTTCTGTGTGAAAGTTTCGTGGACTTAGAAGATCTTGCTGAAAATGGGTTTGATCTGATTTCTTCAATCAAAGCACAAGGCTGGGACGGTTACTTTGACAGGCTTATGGGTCCTGTGTATCCAACGTTAGTGAAGGAATTCTGGATCCATGCATATGCTACTCCAAAGTTCATTCACTCCTCTGTGCTGGGAAAAAAGATAGTTATCACTGAAAACCTGATAAGGAAACTCATAGGTTTTAAGGCAACTGATGGAGTAACCTCTCTGTCTTCTGCGCGTGAAGACCTGAAAGATGTATGTCAAGAAATCTGTACTACTGGTGAACCTTGTAAGAAGGTTAAGTTCTTGAGACCCACTTACAAGATATGGGCTAAGATTTTCATGAACACCATCTTTTACAGACCCTCTTCAAACTCTTCTGATTATGTTAATGCTGAACAACTTTACTTCATGTATTGTTTACACCAAAACATTCAGATTGATCTTCCATATTTGTTGTTTAATCATCTGGTGTCTCACGTCAAGGAAACAAGGGAAACAGCCAGAGATAAATCTGGAAAAGTCAGAACATGGATCCCTATGGGAAGGCTGATTTCAGATATTCTGATAGAAAACCAACTTGTGGCGCATCTGCAAGAGGCTGGGTTGACAGAAGATCTGAATTATATCATTGGCTCTGAAATAAACGGTTTAACTCTGAGAAGGATGAAACTGGTTGATGATTTATCTGAGAAACCAAGGAAAACTAACTCTGAAGAAGTTAGGGGAAGAAGGATTCCTGTTAAGGATTTTCCTTTATTCACCTCAGATGAACCTAGAGAAATTATTGCTGAGTATGTTGCTCGCTGCATAAGAGATGGTGTTGAGATTCCTGCCAATCTTGTGCAGAAGGAAGGCCAAGTTCTTCCTGATTTGACAAGGGAAAGAAGACGTAAGAGAAAAGCTGATAGTGAAGGTCATCAGAAGAAAAGGAAGCATTCAGATGCTGAAAAGAAGAAGAAAAGGAAGAAGCTGAAGAAGGTTCAACCAAATCCTCCTGCAGCAACTTTTGAAGAAATTAGAGATACTCTGAAACAGGTATTTAACACTGATTCTAATCCTGTTCATCATTCTGCTACCCCCACACCATCTGACTCACCCCTTATATTTAAAAGATCTAGACCATCTGAGACTCATACACCACAACCAACAAACACACAACCAGAAATTCCACAACAAACTCCTCAAACAACAAGTCCACAACCAAAAACCCCTATCCCAGAATCTACCATTCCAGAGGATGTTCACCCTGAACACTCTGAACATACTGAACACTTCATAAATCCTGATGAGGTATTAGATGTCACACCTTTAAACCAGTCTGTCATTTTATCTTCAACTTCTGAAAAATCTAACCACTCTGATACATCATCTGATGATGAATCATCTGGTTACATTAATGAATGCTTGAATGATCTCAAACAACCTCGTTCTGAGAGTGTTTGGAAACAGCTGTTTAAATCTCCAACTTCTGAACATCCACCTTCTCCACAAAATTCCCCAACTCAAACTCTCACTCCACAACCTGTTGAAGTCCAAAACACTCCAGAACCAACAGAAACCCAACCAATTCCCTCAATACCTCAACCACAACATTCTGACCAACAAACATCTGAACCACAAACCAACCAACCAACTTCTGAACCACAAACATCTGAACATCCATCTTCACAACCTCAACTTTCTGAACAAACACCACAAACACAACTAACCCAACCAAGAAAACCCAGAATCCCTGATGAAGCAGAATTGGGATCACGTGTTTATACTCTGTTAAGAGATTTTGATAAGGATAATGTCTCAGACTTTGCTGACATTATGGATGTTTGCATGACTACTATGGACAAAGAGGCTGCTAACGCTGTTTGGAAGAAATATCTTTACAGACTGAATAGGGAGGCTTTGAAAATCAGGACTGAATGTCTTAGATTATCAAAAGTAAGGTTTGCTGCTTATCAAAAACGGATTAAGAGAAACACTCCTCCTATTCTTCTTCTAGAAGCTCCTCCACCTCCAGAAATTCCTGCACCTGATGTTACTCAGACTGTTCCAGAATCTACTGTTTCAGAAGCTACTGTTTCAGAATCTACAGATCTTCAGAAGGATGTCAAAGAACTTAAGGATTTTATGGTTGATCAAAAGAAAACAAATGAAGAAATGAAAACTTGGATGGCTAAGCAAGATGAAAATTCAGAAAGGATTACAGCACTGCTGCAACTCATTGCTTCTCAACAAGCCTCATCTGCTAAACCTACTTGATGTTTTGCACAAGTGTTTCATGTTTTGCTTTGTTTTGATTTTCTTCTGATATGCTTTGTTTGTTTTTATCTGAATCTGGATGTTCTCTTGACTTAATGACAATGATCTTTTTGCTTATCTGGATATGTGTTTCTTCTGCATCTTTACTGTCTTTTAAAATTCTTTTTGATTATGACAAAAAGGGGGAGAAACAAAATAGAATCTGATTGTTCAAATCTATAAGCAATTATCTGAACTAAGTCAGACATGTTACTAACATTCTTTGAATTTAAGTGTCCCAGATATTATTAAAAAATCTGACAAATTTCATTGAAGTTTTTCCTGAGATCTATCTTTTCAGAACCTGATCAAAAATAGCTAAATCTGAGTAGACCAGACTCTGATATCTAACCTTGAGTACTATGATCTAAAAGATAACTCAAGACAGGAAATGGCAAGATAAACAACCAGGTGTTCTGAAGTTGTTCATCTGGCATCAAGCTTTAATATGGCATCAAGCTTTGACTCTAGAAGTCAAACATATGTCAACCAGGCTTCAATCAGGCTCTGAATCTGAAATGTACTCAATCAGAAAGGGAAGTATCTAATTCCATTAGAGTATTCATTTCAGGGGGAGATTGTTAATCTCAGGGGGAGTAATTTTAATTCATATTTTTATTGAACAAATTTCTCATGTTTTGTCATCATCAAAAAGGGGGAGATTGTAAGAGCACAGATTGTGTCTTAGTAATATCTCTATGTTTTGATGATAACATTAATGATAATTTGTATACAAGAATTATACTCTCTAAATTTGTTCTAAACTGTTTTCTACAGGCACAAAAGATTTTAATCTTAAAGAGCAAAATTGATGTGAACAATAAATTCTGAATGGCTCAAGAGCATCTGAAGATTAGAAGAATCTGAAGTATAAGAGCTTAGTCATCAAGATTCTGAAGATACAACACGCTGCATATATTATCAAGAATCTGAATGAAAGAAGACTCTGAGTGAAGAGACTCTGAATGAGAGAAGACTCTGATCTGAGTGAAGACTCTGATCTAAGAGCATGATACGCTTCAAGCACACAGCTGCACCAGACTCTGATTCAGCAACATCTGAAGAACATCTTAGGCTCTGAAGTTTCCAGAAGATTCTGAAGACTGAAGACTCTGATATTGATTGTTGATCTGAACTATCTGAAGAATTATTTGAAGAAGATTATTTTAATATATCCGTTGGAATATGCCAGCAAATCTTTCCTTAATTGGGATAGACATAATTCTCTGCAAGAAGATTATTCCTCTGATACATTCCATATATGGTATATTCACAGCTCAGCAGACAATTGCTACACCCACTTTTTGTGCGCCGTCTCTCTGCTACAATAGTACAAAGGACAGTACTATTTGATATTGGAAATATCTTCTCCAACGGTAAAATATTCTCTCCAATATTCAAGTGGCTATATAAAGGAAATCATAGCTCATTCTTCAAGTGATGAAAAAGAAAGACGAAATCATTGCAAGAACACTCTCACGCGAAAAACTCTCAAGTTCTCATATTCTTTAGAGTTCATACATTGTTCTAAACTTAGAGAAATAACACAGTTGTGTTTATAGCTTTATTAGAAGCAATTTCTTACTCTTACATTGTATTACATTAATTTGTAAAGGAAGTTTTCCTTAAGAGGATCTAGGTTGGATCAGTAGCTCTTGAGAAGACTAAGAACAGTTGTTCTTAGGTGTTGTATTCCTTAAGAGGATCTAGGATTAGATCAGTAGCTCTTGAGAAGACTAAGAACAGTTGTTCTTAGGTGTTGCTATTTGTAATCAGTTGATTTGAATAGTGGATTAAGTCCTTGTTGAGAAAGGCAAATCACTCTTGGAAAGGGTGGACTGGAGTAGTTGAGTTCAACGAACCAGGATAAAAATACTTGAGTTTTTATCTTTGATTATTTTCTGTCATACTTATTCAACCCCCCCTTCTAAGTATTTTCTCACCTTCATAGATCGTTGCTCGGTGGAGTGTATGCAATCTATCCTGAGTTGAGTCGGTACCGCATAATTGTTGAGTCGAGTGCATGTGTTGCATAGTTATTGTATGAGTTGTGAATATTGATGATGGGACAGTAGGTCAAGATGTGTTGCAATTATGGAATGCATAGTGTGTTGGCATGAGACAGTAGGTCCGGATATGTTGTATGTGAAATAAAGATTTATTGTTTTCTGCCTTTTATTTCATGTACCTTTATACCATTATTGTTTGATCGTGATTCTCACCCCTTTGCTGTTGTTGTGGTCTGTGCTTCTTCGGAAGTACAGACAATCTAGGTGTTTAGCTAGCTTGGATTATGGCGTCTTCGTAGGAATGCTCTGATACGTAACACCGGGGCATTTTGGGAGTCTTATTGTTTATTGTTGATATGTGTGCCCCTGTGGCGTACCTGACATATGTGGGAAGTATGAGCATGTTTTGGTGATTATGTCATACATTTTGGGCAGATGGCTGATGATTGTAGATATGTATGACGTTGTTGATGATATGGATGATGTATATATGTTATTTTGTGTTACGACAGACTATATTCATTTTCTGCTGCAACTTTATTGAAAATTAATTTGGAAAAATATTTTGTGAAAAATTTTGTTGAGAATTGTGACATCCCGTTGTGGGAGAACTCTGATGTGTGATTATTTATTTGTGTTATTTTTATTTTGGGAATCGAGGTGTTACAATCATCACCATAGCTCCACCATAAATTAGGACTCTGCTCAGAGGCCTATTGATGTACCTAAGAATCCACTTTAATGCTTTCTAGTGCGCCTTTCTAGGATTGGCCATATGCCTACTTACAAGGCTCACTCTGTACGTCATGTCAGGCCTCGTACATACCATATCATACATTAAAGAACCTACTATGTTAGTATATGAAATGCTATTCTTATAGGGTCTTTCAACTTCAGTATTAGGACTTTGAGTCGTACTCAACTTGTATCAAGGATTAGTCAGTGTTAGAAAAAGCTTTGAATTTGACATGCCAAACTTCTTGAGAATCTTCTTCAAGTATGTCTTTTGAGATAAGCATAACTTTGATTGCTTTCTATCTCTGCAGATATCAATCCCATGAATTTTGGAGGCAACTCCCAAATCCTTCATGTTGAACTCCTTATCGAGTTTAATCTTCACCTTCATAACATCTTTGACATTGCTGCTTGCTATGAGGATGTCATCCACATAAAGCAACAAAATAACAAGTTAATTTCTAGGTTAAAATCTGAAGTAAACACAGTGGTCGAACTGGCTCCTAGTGAAACCAATGTGTGCCATGAACTTGTCGGTCTCATATTCCATTGTCGAGGAGATTATTTCAAGCCATACAAAGTCCTATTCCACTTGCACACATAATCTTCCTTTCCCTTTTTTGGATACCTTTCAGGTTGCCTCATCAGGATTGTTTCATCTAGATCACCATACAAGAAGGCAGTATTCACATCCATTTGTTCAAGTTCTAGGTCGAACTTTTCCACCATAGCTAACAACATTCTAATGGATCTAAGCTATATAACACATGATTAACCTCGATACCTTCTTTCTAAGTGAACCCACTAGCAATCAAACTTGCCTTAAAATGCTTCGACATCACTCCTTTGATTCTTTCCTTAACCTTGAAGATCTACTTATAAATGACTAACCTATACCCTGCAGGTTTCTCGATCATCTCCCAAGTGATATTATCATGAAAATATTTGATCTTATCATCCATGGATTTCATCCATTGTGTCTTGTCTTGAATCCTCATAACTTCCTTATAGTCCCTAGGCTCTTCGCCCAGAACCTCACATACAGTGATTAAGGGATAAGCTATAAGATCTGCATAACCTAGTCTTTGAGGTGGCTTGATGACTCTTCTCGACCTGTATCTTGTCACCCGGTAGTCATTATCAATCTTATGCATTTCGATAGAAACTTCTGCATCTTCTTCAACTTCATCTGAGTAATGCAATTCAACATCATTATGCTCTACCTCAACATGAATATCTTCTTGTTCCAGCTCTACTTCAGAGATCCTCGATGTAGCGTTGGTTTTTATGTGGCGCGACCACTACCGCTTCTGGTGCTACTTTCTGATTTCTATATTTATCCTATGAAGCTTAAAAGGAAGGGGAAATATCTTAAACTAACCATGCGCGCAAGGTTTTTTCCTACAAATACGAAGAGATCTGGAATCGGGGGTTGGTTATACAAAGGGAAGCTATTAACACCCATAGTATCTATAGTAATCAATAGGAACCTTGATTGCATTTACTTTTACTGTTTGAATTGCTTTCTTGAGTCTATTTGCTGTCAAGTGGGGAACGTTTCTCCTTTGGGAAGGTTGACGAAATGTTTTTGTTGTTTTAGGATTTTCTATTGTTTTTGAAAAGGAATCACCTAAGGTTTTTAATTAGTGTGCTCTCTAAGATTTCACAATCTTATGCCTACGTATTCTCAAAAAGGAAACTGAGAAATCAGAGCGTTCATAGTTCCTCTTATTCTATGGGAGGAAAAAAATATTTGGTGTCTTGTTCAATGCTCAAGATTGAAGCTAAAAAAGTGTTTGTGTTATGTTCAAAGCCCAAGATTGAAGCTAAAAAATTATTTGTGTCTTGTTCAAAGCCCAAGATTGAAGTTAAAAGAGTTTGTGTCTTGTTCAAAGCCCGAGATTGAAGCTAAAAGAGTATTTGTGTCTTTTTCAAAGCCCAAGATTGAAGCTAAAAGAGTTTTTGAGAGAGAATATGTCATCTCTAAAGAGAGATATCTCACCTATTCATCACAATCATTGAGGGATTGATTATAAGGGAAGTTGCTTTAACTGGGGTATGTGGAATCCAACAATGCCACATCTTCCTTTATAAGAGAGTTGAAATGTCATGAAGGAAGAAGCTTTAACTCAGTGTAGAGCAATGCCACTTTTTCATTTATAAATCTTTGCATTCTAAGAGAGGGACATTGGCTTGGATGCGTTCCAGAGGCTTGCCACTTACATCACTTAGATGAAAGAGAACTTTGGCCATGATAAATGAGGGACTCCAGCTTGAATTTTTAATAAACAAGTGTGCCACTTACATCAATTATCTGGAAAATAGTTTAATTGCTTGTTTTGAAATGTGATGTAGAGGAAATATCCTCCTACATAGAGGACTCAAAATATTGTCTTGTATGGATGTTGAATTTTGTGCCTTGATCAAAGCCCAAGGTTGAAGCTAAAAATATGATTGAAAATTGACTCAACTGAGGGAGTATTATAAAGCCCAAGATTGGGGCAGACTGGGGAGAATCCTTATATAAATCCTAAGAGGAGACTGAGGGAATTTAAGGGAATACTGACTTTTGTTGAGGAAAATTAAATCCAAGAGCAGAATCCAACTGCTCTGAGGAATCAATAGAGAAACCGACTCTTGTTGGAGATCAGAGGAGAGTTGGATTTATTGAACTGCCATAAAGGCGTTGATTCTTTTGGGGATTTGTTGATTGTAACCTGACCCTTGCTGGGGATTTTAAGGTGGAAGTCAAGGTTTGTTGAGGATCAGGCAGACTCAAAGGATGAGTTTAAATGTCTTAGGGGTTTTGACTCTCCTAGGGATTGGTGTAGGTATATGGATGACTATGGTCTATCCTCTACTTTTAGGAAGCCTGAGGGTCCTTGTATGAAGCCCAAGAGGAGGCTGGGGATGCTTCTAGGAAGCCTGTGGGTCCTTGTATGAAGCCCAAGAGGAGGCTACGGAATTTAAACTGTCTAAGTCTTAAGAAGAGTTGAAGAAAGGTTTCACCGGGAAATAGTCCTTTCTTTCTTGAACTATTCCAAGATTAAAAGGGTTAAAGAAGAGGTTTCACTGGGAAATAATCCTCTATTTATTGAAGTTTTTCAAGGTTGAATCAATTGAACAAAGCCCAAGAGGAGGCTGACTGTATTGGAAGAAGAATTCCTTTTTATAGGGGTGAACTAGTTGTTTGAACTAAGTTGTATTGATTGACAAAGATCTTATGGTTTGAATTAGTTGTTTGAACTAAGTTTTATTGATTGACAAAGATCCTATGGTTTGAACTAGTTTAAAGTAAGGATGATTCAAATGCTTAGAGAAATTTAACAAGATATGTACAAGCATATATACAGAGATATGAAAAAGTATATAAACAAGTATGAATTGAATTGAAAAAGGTGGTGGGTCTTACATTCTAGATAGAGGCCCAAGTGTATTGTGATTGATTAAATATTTTCTTCAAGACTGAGTTAGGGTTTTGAGAAATTGAAGAAAGTTTTGAATTTGAAGATGACTTGATCTCTAAGTAAACAAAGGTGTTGGGTCTTACACTCTAATAGATGCCCATGAGTGTTATTTGTATTATGTACAAATCCCATGATGAATGAGGCTAAAAGGTTTTCTATTTACAAAAGGTGTTGGGTCTTACACTCTATTAAAGGCCCAAATAATTTTTTGTATCCTGTACAAAGCCCAGGATGAATGAGGCTAAATGATTTTCTATTTACAAAAGGTGTTGGGTCTTACATTCTATCAGAGGCCTAGATGATTGTTTGTATCCTGTACAAAGCCCAGGTTGAATGAGGCTAAAATATTTTCTATTTACAAAAGTTGTTGGGTCTTATACTCTATCAGAGGCCCACGAGTTATTGAAAACACAGTTTATGTGCAGAGAGGTGAGACCTACACTCCTAGCAGAGGCCCAGATAAAATGGTGATCATACTGTGATTTTGAAAAGCACAGCAGGACTTATACTATAGCTGAGGCCCAGAGATTTGTTTATTTACAAAAAGGGTTGGGTCTTACACTCTATAGAGGCACATGAGTGTATTGAAAACAAGTTTGAAAGATTGAATCAGAACAAAACCCTAATTTCATATTTTCAAGATATTTTTCAAAAGAAAATTAAATAAAATATGTATAATTTATCAAATAAAATCATTAATCATGTTATAAACAATGATTAAGGTTTATGACAAAGGTATTTTATTCACATGAATTTAAAGTCATTTTGGTTTTAAATAAAATCAAGAAAGAAATCAATTTTAAAACATTTAAAAACAATTTAGAACAATATCTTTAATATATTAAAAATATATCAAATAAAAATTATTTTTTGTGATTTTTTGGGTGAATAAAATATTTAAATATGTGAGTGACATTTGTGCAAAAATTTATTTTTAAATAATTAAAACTGATTTACAAAAATAATTATTCAAAGAAAAATAGAAATATATTTAAAATAGTGAAAAATGTGAAAAAAAAGTGAGAATGATCAAAAATGGCATGGGTGGGTGTTAAACTCAAGTCCTAGCACACAAACACACTTGAAAATTCACACTACAACCACTGGGGTGGTGATACATCTTTGTATCAAACCAACCTCATAAATACATAACGGTAAACGTGTTCTAGGCCTGGCCAAAGGCGCCATGACCCGGTTCTTGCCTAAGGGAGGCCGGGTTTTGGTGGTTTTGCAAGAATACCATAACTTTTTCATTTCTCCATGAAAATGGATGAAATAAAGATGGATCCTACCTAGAATTTCATGAGAAATTCAATGGTGGTCTTAGATTTTTCTAAAAGTTCCTACATTTTAAAACCCGATAGTGGTTTCAAAATAGGTCATATTTTGCAAGTTCTATGCTACAACTTTATACAATCACTAATAGCAAGACAAAACAGTTCAAACACAATAAATATGATATGTATGACATGTTCATGATCAATGTACATTAAAGCAATACATATTTTGGCAAGTTCAAGTTTTGAGGAAACTTATCTCTTGAAGAAAACTTGGATCTTTCAAGGTAGTTGCTACATATGTGTCTTGATGCTTTGGACACCTTTAATATGCTTCAAATGATCCTCTAGAATGCTTGGAAATGAAGAAAAATAGTCGGAACAAGATATGACACCTTTCTTGCTAAAGTGGCAAAAGTGGTCAAAATAGCAACTCTCTCAAATGGTGTTACATTGAGGAACACTTGTTGGAACAACTTAGGGATGTATATTAGAGTGTGTTTGAGGTTTTGTTTGGTTTTGAAAGTGTCTGGATCAAGACATGGCTTGAAAAATGCAAAAAAGTTAAAATATGAGATTTTGATGGTTGACTTTCTGATTTTGGTGATTTGAGATGAAGATGAAGGTTTGGACACCTCCAATGGATGATTTGTGATGTGTTTGGATGGTTATTTGGATAGTTTAGGCTCTGTTTTTAAGAATTTTCAATTTAATCCTTTGAACTTTGAAACTTGAAGTAAGAGAGGGAGAGTGATAAAACAATCCTTTGGTATTGTTTTGGTGTCACTCAAATGATCATAAATGAGCTCTATTTATAGGAGAGCAAATTTGTTTTGGGAGGAATAATGAATGGATGAGGGAACATGCTATTATGCAATGGGTTTTGTCATGTAGTCAAAGTCTCCTCCTATCATAGCTAGGCATTGAATCCAATTCAATTTTGCAGGTTTGAACACTCATGGCTTTGGACTGAGTCTTGGCTGGTTTGTGCTTGACCCATGCCACCTCAATGCATCATAATAATGCTTTATGCCAAAGTTGAAATTCAAGGTTCATGTCATGATGGATTTGCACATGCTAGGCTAGATATTTGACTCCTTGTGTTATGGTTCAGACTCCTTCATCATTTACGTTAATATTTGAAAGAAATCCAATGATGAAAGTGTCCAAAATTGGCCTAAAAATTTTGGGATGCAAGTTATGTGCCAAATGATGTCTAAAACCAGCTTACATCAAGGCATGTTGTGAAGTTCATAACTTTTTGCTCAAGTTGAATTAACAGATGTTCTTATACTCTTTGGAAAGCTTGCATATCATCCTTCAACTTTGATGTTTACATTTGGCCTTGATTCATCTTGGATCATAATGAAAAATGCCTCCAAAGTTGGGCAAAACATGAGGCAGATTCTGCCTAAAAATTTCTAAGTGTCAAAGTTCAAAATCTCATGAAACCCTAACTTTAATGCTTCATATCTCAAAATCTAGGCATTTTTTGGGGGTACTTCTGCTTTGAAATCTTGTTGTATGTAGGAAGAGCTATCATTTGAGCTTTGGATGGAAAAAATGTTTGCTTGGATCACAAGTTATGGCCTTGCAAAGTTGGGTAAAAATCAAGTTCCTTCCATAACTTAGTGAAATTTCAAGTTTCTCAAGGTTGCCCTTTTTGCAAGTAACCTCACTTTTCTTGATATTTATTGATTGATCATGATCCAAATTATAAGTTAACATTGTTCTTGACTTAAAGAGGTCGTGTTTGCCAAAAAAATTTCCAAAAGTCAAACTTGGTTTTGATCACAGTTGACTTTTTACATTAGATAAAACTTGAATTTTGTGATCCTTTATGAAATCAAGTCCTTGGGCTAAATTGAACCTAATTGATGGATTCCAAATGTGTTTTAGAGTGTCTTGAATCTTGTCCCAAAATTTGAGATCATGTCTTGGTCAAAAGTCAAAGGTATGGTTTACTTTTTCTCAAGAACCCTAGTTTGTGGTCCATATGAACTTGAATCCTTGTATTGTTTATGAATCAAGTTTTTTGAATCAATCCAATCTTCTGAATGGATCAATATGATTTATTTGAGGTCCCCCAAAGCATGTCTTGAGGTTTTAGATGATGCCTTATTCCAAAAGTCAAACTAGGGATTGAATTAGGTTAAAACCTTAATTCCTGATTTTTGATAGATGCAACCCCTGAGGCTATTTTGAACTTATGAATGGACTCATGAGGTTATTTTGAGATTCTTGAATTATGTATTTAATTATTGGCTCATGCCCAGATGAAAATTTCTCTTTGGAAGCCTTGCTCGATCAAAACCCTAATTTGGTGACACAGGTGATCTTGAGGCTTAATTAACTTGGAATGGTGCAATCGTGTGTTAGATTCTTGATGGAGAGGATCTCTTGATCCTTCATGGATGTTTGAGAGGCTTGAAAAGTTGAAGATAATGTCAATTCTTGATTGATCCTTTGCCTGAATGCTCTTAGAGGGCTCAAAACCCTAATCCTTGGTTAAGGTGGATACTCAATAATCTTTGAAAAGATTGGTGAAGTATGAAAATACATCCATATTATGGCGATGATTTACACTATGATGTGAAGTCTTGTGGTCAAAATTTAGGGTATGACACTCGAACTTCGAGCAATGTCATCAATTTTCTTGAAAGTCATCTCAACTTCATTGAAAACTACATCTTGACTAGTGATGCACCTCATGTGACCTGGCTCTAGGCACCACAACCTATAAGGTTTGACTCCTTCAGGCTATCCAAGGAATATACATCTCAAAGTTATAGGTTCTACCTTGTCTAGCCTAATATGAGCATAGGCTAAATCACCAAATACTCTAAGTCTGTCGAGACTAGGTGGAAGTTTCGACCAAATTTCTTCAGGTGTCTTCATTCCAAGGCTGTCGAGGGACATTAATTTATCAAGTATGCCGCAATTATAACAACTTATTTCCCAAAACACCTTCTTCAATCCTGCACTTACAAACATGCACCTCACCCTTTCTAGATTGGTTTGATTAGACCTTTCGGCCAAACCAATTTTTTAGGGAGTCCCTACAGTAGTTCTGTGTCCTGCAATACCAGACGCAACATAATAACTGTTGAAAGTCTCATTGAAAAATTCAAAAACATTGTCGGTCCTCAACGTCCTAACCTTCCTTCCAGTTTGGTTTTTGACCAGAGTCTTCCAACTTATGAAATTTTCAAGATTTTCATCCTTAGTGTTCTTGATGAATACCCATAACTTTCTAGAGTAATCATCAACTATGGATAGAAAATAATTTGCACCTGAGTGTGAAGGATTCTCTGTAAGTCCCTAAAGATCAGCATGAATGTAATCAAGGGATCCATGTGTTCTTTGTTTACCTTTGTTAAACTTCATTTTACAGGATTTACCAAATGCACAAGGTTCACAAAACTCCTATTTTCCGACCTTGTCACCAACCAGTAGATTTTGTTTCAAAAATTTGACTAGACCTCTTTCACTGACATGACCAAGTCTCTTGTTCCATAGCTCATTCTTTGACACAGGTTTTGTGGATGTTACATCTGCTGAGCCACTTACAACCTCAGCCTCAAGAGTATACAAACGTTGTTTCTTCACGCCTCTCAAGACTTCCTTCAACCCCTTCATTACCCTTAGGATGCTTTGCTATCCTTTGCAAACATATCCTTTCTTGTTAAAATCACCAAGAGAAATCAAATTTCACTTAAGATCAAGTACATACCTAACATCAGTCAATAGCCGTATTAACTCATCATGGAGCTTGAATCTGACAGATCAAATACTTGCAGTCATCCATTCACTTAAGATCAGGTACATACCTAACATCAGTCAATGGCCGTATTAACTCATCATGGAGTTTGAACTTATGAATGGACTCATCAGGTTCTGTTATACCCCAAATTTTACCTTTAGATTCATTGATCTTTTGCACATCATCCTAGGTCAACCATTCATGCATAGCTAACCATTTTTTTAGTTTTTGTTTGTTTTGTGAAGTTAGGGTTGTTGTAGATGGTTTGAAGGTCATGAAGGCTTTGTGTGTATGCTCATCAAGATCATAGTCCCCTGCAAATTATGTTGAATTCTTGTAGAGATGAAGAAAGGATATGCCCTCATTCTTATGGTCTTGTAGTTAATAGAATTCAATTTTCTCCAAGATTTCTCAGAGGTTTCTCTAAGGAGGATTAGAATTTTATATCCTTTGATTTTGAGCATATTCCTTTGAGAACTAGTTGGAATTTTGTGGTGTATTATATTGCAAGTGGTATCTCCACTGTCAAAGGTTTTCTCAGGGCATAATTTGATCTTGTTCATGGAGTTGAATTATTAGTTGTCAAATGAAAGAGTTTGGATTATGGTAGTTTGTGAACCATAAGATTGGAAACGGTAAATTTGGATAAAAAAGCTTGGAATTGAGTTTGGACAAGTTCAAGATCCATTTCTTTATAAGGTTCAAGTGAATTTGGAATCGAGCTTCATTATTTAAGTTGCAATTTCAAAGAGGCTTTGTATCAACATTCAATGGGGATTATGCCATATAGCTATTAAGATTTTTTGGCATAATTAAATTCCACTAAGTGCAAGATTCATATTTTTCATAAGGTTTAGAAACAAAATTCAAATTCAAGTTATCACGCCAATTCAAAATTACGAGTCCATGCATAAAGTTTCAACATCTTTTCCACATAAAAAAAAATCAAGTTCACTCAAAGTGTATACGGTGGATTCGTAAGTTCATTGCAAAGATTTCATATGTTAAGCTTGGATTAATTCTAAAAAAATCCAAAGTTCTCAAGTTATTACACCCAAAATTATGAGTTAAAGTGTAAAGGATCTATTTGAATTTCAAGTCCTTCATGAAGATAAACCAAAGTTCAATTCCATGAACCTCTAATTAATGTTGATTTCCTTTTCCAAAGAAAGAAGAATTCAAGCTCATTCTAGGATACCAAAATCAAGTTCAAATCTTTATTTCAAGTTATCTTGAAAACTCTTTAAGGATCTATAAATTCAAGCCAATTTAAACCAATTTCAAAGTACATTCAAGTTAGTCATTCTCCACGACAAAACTACAAGAATTCAAGCTCACGCTAAGATCAAACTCAAGGCATAATTCCAAATTCAAACTCAAAAATTGTAAAACTTTTGCATTCTCATGAGATTAAGATTCAAGCATCCAAATTTGTGAAGAATTACAAGTTCAAGGCCAAATGAGAAATTCAGAATAATAATTTATCAACTTTAATTCAAAGGTAACATTTAAAATACAAGATTGAGTATAAGTCATAAAATATTACAAGAGCTGCCGTATTAAAGAAAGTTCACATCTAATTCTAAAACTCTAAAGTGTGCATTATAAGATTCAAGGAGTTACAAGATTGTGTGGCTAAAGGAAAGGGTTATAACGAACAAATGATGCAGATTCACATGGATATTGTTGATTTTCATAGAGAAATGGTTTTGCTTGAAAACTACAATGCACTTAATTACACATGACTAGTGAAAATTCTGAAGAAGTATGACAAGAGAACAGGGGCTCTCATTCAGTTTCCATTCATCCAGAAGGTTTTGCAAGAACCATTCTTTACCACTGATATGCTTTACAAGCTTATAAAAGAGTGTGAAGTAATGCTGTATGGTCTTTTCCCCTACGACGAGTCAATTAAACCGGGTGAAGACGTTCCTTCTACTTCGACAAGTACTACAAACAACAAAGATCATTTTATACCAAAAGAGATAGGTGAAATGTAGAAGAGTCTCTATTTGAAGAGTACAATATATGCTTTGCATGTTCTGTAGGAAATCAGAAGTGGTAGCTCTACTGTTAGCATGTTTTCTTTAACACCATGGGAACAAACTTTGAAAAAAAATTCTGTTTTTGAACAAACAGCCAATAACTTTATCTCCAAAAAAAATCATAAACATATCTCAAGTATAATTAATCAGGAAAATCACACATTCAATGTCAGCATCATTGCATATAATTGAACAAGAGACAAGTTTGGACATATTCAGACCGAAATAGAAACGATGTCATCATCATTAAATCAAATTTGAAACATGTTTCCAAAATAAGATTGTAACATGTCACAAACAAAATCAGACAGAAATGACAACTTCACTGGGGACTATCAGAGGGTTACCTCTAACTTGTTTGATTTATGTTATTTGTTGAATATCTGTTTTTATATGATTGTATCTGCTTGGGTTATTACCGTTGTATGGTGAGATAAGTCTTATCCCCGAACTTGAGTGTACTTATGACAGGAAGGTGATATATTCAAGGAGGCTTATAGGGAGTTGATTCCTAAACAAGCTGACTTAAGAAATCACCACTCAGTCGAGGCCCTCTTGAAAGCAGTATTATTAAATGAATATTCATGAAAACATTACTACTTCCGACCTAGGAGCCCGTGAGACTGAGAACCTTTAGTTTACTTTTCACCTCACTTTGGCCTTTTTAGGACGTAGTGCGATGACTATGAGGGAGTATTCCCAAAATAGTTGATACGTGATACTACACTCAAAAGAGGTTCTCTTGAGAATATTATTAACCACCTAGTAATTAGAAAATTGATAATATCCGAAAGATGAACTGATGACTTTGGAAACCTTTTAAAACCTTTGTTTTGTAGGTACAAGAACCTTTAGTACATACCCTTTGGGATGGGTAGACCATGGCTCCATGCTTGTGACCCTCAAACCTAGGCCTTTGTTTGCTTATCCGTATATGTGAATATATGTATATGTGTGTTTGTGCATCCATACATTCATGCATTCATGAACAACCTTTGGTTTCAAGGAATTCAATTGTTCATTTCTTTGCAAAATCAGTAGAGACCATGGATTTTAAAATTAAACATTTCATTATTTCTAAAAATGTTTGTAACTTTCTTTTAAATTCCTTGAAATCATTGCATTCATGTCTTTGCATGTGCATTTTCTTTTCGCATCTTGCTCATTCTGTTGTCTCATCTTTATCCCTTTCACCCTAAATCCTCTACGCCCGTACAAAACCAGAGCTAAAACTCGTAGAAGGATGGCGGAACATAGTCAAGAGCTTGATCGTGTCAGCAATGAATTAGAAGATCTACGGGGAAGTGTAAGGAAAATTATGGAGATACTACAGGTTATGTGCGCGAAGATGATACTCAACCCACTGTTGTTTCTGAGATTGTCGATACAGTTGTGGATCCTCAGCTAGCAATTGTTACTACAACAAATGTACCTTCGTACGACCTCCCACCTGGTTTTGTTTCTGCACCTACTGCAATTCGCATTGTTCAATAAGTCCAACAAGCTGTTCCTTTGGTTACTGAAGCTCCTCAGGTGATTCCAACTTTTGCACTAGCTGCTGTGCATACCCAGGTGCAACCATACTTCAATGAGCATCAACCAGCATACGATATCCCTAACATGAAGGAAGATGGGAATGAACGTCATGAGAAACTTGGAGAAAATATGGAAATTATTGATAAAAGGTTAAGAGTGATGGAAGGAGATCAAGTCTTTAGTGCTGCTGCCAGAGAAATGTGTCTTGTATCTGGTCTAGTTATCCCTCAAAAGTTCAAAACTTCTAGCTTTGATCACTACGAAGGAACTACATGCCAAAGATTCATCTGATCATGTATTATCAAAAAATGGCCGCTCATGTTAATAATGGTAAGCTGATGATTCAATGTTTCTAAGACAATTTGAAAGGTACTTCGTTGAAGTGGTACTTAAGTCTGGACCAGTCTCGCATTAAGAGTTTCCAAGATCTATCCGATGCTTTTATCAAACATTATAAATACAACATGGACTTGGCTCCCGATCGAAGGCAACTACTAAGTATGTCCTATAAGAGTTCTAAGTCGTTCAAGGAATACACTCAGAGATGGAGAGAGACGGCTTCGCAAGTGGAACCTCCTTTGACTAAAAAAGAATTCGCTGATTGGTTTGTCGACACCGTTCGTCCTGAACTTTATAAAAGAATGGTTAGAAGTGTGACTGCTAATTTTTCTGATATTGTTGCAGTAGGCGTGAAGGTAGAATTGGGTTTGAAAAGTGAAAAAATGTCAAGTACTACTGGAATTCGAGCTCCAACAAAGACCATGCTAAGAAGCCTTCCTTTAGTTCTTACAAGAAAAAAGAGGGTGAAACTAATGTTGTGATGTCAAGCAGAAGAAGAAATCAGCCTTGGCAACATCAGCAAAACTATACTCAACAACAAGGTTACCCTGTCCAGTTTGCTCAATAACCGTATGTGGCTGCGGTTACTCCCGCTTTTAATCAACAAGTTCTTGTATACCAGCCTGTGCTACTAGCTCCTATTTATCAACCTCATGTATATAAACCACCTCTGATTTATCAGCATGCCCAAGCTTCACCTAATTATCAACGAGCGTCCTACGCTCCTGTCTATCAACAACAAAAAAATGAAGCACCACTCCAGAATGTTCCCAATAGAAGACATTATAAGCTCCAGATCCACCTATTCCAATGACTTATACCGAATTGTACCCTTTATTGATGCAACAAGGTTTGATAACTTTAAGGGTTGTGGGTCCACCTCCTAATCAACTTCCACCTAATTACAATCCTAATGCTCATTGTTTGTTTCATGAAGGCGCACCCGACCATGATCTAGAAAGTTGTTATGCTCTCAAGCACCTTGTGAGAGAGTTAATGGAAAAGAAGATTTTGTCTTTCGGTGATTCTCATCCTAATGTTAAGAACAATTCTTTGCCCACCCATGGATTTGTTCATGCTATTGATGAGGTATCTGAAGAGATTTTAATCCTTGATGTTTTCGAGATTAAAACACCTCTCTGAGTCTTCCATTCAAAGCTGTTTGAGGTAGGTTTAGTGAATGTTTGTCATGATGATTGTACAGTTTGTGACGCCAGAGTCAAAGGATGTATGTTGGTTCAAAATGATATTCAAAATTTGATCAATGATGGTTTTCTACAGGTGAGTAGCAAAGTGAAGAAGGATGAAGTTGTTGTGATTGAACCCATCTTCAACTTGCCAGAACCAGGTGATAAAGTGCCCATTTTTAATTTTCCAGAATGAAGTTCTACAGTACCGATTTTTAGTGCACCAAATCCTGTGTTCAACATACCAGAATTTGTTGTTGCTTCTGTAGTTAATCCATCAAAGCCAATGATCATTCAAAAGCCCACTCCCTTTCATTTCAGAGACTCTAAAGATGTACGTTAGAAATACAATGTGACAATGATTGACAAAGAATCTGAGAAGGTTATTCCGAGAGAAGAATTGCAAAGTGTTAGTGAAGATGTGACTAATATAGCTGGGGCAAGCAAGATGACACGAAGTGGTCATATTTATACTCCTCATTTCAATGAGGCTTTGCCTAAGGAAATTGTTACCACCGGGCCTGCCAAAGACAAAGAGAAAGAAGTGGTTGGAAATGATGAATATGCTGAGTTCTTGAGGATTATCAGAAAAAGTGATTACAAAGTCATCGATTAGCTTCACCAAACTCCCTCCAAGATCTCAATCATGTCCCTGTTGATGAGTTCACTCGCTCATCGAGCTGCATTGCAAAAGTTGTTGGCTCAAGCATATGTCGCCCAAGATATTACTATTGGCCAGTTTGATAGTGTGATTGTAAATATTACTTCCTATAACACTTTTAGCTTCAGTAACGAGGAGTTACCAATGTTGTCTTGTTGGAAGTTGAGGAACTAGTGGGCAAGAGTAAGTTGTCTTTCGCGTATTTCAAGAGTACCAAATCAAAAATTGAAGGAGGTGTACCCGAAGGTTGGGAAAAGGTGATAAGTGTCAAGGCAAATATGGATCTCCATGGGTTGGGTTACAAACCAACTAATGATAGAGCTTCTACATTCATCAAAGGTCGTCCGAAGACTGTTGCACCCTAAATTTCGACCCCTTATATCTTCATCATCATTCTAGGTTCATCTTCATTTTTTTATCTAACCTTAACCTATTTCAAGTTTGTCTTTATTAAGTTACAGGTGAATTAGGGTTCCGTACAATCAGGAATCGAGGTTTCGATGGTTTAATCAGTCAATGTATTGGATTGATTCTCCATGAAACAATTTTCCACATCATCAAAGACACTCCATTGGGTCAATTATGAATCCAATTTGAGGTTGTCACCCAAAGATTAAAGATAGTGAAGTTCAGGATCCCCGATTAGGGTTTTCGATAAGGAAAAGTCAACCGTAGTTTGACTTTTGATTTAAAAGGTGTTCCTGTTGTAACCCAAAATTTGCCTAACCTTTTCTTTACTTGGCTTATGTTTTCATTGCATTGTTCTAGCATTTGCATTTGCATATCATAGTTCATTTGCAGGGGATCAAGAGGTGTGCATGGCAAGAGAAGGTTTGTTAAGGGTTCTAAACAAGTTTGAGTGTTCATCAAGTCATCAGTAGCTGGTCAGAGCTCTTTGAGAAAGTGAATGGATGTATATTGCTTATCCCCTATCTTGGAGGCAAATTGAGGATCATTTGAGGATCACAAATTAATGGATATGGATATGAGATGTTGTGAAGCTCATTGAGTGCTTTGAGAGCCATTGTGGAGCTTATACAAGTTGTTATATTATGTGCAAGAGGTTGCAGTAAGAGGATTGTACACCTAGGGTTTCATCTGCCTAGTGCAAGATCCATTGGAGATTTGAAGGAGATTAAGACTTGGTTTTAAGTAATTGTGATCATGGATAGTTGTGTTGAGACATTTAAGATGTTATTTCAAGATTAATTCAAGAAGAATCAAGAGTGTGAGAAGTTACTAAATTAGGGTTTCAGAGGTTTGTTAGTGTAAAATCCCCTATTTAGTGCGCAACTTCAAGACCACATATCTCAAGATACAAGTTTCATCTCACTTTGATGCAAGCATGAGACTTGTATAGCATGTTATTATCTTTCTTTTGAGTACTAGAACTTATCCATTAGGTTTCTAGAACTCAAGTTATGATACTGACAAGTTATGGGTCCTCAGATGAATGTATTTTTAGTCAACAAAAGTCAACCAACTTCCAAGAAACGTTTGACCTAGAAGCTTATTTCACCTCAACTTTTGATGAACATGAAAGTTGTTCCTCATGATCTTAGATTTACAAAAAGTCTTATAAGTCCTTCATCTCATTTGTAGAACTCAACTTATGAAGCTTGCAAGGTAGGGGTATTGTAGGAAAGTGAGATTATAGGTCATTTTTTATTATAGGTCCATTTCATGATCTTGTGCACTTCAAATGGAACTTTCTCCAACATGAAACTTGCTCCAATTGATCCCAATTGCATTATGGAACATCAAATTGTCATGGATTTGGCATGGTTATAAGGATTGGTGAAGAAAAACTAGTGAAAAAGGACTTTAAAGTCATGATTTAAATTGATTTGATTTTGGAACCTTTTCATGCCATATTTGTGCATTTTTTGAGTCACAATATCACAACAAAGATAATTCAAAAATTGGATTTGAGGTATGCAAGCAAACACATGACCAATTTCATGTTACTTCAAGTAGAAGTTTCACATTCAATATCAACCATTGGGTCAAATTCAAGGATAATTTACATCCACATGATCAAGCCAAAGTCTCAGCTGTTAATTTGAATAAAAAACAAAGGAATTAGAGCTATTTTTACCTATGCATGAGCTTGAAATTCATATTTGGGCATTTCAAGATTACACTCAAACAAGCCACAATTGGGCCTCCAAACACTCCCTGACCCATAATATAAAAGCTTCAGATCAATTTTGAAGCTTCATTCAGCCAATTTCGTGCACAGAGAGCTTGAACACAGTTGAAATTTTCAAGAGAGAATTGAAATAGTGAATTTGAGATTCAAGCCAATTCAGAGCAATTCAAAGCCATAGTTATCTTCCTTGAAGTTCATTGATCATTTCTGCATCATTTGGATCAAGGTTGAGCATAATTGAAGCCCCAACAGAGAGGCTTCGTTAGATAATTTTCTTATCAGAATTTCTCTCTCAATATGCATCCATTTCACTCTGTGTTTGTTGTAAACTGAAGTCCTACGTATGTAGGCAAATTCTAGATAGGTTAGGATTGTGTTTGTTGCATTTTCAGTTTGATGCTCCAAACTTTGATTGTTCGATTTTCTTAATTGATGCATGATAAATGAAAACTAAACCTAGAATCATGATCTATGCAACACTAGCTTCTTTTTTATGTTAAATTCTGTCCAATTTGGTGATGTTTTGGATCTTGGCTCCGACCAGGTGTATGGAGAAGACGACCGGAGAACAGTGCTCCGGCGTCTGGTTTTTCCCTCCGTTTGGCCTACGTGTGCGCCACATGTGCAGTTGAATGTTTGACCCGAGCTTGATGAACGGTTTAGATTGTTTTGACCAGTACGCGTGTATTTTTGACTTGCCAGCGCATTAGTGAAACGATGCGTTTCACTCTGGCTTGGTCTTGGGCTCAGATACACTATTCACACCCTCCTTTCAGCCCAGTCCATTGATTTTGCCTTGTGTTATTGCTATTCACACCGTTGCCTTTTATTATTTTATTTTCTTTTTTCTTTTCCAATCTGTTTTGTTTTTAATTCATGAAAAATAGTTCCAAATGAGATAAAATCCCTCAAAAATATTTTTAGGACACTTTGAGATGTCCTTTAATTTTAGGAAATTTTTATTTTCATTTTTGATTTATTTTTCAATTAAAAAGGGATTTTCTATTTGGAGTTGTTTTTTTATTGAATTTTAATTGTTCTTATTTGTTCTTGGCTTGTTTCTTGAGCAATATTTTTTTCTCCAAGGATTGAGGCTCTTTTATCACTTCAATGATGAATTGTAGAGCCTTATAGGATGTATTTTCCCCTGGTTTAGTGCATTTTGGTTTGACTTTGATGGCATTTTTGTTGACCCTCGACAACCCTCTCTCAAATTGGTGCATCCTTGTGAATCAAATTCTTTGATGATGATTTGAGATGACTTTGGTTGTGATCTTTTGGACTCTAATTGCCAATTCTTTGATGCTTGCTTGAGATTTTATTTGGCTTATTTTGAACCTTTTTCCTATTTTTGAGGTGACTTGCAAGTCAAGTTACTTCTAAGGGAGGTTCATACAAGTGCTTGACCTAGTTTGCTTTGGAAATGACACTTGTGGATCCATTGAGCTCTCAACTCTTGTTGATTCATACTTCTAACATTTTGAGGTGTTTTGATGCTCATTTTTAGGTCATAGATTTGTTCATTGCTTGTTGAGACTTGCACTTCTTTTTAGGCTTCCCACTTGGAGTTCAAGTGTTAAATGTGCTTAAGACCTAGGTCTTTTGCCTTGCCTATTCTTGCATTCCTCTTTGTGTGATTGAGCATTGGCTTTGTGCACTTTATCCTCTCATCTTTGCTTCTGTCCAATGACTTTAGAATCCCATTTGAGATGGCTTAGTCCCTCCTTTGGAGGTACTTGAAGCATATCATAAATGGTGGTTCTTTGAGGACTCTTTGTTGTGTTCTTGCATGATCCTTGAGATGGATTATGATTGAGTTGCCCATGAGAGTTCCTTGTTGTCCTCACATTGTCTCCCATTCTCTCATTTGATCATGGTTTCTTCCCTTTATTTTTGGTTTGCCTTAGGGCTTGTGGTTGATGACAAATGGTTGTAGGATTCATTTTCTCCCATTCCATCCCACTTTTGTGTGCTTATTTGATCTCTTATGTGTGCATTCTTTCTCCCTTCTTCTTTGCATTTCTCATATGCATGCTTGAGGTTGAGATGTGCTTGTGAAGGATACTTCCCCACACTTTTTTCCTCCCTCACTTTCATTCTAATTGTGTATTACATGTTTGCATACTTGCATCTTTCTTACTTCATGCTTCCTTCTTCTTCTTTCTTCTTTGCCATGTTCCCTTAGGATCTCTAATCTTACTTGTTCAAGGTTAATTATGATAGACCTTAGGCTTGAACCCATGCATGATGAAATTAGGTAGCATTCCCTTTTATCCCAATCATAGGTGCACTTTGTATGAGAACATTAGGTTGAGTCTTAGTCTCCCTCTAGGGTGTCTTTCTCTTCTCATCTCAAAACACTTTCAAAACACCTAATAAAGGTTAAGGATTATTGTACGTTACGAGCCTTAAGTACTTGGAAAATGGTGATTGGGGGGCTTCCTCTCAATTGTCTAGAGTGTTTAGTGTACGTCCTTAGGATGATATGCGACGCATTCGCTCCTAAGTCATAGTCTTTAGTGTAACATGAATTACAAATAATAATCAATGCACTTCTTCTCTAAAAAACACAAAAACAAACTTCAAATATTTTTATCCTTTGGAATCTTAATTTGGAAAACCTTTTTCATAAGGAGAGTTTTGTTAACTCTTGGTTCTACCGCAAACAGGTAACGCCTAAGTCTCCAATGGTCGAGCTGCATACATCTAACTGCTGGAACTAAGTTTTAACCCTACTCGGGCCTAAAACATTTTGAACCAACCGGTGTTTTTGTTAGCCCGAACTAGGTTTGCTCTAATTTCTCATACCAGATGAGAATACGTAGGCACAAGACGGCAATGTCTTGGCGAGCAACCTTCCCCACCTTTCACCCGTAGTTAGCCGAACTACGTTGACTCTGACTTTCCCATTGCACGAGGGAATACGTAGGCATGGAGCGGTGATGCTCTATCGAGTCTCTTTTATTTTCTTTTGTCCCTGAGCCGTAGCTTAGATAATAAACACCCTTTTAGATAGACAACAAAGCATGGATCCCATCGAGTACGACGGACGTGAGGGGTGCTAATACCTTCCCCTTGCGTAACCGACTCCGAACCCAAGATTTGGTTGCGATGACCTGTCTTCTCCCTTTTCGTTAGGTTTTCTATGATCGTTTCCTTTCCCTCTTTTGGGATGAATAACAAACGGTGATGACTCTTCTATCCTTGTCGGTCCCTCTTTGCAGCGATGCAACAACTGGCGACTCTGCTGGGGACTTTTCCCATCCCCTATGCGAGTCAATCCTAACGCTTGGTTGTTTATCTTTTGGGTGTGTATATATGTGTTGTACTTTACTTTCCCGCATTTACTTTCAGCATTGTATATATCAGTATTGCTATTGGGGGGAATGTTCCATTGAGAGATAAGCCGGACCTGGGCTTGAGTACAAACATAGCATTAGTAGTGGAGAGTAGTGGTGGACCTGTATGCTTAGCATGCACAAGTTCCCATAAAATTCGCGCTCAGATGAGATTCTCTTTGATGAGTTCCTTTCCAGTCCTTAGGACTTGAAGGGGTCTTGGATTTGAGGATTGTCGACTCTGGGGACCGATCATTTGTGATTCAGCTAAGTGAGGCCTCTTCGGGAGATTATGATGCCAAACCAGAAATGGTGAACGCATCATCGTTTCTTGAAAGTCTGTGACACTGATGAACGCATAGGATGTCGAACCTTATCAGTGGATAGGTCCATACCTATGAGAGGGATTGGGTTATGCAGGAAACTTTGACTTTTAGACTACCCAGTTTTCTTTGCAGTGTGAATTTGTGTTCCTGATACAAGGGGTTCCTATCAGTGACAGTGCTATGTTCTTGTCAAAGCGAAGCGCTGGTTCTTCTCAATCAACAACACAACAATCTTGATCCCTTGTTTGCATTTGCATGTGCATTTTCATCTGCATTTTCATTAACATGTATCTATGTTGCAGGTGCATATTTCCTCCTCGATTCTAGTGATCTTGTTCCCTAACTTCTGATATGGAGCCGTTGAAGAAGACAGTGGCATACAAATTTCCAACTCTGGATATTGGTTCTTTACTGAGGTTGATTGCCATGGCTGACAAGAGAGTGATGGAAGACTTCAAGCAATCCTATGGGAAACTGTTGATATGTGTCTGCAAGCCTTCCGTATATGAGATAGGTGGTCTTTATACTCTCCTGTAGTTTTATGACGCACAGCTGATGTTTTTTTTTCCGGATTATGTTATGGCGCCTACCTTAGAGGAGTATTCTGAGCTGTTGGGAGTGTCTGTTCTTGATCATATGCCATTCTATCACACCGAAGCTGAGCTTGATCTGGCTAAGCTTGCAGATGCTCTGCATTTGGATGTTTCAGAATTGGAAGGGAAGATGATCATGAGGAGTGGGATGCCTGGCTTTCCTTTACCTTTTCTGATAGATAAGGCTCAGCAGTTCACCAAAGATGGTTGTTGGATCGTGTTTAGCGCCATCTTAGCTCTTTGTATCTATGGTATCATATTGTTTCCTAACCTTCCGGATTTTGTAGACATAAATGCTTTCTACATTTTTGCTTCAGGGAATCTGGTACCTACGCTTTTGGGCGACGTCTATCATTCTATTCACCACAAGAATGAGAACCGGAGGGGAAAAATGTATCTTGTTGTATTCCTTTGTTGTACAGGTGGTTTGCTAATCATCTTCCTATGACAGGTCCACTTGTAGCTACTGCTGGTACTTCAGAATGGTCAGAAAGGTTGATGGGATTGTCTGTAGAGAACATTATCTGGTTTGACAGAGACTTGCTTGGTACAAATCTTGTTTATAGTTGTGGTGGATTTCCTAACGTCCCGTTGGTCGGAAGGAAATGGTGTATCAACTATAACCCGTCCTTGTTAGTGAGACAGTTTGGATACGCGCTAAGAGGACCTCCTAAGGAAGAGGAGATACAGGAATCTCTGTATCTCACTAGATTACTGGAGGGTGATACTTTGGCTAGAGTGGAGAGAGCTTGGAGTGGTGTTCACAGGAAAGGGAAGGCTTTTCTGGGGAAAAGCAACAGTAAGGGCCTATGACCCTTATCTGACTTGGATTCGTGAGAGAGCTACCAAGTTTCGGATGCCTTTTCCTTTTGTTGAGCCTCTGTATCCTCTGATGATTGAGGAACCTACCACTGTGGATATCCAGAAGTACAACTAGTTGTGGTCTGAGAAAGAGGAGCTTCAGAAGGCTAATGAAGAGTTAGAGAAAGAGATCATTCAGCTCCAGAGTGAGAAGATTGAAGTTGTGCACTCTTTTAAGAGGCAGACTGAGCTTGTGAACAGGTTGGGTACAGATTTGACTAAGGAGACTCGTTCCCGTGAACGTTTGGGTTTGGATCTGAAAGTTGTCAATGATGTTCTCGCTTTTAAGAAGAAGGACTTGGATAGGGTTTATCTGGAGATTTCCAAGTTCAATGATCAGTGGAATGCTACTCTTTCCAAAAACAAGGAGTGTGAGGATAAGTTGAAGCAACAGATTGCCAAGCTAAAGACTTCAGGGCGAAGGATGAGAGGATTGCAGATGAAGCTTCACTCAGACGTGACAGTGACTGCAGATTGAACAAAGCTTTGGCAACCTTGGAGGATTACAAGCTGAGGGCTGATTCAAAGAGGTGCAAGCTAGAGGAAGTCTTTGGTGAGGGAGCCTGGGAAGACTATGTTGAGGGTTTACAGACCATTATCAGACAGAGAGAGGCGCTCATTCAGGGGTTACTCGTCATACCAGACCATTCTGAGACACAGGATTTGTTGGAGGAGTTTCGTGCTCGTTGTCATACCTGATGTCTTTCATTTCCTTTGTAGCTTGTTGCTTTTTGTATTGACCATCACCATACCTGTTGGCTGAGGTCCCTCTGTTGATTCTTTGTACTCAGTTGTATGCTTGTACTTTTCCTGTTGGCCTTTTCTTGTATGTATGAGGTGTTTGGCTCTATGCTTGGGTATGGGTTTCCCAATGTCTCGGTGTTCGCGTAAGAACTAGAATCGGGGGGAAATTTCTCTGTTGCATATATGCATGTCTGCATTTTGCATAGCATTTTTGCATAGCAGGTGCAACGGAACCATTTTTCTTAACCTTGTTGGTTTGTTAGATTGTTTTAGGATAGACGGCCAGACTACTCACTGTTACTCCACAAGAGGTAATCACCGCAGAGTTATGGAACAAGTGCAAGCTGAGATGCAGGAGATGAGGGACAGGATGGCTCAGTTTATGGAGTTGATGCAGGGTGTGGCAAATGGCCAGGAACAACTGAGAACTCTGGTCCAACCATTGATTGCTCGTGTTGACAGTAATGGTGTTCTTCATGGAGGTATTGCTGCTATTCCTCCTCGTGGTGATGGTACGTCACATGCTCATGTTATTCCTACAACGGTTATCCCTCCGGCGGAGGCAACGTAGGTGGAATCCCTGAGTGGTGTGTGCTATGCATGGCAACAATGTTCCTCAATGGGATAAGGACTAGCAGGAAGACGCATTTTCTATGCGAGACATTGGTGCTGAACTGCCGTCTGAGGCTGATAAAAGGTTCAAGTTGATTGAAGAAAAGATGAGATCTTTTGAAAATAAGAATTCCATGGGGCTAGACATGGCCAATTTGGGGTTGATCCCAGATTTGAAAGTTTTGCTGAAGTTCAAAGTCCCTGACTTTAACAAGTATAAGGGAACTACTTGCCCAAGGGTCCATTTGTGTTCTTATTACCGTAAGATGTTTGCTTACTCGGATGACGAGAAATTGCTCATGCACTTTTTTCAAGACAACTTGTATGGGCCCTCGCTTGAGTGGTATATAGGACTGAAGCATGTTAATATCCGCAGTTAGAGAGACTTAGTTGAAGCCTTCGTGAAGCACTATCAGTATAATAGTGACCTTACTCCTAACAGGGTCCAACTCCAAAATTTGTCTCAAAAGACTGGTGAATGCTTTAAAGAATACGCCCAGAGGTGGCGCGAACTAGCCGCAAGAGTGCAGCCTCTGATGGTGGAGCGTGAGCTGATTGATATGTTCATAGCTACTTTTCCTGGTGTCTATTATGAGAAGCTTATCAGTAGCATGTCTGGGAGCTTTTCTGACTCGATCATCACTGGGGAGAGGGTAGAGAATGGTATAAAGCTGGGAAAAATCCAATCTGGTGAAGTGTCCTCATCTGGAGGAGGAGGTAAAAAGGTGTTTGGTAATAAGAAGCGTGAAGGCGAGACTAATTCAGTGTCTAGTTCCCGAAGGAATAAATATCAACACCAACAAAATCGTCAGCAGCAGCAGCAAGTTGCTAGTATCACAATTCTATCCGTTCCTCAGCAACAACCACAACAACAACATCAACAACAGAATCAATAGGGTTATAGAAGATTTCAGGATCGGGGTCGGACAACAAATAGACAATTTGATACACCTCTGATGCCTTATTCCCAACTGCTTCAACATCTGCTACAACTTTAGTTAATCCAAAAGAGACTTTAGCTCCTCTGACTGGACCACCTCCACCCGGTTATGATGCGAATGCTCGTTGTGAGTTCCATTCTGGGGCACCTGGGCACAATATTGATAACTACAAGGCCTTTAAACACAAAGTTCGGGATTTGGTGGATAGCAAAGCAATAAACTCTTCTCACGACGCTTCCAACGTCGTACATAACCCCATACCCAACCATGGGGCAGCCGGAGTCAGTGCAATCATTGAAGACGAGAGTTTAGATCTGATAACTGATGTCAATGATTTGAAGACGCCACCGGGCTTTGTGAAGGAAAAGTTGTTGAAGGGAGGTGTATTCCCGGGCTGTAATGAATCGTGTGCTGAATGTTTCAGTCATCCCGAGGGATGTGCAAAGCTGAAGAGTTGTATTTAGGGTATGATGAATGATGGAATTTTGCAATTTGACCGGATTGTCGAGAAGAAGTATGAAGAGATAATGGTTGAGAAAAGGAATGAGGTCGCAACGATCTCAATTCCATACAAAACTATAACTATTTATGCACCGAGGCTGCCAACCATTATCATCACCAAAGCGGGTCATGTGTCGTATGAGAGTACCAATGCAATTCCGTGGAATTACGGAGCGGAGGTATATTGTAATGGGAAGAAATATGAGCTGAAGAATTTGCTGGTTGATTCGGTGGATAATCTAGTTGGAGCTGGGGGAATCACTCGAAGCGGAAGAGTGTTCTCATCCCCTGAAGTGGTCGCTGACAAAGCTGATAAGGGTAAGAAAGCTGTGGTGGAAGAAACTTCTCAGGATGGAGAGAATAGTTCTTTGGAGAAGGAAGCAGAGGAGTTCATGAGATTGATAAGAAAAAGTGACTACAAGATAGTTGATCACTTGCAACAGACTCCCTCTAAAATCTCTATTATATCGTTGTTTCTATGTTCAGAAGCTCACCGGAATGCGTTGTTGAGAATATTGAATACTGCTTACGTGCCACAAGAGATATCGGTTAACCAACTTGAAGGGGTTGTAGCGCACGTCAATGCAGGAAATGGGCTAGGTTTCACAGACTTGGATTTAGCTCCGAGGGGCAGGAATCATAATTGTGTGTTGCACATTTCAATTGAATGTCATAGAGTCGTCCTGTCTCATGTGATGGTAGACACTGGATCGTCTTTGAATTTGCTTCTGAAAAAGGCACTGATGAAATTGGATACTCGGGGCATTATGTGTATGCCAAGTGACTTGGTAGTACGTGCTTTTGACGGTACCAGAAGATCTGTGTTTGGAGAGCTGACATTGCCTATTCAGGTGGGTCCCGAAGTATTTGATGCAGTATTCTATATTATGGACATTTAGCCTGCCTATAGCTGTTTGTTGGGCCGTCCATGGATTCACTCAGTAGGAGCTGTAACTTTCACGCTGCACCAGAAGCTCAAGTACATGGTGAGTGGCAGCGTTGTCACTATATGCGGAGAGGAAGATATAATTATTAGTCATTTTTCTTCGTTTAAATATGTAGAGGTGGATGGTGAAATCCATGAGACTCTTTGTCAAGCCTTTGAGACGGTACAGATTAAAGACAAAGTGTCTATGGTGAGCAAAGCGCCCGAAGTGGCCATGTCGTCATTCAGAGAAGCCCAGGCAGTGGTACAGGCTAGGGTAGCACCAGGTTAGGGTCAAGTGCTGAATATACCCCATAAGCAGGATAAGTTTGGTCTGGGATACCGCCCATCTTCTTCGTCATCCTCATAGAGCGTGCCACACTACAAAGGGTCGGTACAGTTTACCAAAGGCGGGGTTATCTTCGAACGGATCAACGTTGTTTTAGATGAAGACGGGGATAGTGACTGCGATATGGACTAGTGGATCAGGTCGTGCGTTCCAAGACAAAGCCTCAACAATTGGTCTATCGAGGAATTCATTCAAGTGACAACGGAAGAGTAATACTTTGTTTTTCTGATTATTGTACAACCCTATGTTCTACCCGGAGCATAATGGTTCTTATCTTCAGGGACTTATTGGTTATGCTTGCACAATCTTTTTCAATTCATCAAAGGGCGGTTTTTCTGCATTCAAATATTGTGATCCTTGTTTTTCATGTTTTATGTTTAACAATAAAATGGCAACGTGGCTTTGTGCTTGTTTTGCATATCATTTTAAGCATTTAACCATTATCATTACAGGATTCACATTGCAGATGACATCGCGCCAGAGACATCTATGACTCGCTTCGACTTCGACAATCCGATATTTCAAGCCGAAGAAGAGACTGATGAAGATGAAGACTTACCAGAAGAGCTGGATAGACTTTTGAGAAAGGAATAAAAGGTTATTCTGCCTCATCAGGAAGAAATCGAGGTTATTAAATAGGGTTCTGAGGAAGTTGTGAGGAATGTTCGAATAGGGGTTGCGTTACAGAGTGACATCAAGAAAAGATTGGTTGAGATGCTCCGTGAGTATAGTGATATCTTTGCTTGGTCATACGAAGACATGCCTGGGCTTGACACAGACATTATGGTTCATTGCTTGTCGTTGCGTGAAGAGTGTCCGCCAGTCAAGCAGAAGCTCAGGCGTACGAGACCAGATATGGCTGTGAAAATCAAAGAAGAAGTCCAGAAGCAGTTGGACGTTGGATTTTTAGCCGTTAAAACTTACCCTCCTTGGGTCGCCAACATCGTACCCGTGCCTAAGAAGGATGGCAAGATACAGATGTGTGTTGATTACAGAGATTTGAATAAGGAGAGTTCGAAGGACGATTTCCCGCTCCCCCAAATTGACGTATTGGTTGGTAATACTGCTCAATATTCCGTGTTTTCCCTCATGAACGGTTTTTCCGGTTATAACCAGATCAAGATGGCACCGGAGGATATGGAGAAAACAACGTTTATTATGCTGTGGGGGACTTTCTGTTATAAGGTAATGCCTTTTGGGTTTAAAAATGCAGGGGCAACCTACCAGCGGGCTATGGTCACTTTGTTTCATGATATGATTCATCATGAGATTGAGGTCTATGTTGATGACATGATAGAAAAGTCGCAAACGGAGGAGGAACATCTGGTCAATTTGTTGAAGCTGTTTGAGAGGCTCAGGAAATTCAGATTGAGGTTAAACCCTAACAAGTGTACTTTCGGGGTCAGGTCAGGAAAGCTGTTGTGGTTCGTTGTCAGTGAAAAAAGAATCGAGGTCGATCCTGCGAAAATAAAAGCTATTCAAGATATGCCAGCACCGAAGACAGAAAAAGAGGTTCGCGGTTTCTTAGGGAGATTGAATTACATTTCTCGGTTCATATCTCATCTCACAGCCACGTGCGAACCAATGTTCAAATTGCTAAAGAAAGATCAGGCGGTAGTCTGGAATGAAAATTGCCAAAGGGCATTCGATAAGATAAAAGAATATTTGCAGGAACCTCCGATACTGATACCCCAAGTTGCTGGAAGACCTTTGATAATGTATCTAACGGTTCTTGAGAATAATATGGATTGTGTTTTCAGTCAACACAACGAGACTGGAAGAAAAGATCATGCAATATACTATATGAGTAAAAAGTTCACATATTGTGAGTCTCGATACTCGATGTTGGAGAAAACATGTTGGTCACTCGCGTGGGCTGCCAAACGTTTGAGACAGTATATGCTTAACCATACAACCATGCTGATTTCGAAGATGGATCCGATTAATTATGTCTTCGAAAAGCAAGCACTTTCCGGAAGAATTGCCAGGTGGCAGATGGTACTGACAGAGTACGACATTCAGTATGTTTCCCATAAAGCTATCAAAGGGAGTGTTCTGTCAGAGTATCTCGCCGAACAGCCAATTGAAGACTATCAACCGATGAAGTTTGATTTTCCTGACGAAGACATCATGTATCTAAAGATGAAAGATTGTGATGAATTGTTGCCCAACGAAGGTCCTGAGCTTGGCTCCCAATGGCAGATGATATTTGATGGTGTTGTTAACTCGTACGGTAGTGGAATTGGGGCTATCATCACGACTCCCCAAGGTTCTCATATATCATTCATTGCCAGGTTGACATTTCCTTGCACCAACAACGAAGCAGAGTATGAAGCGTGCATCATGGGGTTGGAAGAAGCCATTGATCTGAGGATCAAGAACCTAGATGTATATGGCGATTCAGCGCTAGTTGTAAATCAAATAAAAGGAGAACGAGAGACCAGGCAACCTAATATGATTCCTTACATGAACTATGCAAGGAGGTTGTTGCCATTTTTTGATCATGTAGAGTTACATCACGTTCCAAGAGCGGAGAACCAGATGGCAGACGCTTTGGCAATGTTATCCTCAATGTACAAGGTGAACTGTTGGAATGATGCTCTAAGAATAGCCATCTCGCGCCTTGATAGGCCGACGTATGTGTTCGCCATTGAGGAAGCCTCTGATGGAAAGCCATGATTTTACGACATCCAGAACTTTCTTAAGAAGCAAGAGTACCCGCCAGGGGCGTCGACCCGGGATAAGAAGACTCTGAGAAGGTTGTCTGGAAACGTTTATCTGAACTAAGATGGTGTACTCTACAGGAGGAATTATGACTTGGTATTACTCAGATGCGTGGATGAGAAAGAAGCAAGCTTGCTTATGGAAGAGGTCCACGAAGGAGCCTTTGGTACGCATGCCGGCGGGCACGCCATGTCTCGAAAGTTATTACGAGCAAGGTATTATTGGTTGACGATGGAATCTGATTGTTTCAAATATGCGAGGAAATGCTATAAATGCCAGATTTATGCAAACAAGATTCATGTGCCGTCGTGTCCTCTGAACGTCATGGCATCTCCTTGGCCCTTTTCCATGTGGGGCATTGATATGATTGGCAAGATCGAGCCAACTGCATCCAACGGACATCGTTTCATCTTGGTGGCCATTGGCTACTTTACCAAGTGGGTGGAAGCAGCCTCCTATGTGAATGTCACGAAGCAAGTCGTAGCCAGATTTATCAAGAAGGGCATCATCTGTAGATACGGAGTGCCTGAAAGAATCATTACTGATAATGGTTCGAACTTGAACAACAAGACGATGAAGGAACTGTGCCAGAGTTTTAAAATCGAGCATCACAACTCATCGCCCTATCGTCCAAAGATGAACGGCGTTGTTGAAGCGGCTAACAAAAACATCAAGAAGATAGTGCAGAAGATGGTTGTAACCTATAAGGATTGGCATGAGATGTTGCCCTTTGCTTTACACGGTTATCGTACTACGGTACGCACTTCAACTGGGGCAACTCCTTTCTCGCTGGTGTATGGTATGGAAGTTTTCCTACCATTAGAAGTCGAGATTCCGTCTTTAAGAGTTTTGGTCGACGTCAAGCTTGATGAGGCAGAATGGATAAAGAACAGATTTAATTAGCTTAGCATGATAGACGAGAAAAGGCTAGCGTCTATTGCATATGATCGGTTGTATCAGAGCCGGATGAAGAAAGCTTTCGGCAAGAAGGTGCGCCCTCGAAGCTTTCAGACGGGCGATCTTGTGCTGAAAAAGATTCTCCCTCCACAAACAGATCATATGGGCAAATGGACTCCCAACTATGAAGGTCCATACATCGTGCGAAAGGTCTTCTCTGGAGGAGCCTTGCTGTTATCCACCATGGATGGTGAGGATTTTACATCCCCTGTGAACGCAGACGCAGTTAAAAAATACTTTGCTTAAAGAGACCCGCTGGAAGAAAAAAAAGAATATCCAGGCAAAAATGGGGCATCCCGGCGAACTATAAACAGAATGGGTTCAGGCAAAAGTTAGGGATATAAAAGAAAAAAGATGTAAACCCGCAAAGTTGAAAACCTGAAAAGGCGACTTTGGCAAAAAAGGGTATCCCGGTGAATTGAAAACCCGAAAGGGCGATTCACGCAAAAGTTAGGGATTTAAAAAGCAAATAATTGCGGACTGTGTGTGATCTTCAGAGCTTAGTGGATTGAGGGAGGACCTGAGGGCCGTTTATCTGAATCAATATCTTCTGAGGACGAAGTGGCGGTAAAGCATCGGAGTCATGCGACTCATAGATGGATCAACTTATGGTGTTTGTCTGTGCCATATTGCTGACATGTGCATTTCTGTATATTTTTGCGCAGCTTCCTCTTTTCAGGGGTTGCATCTGTTGTAAAATCTTGCCTATTTACAGGCTCATCTGTCAATAAAACATACTATTCAGTAATTGTTTGTTTTGCTTTAGCCTTATTGTTTTGTTTGCAAAAAACGCCCGATGTTTTGATAAACTGTGCATACATAAACTTGCAGGCTTTGCCAATAATCGTTAAAACTTCGAGTTATTTGAACAACGTCATTGATGATGACTGAGATAGTTCTGTTGTACAGGATATCTTGTCTGTTTGTTCATTTTTGCAGGGTCGTTATCCTTGGGGAAATTCGTCAGAGGTGTATCTCCGGTATGATCACCATTTCCCCCAGCTATTGAAGTTTGAATATCTCTATCCCCGGTAGAGTTATAGGCAGATGGAGTGAGCAGTTAAGTGTGTGCGCTTATCCCCAGCAGTTGGTCCGTACACATTTAATCCCCGTAGGTGGCAGGTATATATTTACTCCCCAGCGGGTCGAGATGGGATTTCTCCCCACAAAGTATGAACAAGTGATTTTGTATCCCCTCGGAGTTCAAGTTATTGACTCATCCCCAAGCAGAGGTCGATGTTGTTCCCTCATTGGGTGATCCCTAGTAGAGTTTGCTTTTTTCCCTTGCAGGATCGTAGAGTTGTCTCTATCTTCAGCAAAGTCAACGTAAAGTGATTCTATTTCCCCGCAGAGATAGACTATTTCCCAGCGAAGTCGGTAAGTTTGTGAATTTCCGGAAGAATGGATCTATGATAGAGGTAGATTGTTCCTCAGGTGAGTAATTCCTGGCAGGTTGAATTTTGACTTTTTGCCCCGGTAAGTCATCACTATTCAGGTGAATATTGGTGAGCCATTCAGGGCTATTTTCTTCAGCAGGGCATGTTGTGAATCTCGGTGGTTGATTCTGGATGCCCCGCAGAGTTGTTGGTTCCCCAGTAGGGTGGATTCGTTTTCAATGTCTGATTGTCTATCTGGCAGAGCCGTCTTTTCCCCAAAAGAGTTGTATTCTGGAAGGCCGTTCAGAGCATTTTCCTCAGCAGGTTTTTGATGTGAGTCCCAAGCTTAGTTTGAACTTCTTGTTCTCGTAAGAACTTTGTTCCCCAGTAGAGAAGCCGTTCAAGGCTCGTTTCCCAATTCAAGTCCAGTTGTGATTGGCATGGGTTAACCTTTTCCCCAGTAGGGTGGACTTGGGTTTTCTTCAGTATTTATTTTGCTGGTTAGGTTCCGTTGCATTTTGCATTTTGTGCATAGCATCCTCCAAATGTGTAGCATTTCCATTTCGTATGGAGCATTACACTATATTCAAATATACGCATGTGAAACATAAGCCAGGTTGTTACCTCTTTGTTTGCAGGTGTATTTCCAACAGATGGTTGATTTTGCCCACATGGTGTTCAGACCCAGCGAGTTTTGATTGACATCTTATTGCCTGAATGGTATCCAGACCACGACACTTTTTGTTAGCTCGCGTGCTATCCAGAGCCCGGCTTACGCTTTTTCAGCAACGTCGCCTGACTCTGGCCGATGGTGTTGTCATAAGCTCATGTGGTATTCAGACCTTGATGATTATGTTGATAGTTTACTTTGATCGCGTGGTATCCATACCCCGACAAAGGTTGTTTTTCTGCCCAAATGGTACCCAGACCATGGCGATTCCATATTTGTTTTGTCCGTTGAGTATCCAGACTCCAGTCAAGGTCGTTGAGTATCCAGACTCTAACAAATTCTGATGTGACTCTTTTGTTCGTTGAGCATCCAAGTTTCGGCTTATTACATTGAGTATTCAGACTCCGCCCAATTCTGTTGAGTATCCAGACGCCGGTCAGTTACGTTGAGTATTCAGACTCCGGCCAATTCCTTTGAGTATCCAGACTCCGGTCAGTTACGTTGAGTTTTCAGACTCCGACCATTTGAAAGGTTATTTTCTTCCCGTATGGTATCCAGACCATGGCAAGTTGTGATTGATGTAGTTTCTTGAATGGTGTTCAGACCTTGACGACTAGTGGTTTCTTATAGCCCGCGTGGTATCCAGGCCATGGCTTATGTTATTCCTCAGCGGTGTTGTCAGACTTCAGCTGTTCATGTTGGGATGAACTCATGAGTATATTTGGGGTGTATTCCTTTGTCCTTCGAGTATCCAGACTTCGGTCATTTTCGTTGAGCGTTCAGGCTCCGGTTATTTCGTTGAGCGTCTAGGCTCCGGTTATTTTGTTGAGCATTCAGGCTCCGATTATTTCGTTGAGCGTCCAGGCTTCGATTATTTAGTTGAGCGTTCAGGCTCCGGTTATTTCGTTGAGCATTCAGGCTCCGGTTATTTCATTGAGCGTTCAGGCTCCGGTTATTTCGTTGAGCGTCCGGGCTCTGGTTATTTCGTTGAACGTTCAGGCTCCGGTTATTTCGTTGAACGTTCAGGCTCCGGTTATTTCGTTGAGTATCCAGACTCCGATTTATTTTCATTGAGCGTTCAGGCTCCGGATTATTACGTTGAGTATCCAGACTCCGGTTATTAGGTCGAGTGTTCAGACTCTGGCAACTTTCAGTGATTCATTTTGTGCGTTGAATATCCAGATTCCGGCAATTTGAAATGTCACCTTTCAGCCTGTACGGTATCCAGACCATGACGCAGATTTTTGATGGATGTGTTCATCTTTTTAGGTGTTATCCAACAGAGTTACTTGGTTAAGTTCCTTTTCTTTCCCCAGCAGGGTCTGACCGGTGAAATAGCAAGTGTACTATTTTTACCGATGTAGTAATAAGGGGAAATTCCCCGAATGTCGATCTCAAGGACTACTAGACGATATAGAATTCTAGTTTTATGTTAGTTAAACAAAAGCCTTGGGGTTTCAAAGGTTTTAATTTGTAAAAACAAAATACAAAAGGCAAAAAGAGTAAAATAAAGGTTTTAGACAGTTATGAGAAGCATACTAGGGTAGGGTGTATAAAAAGTCTTGCAATAACCTTAATCCTTAGTTTTCAAAAATCACTGCTCAATTCAAACGTTACCGATTTTAAAGATTAGTTGACTCTAATTCCTTAGCAGAAAACCCTTTGGTATTCTTCCTATGCCCCAATTTCTTGGCGGTATAGGAACAATCCCAAGCAATATATTTTATCTAAAACATTACGGTTACTATAGGGTATCCTCATTCCTAGGCAATATCTACTATAGTATTATCGTATAAACGCGTTAACGATCGTTTTTCCAAACCTAAGGTTAACCGTAAAACAAATCCTTATTTGTCAAATAAGAAAAGCCATAAGAAAATTATACAATAATAACAATGATTAGAAAACAGTGAAATCCAGTATTCAAAGGAAACAAGGTTATTACAGAGTCAATTCAGGGACACCTCCTAGCATTGGGGGGTTTAGCTACTCATAATAATACAGATAAAATCAACAATAAGACTGTTAGTTCCATGGATCTATGATATAGAATTGTCCATGGTTCTACGATTGGCTAAATTGTGGTAAAACAAGATTCTGCACAAATGTTAAGTAGGATGTCATTACCATAGTTATGACATCGCTAAAGAAGCAAGCAGGAGCTGGTGAAAGAGCTGTTGTGGAGTGTTTTAATATGAATGTCATGCTGAATGTCGTGACATCCATCAAGACATCTATCTGTTGTCATGACAGAACTACTGTCATGTGTGAGTAACAGCAGGAGCTAGCAGGAACTACTGTCGTGTGTAAGAAACAGCAGGAGCTAGCAGGAGCTACTGATGACAGAACTGCTGTCATGTGCTTACATCTGGTGCAGCAGAAGCTATGTGCAATAGGAGCTAGCAGAGACTGACATCAAGGTTGAGTGCAGCAGGAGCTAGCAGAGGCTGACATCAAGGTCGAGTGCAGCAAGAGCAAGCAGGAGCTAGCAGAGGCTGAAGAAAGGACTGCTATCATGGATGTCATTACCAAAGTAATGACATAGTTGTATGGCAAAACAGACACTGTTATGGGTTAGCAGTAGCCTAGTTCCTCACAGGCAGTGTGAGGTGTGCAGCCACAACAGGTTAAGTTGTGATGAAGTTTCTCACAGGCAGTGTGAGGTATGCAGCCACAACAATGTGAGTTGTGGTGAGTGAGGTGTGTTATCATGTGTTTTAAGCAAGACATAGTTGCATGACAATAGAAGGAGCTGCTAGTGTATATCTCTTGACAGAATTGGTTTAGATTGATGAGACCATGTTGAAAATACCTCATCAGTAAATATGTCAAGGAGATGGATTAGGAACAAGAACATATTGTACTAGTATTCATAAAAGGATCTTGGAGACCTTTTAGGAAACTTGAATAGAATTGTTTCTAATATTATTCTGCAGAAGATTGGGTGAAGCCAGGTCTGGTGTAAAGAAAAATCTGCAGAAGAGTGGATGTCATACTGAATGTCATGACATTGATCGTATGACATCAGACGGGCTGAGTTAGGTTTTCTGTTATGATATATGATATACCTCAGGTTAAATATCAGGAAACATGTTATGACTTCTGAGTTATCTCAGGAGAGATTCAAGGCAATGATGACCATGTCATGACCTAATTGGACAACACCTTGAATTGTGTAAATTAGTTTTATTTTGTTAAAACTAATATTTGTTACTTCTGCACAGTCCAAGCCCAGTCTGCACGACTATAAAAGGAGGAGCAGAAGCAGAAGAAAAGTAAGCACTCACATCAAGAAAAATCAGAGTGTAAAATAGAGGTCTAGGGTTTGAGAGTCCCTTGTGTTGTAAGTCACCCTTTGTATCATTTGATACATTGTGGTAGACATAATTGTAAGTGAAGAAGGCTAGTCTTCACGTATAAATTCTGCTTAGGAATACTTGTACTCCAAGCAATTGTCTGGTGGATAACTGCATTGGATATGTAGATTCTAGGTTGTGTCTCACTCGAAGCTGTGAAGCAAGAGTGTGTGAGTTCCTTGATCAAAGCTGTGAAGCAAGATCAAGGTGAGTATGAAGTGTCTCTTCATATTAAATTATGTAATTGTTTGATATCACTGTTATGTGATTGTAGGGGAGTGAGTGGGTATACTCAGGTACTAGAGTGTCTCTAGGCTGAAGTGTCATTGGGTAGAGATTAAGTGAGAAGTGCAAACTGGAGGTTTGACTTTGAATTGATTCTACTAATAGTGAATTTCCTCCCTAGCTTGGTAGCCCCTAGATGTAGGTGTTGTTGATACCGAACTGGGTGAACAATTACTGTGTTATTTATCTTTGTGCATTTACAATTCTGTACTTTAAATGGTTAGATAAGTAATATGACAGACTGTAGATGTCACAACAGAAGTCGTGACATTGGTAATGACATTGGGGCAATTTAAAGAAATTTAAATTGGCCATGGTTTTTCCTCATCCTTGTTGAGAAGAGATCAATGTTCTTGGAACACATGTGATCTGCATACCAGAATTTCAAAGACTAAACATTACAAGATAATTGGTTGCCTTGATCTTCAATCGCTTCCGCTCATGAAGACCTTCAGTTTCCCAAATCCTTGATCGCTCCAATCTTTCTTGTGAAATTATTTTCTCTCCTCCAAAAGTCCTCTTTTCTCAATTCACGATGTGTCTAATATACCAGAATTCAAATTACAATGCGAGATGCCTAAACTGCCCTCCGAGATAGCACACCAAAACTTAATAAAACTAATGTTGCAGGTTCAAACGAAAATTTGGAAAAAATTTCTCCGAATCTGACTTTGACTCTAACACGAAAGTTGTAGCTCTCTCTCTTAGCTTTCCGGCGATTATTAGAACGCCTCAAACGGATTCCCGGAACTCCAGTTATGATCGTTTCCGTGCAGACTGCTAAAGATTTTACATTCAGTAGCCCTGACACGGGTAGTGTCACACGACACGGGCACCCGTGTCAGGCTGCTAGTTCTACATCAAAACTCTTCCGAAATCTTTCCATTTTCCCCGGTTTTTGCTCTACTTCTCCTTTATTGTTTACCTAAACCTAGAAATAATGAAAACACCAAACCAATGCGTAAAATGCAATAAAAACACATAAAATGCGACAAGATAAAACAAATGATTAACATAAACAAATGGTAAAATAATGTGTAAAAACCATCGATCAAACTCCCCCAAACTTAAACCATTTCTTGACCTCAAGCAAAAAGCTTGGATAATAATTTTCAAATCAAACAACACATCCAGTGAAGGGCTCAAGATGCAAGGCGTGCCAATACTCATACGTGAGTCTTAGTTCTGATTGGCTCAAACCAGCTCTCTCGATACTCATCCGTTAACGAAGGCATTACTTAAACACACACCGCAGTAAAACCACAGACCTAAATCCCCCTTTCGGCCACCTCTCCAACTATGCTTTGGGCTTAAGTATTTTCTTCGATTTTCTACCCCTTTCATCCGTTAACGAAGGCATGTACAATTTTTCTCGAGACTTTTTCCGTGGCACCTTTATTCTTTTTCTCGCTCACAGGCATTTATAAGTCCACTTTAGGACGACTATAGAGATTCAACCGCTGTTAGGCTAAATAACCGGGTGATGGTTACCCAACTTAGAAGGACAGGTTGTCTTTACCGTCATTATTCAACTCTTTTTTTTGGTGCCACAAGTCATTCTCAAAATCAACATATACCATTCTTTCAATCATGCCAGACTATCACAATGAACTAATCGGGGAATACTTCTCAAATCCAAGTACTATGGCACAAATCTACACGTTGGACTCGTTTCCTTACTCCGGGAAACCTAGGGTGTTCAAATTATACCTCAATTTCCAAACTTTCCCAAGTTCCTTAGTTCAAACACGTCTTTCCTTGAACTCTAAATACTTTCTTGACTACCTTACACACATACCAATCACAAGAAAAATTTTACGGTCCTCGTAGGGGCAAATTCGACGTGATTTTTACCGAACTTAAAATAAAAAGGCATTTAAATTGAAAATTCAAAACGGTAAAACCTCCCCCAAACTTGAACTAAACATTGTCTCAATGTTTAAGAACAAGAGGAAAGGAGATGTACTCACAGAGATCCTCACAGAGGGGTCGACAGGTAATGCAGCACCTCTTTGTTGCTTACATGTGTTCCCTTGCAAACTCTCGTTTATTCCTGCAAAAATAAAATAAGAACAAAAAGAAAAGCATCAATTATTAAAATTTGTGGGTTGCCTCCCACGCAGCGCTTCGCTTAACGTCACATGGCTCGACGACTCACTTTCTGTTAAGGTGGCATATATGAAACAAAGAACACATCATCCTTTTTCTTTCTTTTGTTTGGAAGCAATCCCATGAATTTGAGGTATTGATGATGTTGCTTCCAAATCGTTTTCAGATGTGCTTTAGTGAACAAGGCATTCATGAAATCCAATACTTTGTAAATTTCTTGTCTTTCATCTGCCTTGTTAAAAAAAATTTTAGGGATACTAATTTCTTGAAGACTTTCTTGTTGGATGCCTACATCTACACAATTTTTTATATCTGTATTTTCATCCAGCACTAGATCCTCTTCAAGTTGGCTTCTTTCTTCATCCCTGTATTCCATGTTCACCTCTGATTCTTCTATTTCTAATGTATCTTCTTCGTCTGACATCATAAATTGCTCTTCTTCGTTCACACATTCTTCTCTCAACCTAAACTCTCTCCAAATAAACTTATCTGGATAATAGTTAGCTTCCTTACATTCATTCATAAGGATTCTTACCTCTCTCCTCTATGCGTTAAAGATTTCAGTCGCATCTTCCAAACTGATTTCCGAATCAGGTGACTAACATGCAGGAGATATAGGTGACAATGCATAAAAAACATTCATAACTACAAAACTGAGACACTTTATCAGTAGCACGGTATAAAAGAATTCAAGTAGTAACAATAATCTGCAATTTTTTTTTAAATTTTTTTTTATAATAAAATAAAATAAAAATACAAAAAAAACAAAATTTTAGTCGCGGAGCAACAAAATTTTAACTAAAATAAAACTCTAAAAATCTATGATCTTAGGCAGTCCCCGGCAACGACGCCAAAAACTTGACTGGTGAAATAGCAAGTGTACTATTTTTACCGATGTAGTAATAAGGGGAAATTCCCAGAATGTCGATCTCAAGGACTGCTTGAGGATATAGAATTCTGGTTTTATGTTAGTTAAACAAAAGCCTTGGGGTTTCAAAGGTTTTAATTTGTAAAAATAAAATACAAAAGGCAAAAAGAGTAAAATAAAGGTTTTAGACAGTTATCAGAAGCATGCTAGGGAAGGGTGTATGAAAAGCCTTGCAATAACCTTAATCCTTAGTTTTCAGAAATCACTGCTCAATTCAAACGTTACCAGTTTTAAAGATTAGTTGACTCTAATTCCTTAGCAGAAAACCCTTTGGTATTCTTCCTATGCCCCAATTTCTTGGCGGTATAGGAACAATCCCAAGCAATATATTTTATCTAAAACATTACGGTTACTATAGGGTATCCTCATTCCTAGGCAATATCTACTATAGTATTATCGTATAAACGCGTTAACGATCGTTTTTCCAAACCTAAGGTTAACCGTAAAACAAATCCTTATTTGTCAAATAAGAAAAGCCATAAGAAAATTATACAATAATAACAATGATTAGAAAACAGTGAAATCCAGTATTCAAAGGAAACAAGGTTATTACAGAGTCAATTCAGGGACACCCTCCTAGCATTGGGGGGTTTAACTACTCATAATAATACAGATAAAATCAACAATAAGACTAAACATTACAAGATAATTGGTTGCCTTGAGCTTCAATCGCTTCTGCTCATGAGGACCTTCAGTTTCCCAAATCCTTGATCGCTCCAATCTTTCTCGTGAAATTATTTTCTCTCCTCCAAAAGTCCTCTTTTCTCAATTCACGATATGTCTAATATACCAGAAGTCAAATCACAATGCGAGATGCCTAAACTGCCCTCTGAGATAGCACACCAAAACTTAATAAAACTAATGTTGCAGGTTCAAACGAAAATTTGGAAAACTTTACTCCGAATCTGACTTCGACTCTAACGCGAAAGTTGTAGCTCTCTCTCTTAGCTTTCCGACGATTATTAGAATGCCTCAAACGGATTCCCATAACTCCAGTTATGATCGTTTTCGTGCAGACTGCTAAAGATTTTACTTTCAGTAGCCCTGACACGGGCAGTGTCACACGACACAGGCACCCGTGTCAGGTTGCTGGTTCTACATCAAAACTCTTCCAAAATCTTGCCATTTTTTCTGGTTTTCGCTCTGCTTATCCTTTATTGTTTACCTGAACCTAGAAACAATAAAAACACCAAACCAACGCATAAAATGCAATAAAAACACATAAAATGCGACAAGATAAAACAAATGATAAACAGAAACAAATGGTAAAATAACGTGTAAAAACCACCGATCAGGGTCATCAACAGAGTTACTTGGTTAAGTTTCTCTTTGTTCCTCAGCCGAGTTACTTGGTTAAGTTTCTTCGTGCTCCCAAAGCAGAGTTATTTGGTTAAATTTCTCTCTTCCTCCCTACCAGAGTTTCTTGGTTAAGTTTCTCTCTTCCCCAGTGGAGTATTCTCAAGATATTTGTCAGCTTCGTTTGATCCAGCCTTAGGGTTCGATGCTTGTTTTTATTTAGCGAATGCCTGCACGTTAGTAGATGTCTCTTCCTACTGTGTGTCGAAAGTCTGGTAATCAATTCGCTTGTTACCGTTGCAATTATCAGATTCAGTTATCTCTGGAGATTTTTGTCCCCAATTAGAGTTTGCAGTTTATTTCTGCGGTTGAAAAATTTCCGAGTTCTTTAGTATTCAACCGTCTTTTACCTTGATTGTTTGAAATCCGTTCACTTTTCACTCAGTCAGGTCCAAGTCGCTTGAATAGGGGCAGCTGTTGTACCCCAAAATTTTCCCAACCTTTTCTTTACTTGGCTTATGTTTGCATTGCATTGTTCTAGCATTTGCATTTGCATATCATGGTTCATTTGCAGGGGATCAAGAGATGTGCATGGCAAGAGAAGGTTTGTCAAGGGTTCCAAACAGGTTTGAGTGTTCATCAAGTCATCTGAAGCTGGTCAGAGCTCTTTGAGAAAGTGAATGGATGTATATTCCTTATCCCCTATCCTGGAGGCCAATTGAGGATCATCTGAGGATCACAAATTCATGGATATGGATATGAGATGTTGTGAAGCTCATTGAGTGCTTTGAGAGCCATTGTGGAGCTTATGCAAGTTGTTATATTATGTGCAAGAGGTTGCATTAAGAGGATTGTACACCTAGGGTTTCATCTGCCTAGTGCAAGATCCATTGGAGATTTGAAGGAGATTAAGACTTGGTTTTAAGTCATTGTGATCATGGATAGTTGTGTTGAGACATTTAAGATGTTATTTCAAGATTAATTCAAGAAGAATCAAGAGTGTGAGAAGTTACTAAATTAGGGTTTCAGAGGTTTGTCAGTGTAAAATCCCCTATTTAGTGCCCAACTTCAAGACCACATATCTCAAGATACAAGTTTCATCTCACTTTGATGCAAGCATGAGACTTTTAGAGCATGTTCTTAGATTATTTTGAGTACTAGAACTCATCCATTGGGTTTCTAGAACTCAAGTTATGATGCTGACAAGTTATGGGTCCTCAGATGAATGTATTTTCAGTCAACAAAAGTCAACCAACTTCCAAGGAACGTTTGACCTAGAAGCCTTTTTCACCTCAACTTTTGATGAACATGAAAGTTGTTCCTCATGATCTTAGCTTTCCAAAAATTCCTAGAAGTACTTCATTTCATTTGTAGAACTCAAGTTATGAAGCTTGCAAGGCATGGGTATTTTGGGAAAGTGAGATTATAGGTCCTTTTTTATTATAGGTCCATTTCATGATCTTGTGCACTTCAAATGGAACTTTCTCCAACATGAAACTCGCTCCAATTGATCCCAATTTCATTATGGAACATTAAATTGTCATGGATTTGGCATGGTTATGAGGATTGGTGAAGAAAAACAAGTGAAAAAGGACTTTCAAGTCATGATTTAAATTGATTTAATTTTGGAACCTTTTCATGCCATATTTGTGCATTTTGAGTCACAATATCACAACAAAGAGAATGCACAAATTGGATTTGAGGTATGCAATAAAACACACGACCAATTTCATGTTACTTCAAGTAGAAGTTTCACATTCAATATCAACCATTGGATCAAATTCAGGGATAATTTACATCCACATGATCAAGCCAAAGTCTCAACTGTTAATTTGAATCAAAAACAAGGGAATTGGAGATACTTTTCACGTATGCATGAGCTTGAAATTCAGATTTGGGCATTTCAAGATTACACTCAAACAAGCCACAAGTAGGCCTCCAAACATTCCCTGACCCATAATATAAAAGCTTCAGATTAATTTTGAAGCTTCATTCAGCCAATTTCGTGCACAAAGAGCTTGAACAGAGTTAGAATTTTCAAGAGAGAATTGAAATCGTGAATTTGAGATTCAAGCCAATTCAGAGCAATTCAAAGCCATAGTTATCTTCCTTGAAGTTCATTGATCGTTTCTGCATCATTTGGATCAAGGTTGAGCATAATTGAAGCCCCAACGGAGAGGCTCCGTTAGGTAATTTCCTTATCAGAATTTCTCTCTCAATATGCATCCATTTCACTCCATGTTTGTTGTAAACTGAAGTCCTACGTGTGTAGGCAAATTCTGGATAGGTTAGGATTGTGTTTGTTGCATTTTCAGTTTGATGCTCCAAGCTTTAATTGTTCGTTTTGCTTAATTGATGCATGATAAATGAAAACTAAACCTAGAATCATGATTTATGCAACACAAGCTTCATTTTGATGTTAAATTTTGTCCAATTTGGTGATGTATTGGATCTGGCTCCGGCCAGGTGTGTCGGAGAAGACGACCGGAGCATAGTGCTCCGACGTCGAGTTTTTCCCTCCGTTTGGCCTACGTGTGCGCCACATGTGTCGTTGAATGTTTGACCTGAGCTTGATGAACGATTTAGATCGTTTTGACCAGTACACGTGTATTTTTGACTTGCCAGCGCATTACTGAAACGATGTGTTTCACTCTGGCCTAGTCTTGGGCTTAGATACGCTATCCACACCCCCATTTCAGCCCAGACTATTGATTTTGCCTTGTGTTATTGCTATTCACACTGTTGCCTTTTATTATTTTATTTTCTTTTTTCTTTTTCAATCTGTTTTATTTTTAATTCATGAAAAATAGTTCCAAATGAGATAAAATCCCTCAAAAATATTTTTAGGACACTTTGAGATGTCCTTTAATTTTAGGAAATTTTTATTTTCATTTTTGATTTATTTTTCAATTAAAAAGGGATTTTCTATTTGGAGTTGTTTTTTAATTGAATTTTAATTGTTCTTGGCTTGTTTCTTGAGCAATATTTTTTCGCTAAGGATTGAGGCTCTTTTCTCACTTCAATGATGAATTGTAGAGCCTTATATGATGGATTTTCCCCTGGTTTAGTGCATTTTGGTTTGACTTTGATGGCATTTTTGTTGACCCTCGACAACCCTCTCTCAAATTGGTGCATCCTTGTGAATCAAATTCTTTGATGATGATTTGAGATGACTTTGGTTGTGATCTTTTGGCCTCTGGTTGCCAACTCTTTGATGCTTACTTGAGATTTTATTTGGCTTATTTTGAACCTTTTTCCTATTTTTGAGGTGACTTGCAAGTCAAGTTACTTCTAAGGGAGGTTCATATAAGTGCTTGACCTAAGTGCTTGACCTAGTTTGCTTTGGAAATGACACTTGTGGATCCATTGAGCTCTCAAATCTTGTTGATTCATACTTCTAACATATTAAGGTGTTTGGATGCTCATTTTTAGGTCATATATTTTTTCATTACTTGTTGAGACTTGCACTTCTTTTTAGGCTTCCCACTTGGAGTTCAAGTGTTGAATGTGCTTAAGACCTAGGTCTTTTTCCTTGCCTATTCTTGCATTCCTCTTTGTGTGATTGATCATTGTCTTTGTGCACTTTCTCCTCTCATATTTGCTTATGTCCAATGACTTTAGAATCCCATTTGATATGGCTTAGTCCCTCCTTTGGAGGTACTTGAAGGCGTATCATAAATGGTGATTCTTTGAGGACTCTTTTGTTGTGTTCTTGCATGATCCTTGAGATGGCTTATGGTTGAGTTGCCCATGAGAGTTCCTTTCTGTCCTCACATTGCCTCCCATTCTCTCATTTGAACAAAGTGTGTAGGGTTCAACAACTCAAGAAGTTCAAGGAGAATCAAATGATCAATCAAAAGATCAAAAGGAAACCTAAGAAAGCCTAAAAAAGGTCACATACTTTGATCATGGATAATCACAACATGAAATAATCTTTTTGGAAATTTCTCAATATAAATGAAAAATAGGCATAAGCATGAATATTTTACAAAAAGAATGGGCAAAAAACATTTAAGATGAAGAAGTTATGACAAGTTGAAGTTGTGAAAAAAATAAATGATTTAAGTGACAAAAATAAAGGGAAATGGTCACCATGGGTGTTGAACCCACGCTGCTAAGGTTACAACCTAAAATACATACCAAACCAACCAACATGCACATTATGAAAATTGATGGAAGCATACAGTATAATATCAAATTCAATTGAAAAAACAAAAGAAACAAAAGATATAGGGTGATGGGGGATTCGAACCCCAGTTCTTTAGGCTACAAGGTACACGGACACGCAATGGTAAACCACTGGGGTGGTGATACATCCATTGTATCACCCTCACCTATTAAAAGATAAGCCTGAAGATGGCCTAAAAGTTGAACAAAAAGCACCATGGTTAGACCTCCACTTCTCTAAATTCAGTTTTGTAAAACCAATTGTATATTCCTCAACATTCCATGAAAATGGATGATGTAAATATCAAACTTGCTTAATTTTTCACAAGGATCACAATGGTACCATTGGTTTTGTATAAAAGTTCTTCTAGAATAAAACACGATAGCATAACCTCAAGTGGCTCAAATTTACAATTTCTATAGCACAATCTCATTCAAACATGATAAGCAGCAAACAATGGTTCTAACACATCATATACAACATACCAAACATGTTTATGGTTAATGCACATCAAAGCATAACATGGTTTGAAAAGCCCAAGTTCAAAGTGAACTTACCTCTTGGAGCAAACTTGATACTTCCATAACAACTGATACATAAATGTTTTGATGCTTTGGACACATCAAGTGGACCTCTTAAGAAGCTTTGGAATGCTTAGAAACTGTTAGAAATACTTGGAACAAAATATCACCTTCTTCTTGCAAAATGAGGAAAATGGCCAAAATTAAACTTCAAGTAAATGAAGTTACAGATGCAAAACCAAGTTTGGAACAATTTAAGGATGATTTATGGAGTGAGTTAAAAGTGTTAGAGTGATTGAAACTGGTATGGATTAGGATTTGGCTTGATAAATGCAAAATGTCAACAAAAGGAGGTTTTGAGGTTTGACTTTCTGGTTTAACAAGTTTTGAGTGAGGATGAAGGTTTAGACACCTTCAAGGGGTGATTTGTGAGGTGTTTGAACAAGTCTTTAAGTGGTTTGGTGTTTGGAGAAGACAGATTGAAGGTTTGTGCAAATTAAAGTTTCTTGCTATAAAAGGATGTTTTGTGCAAGATTCTAACTTTGATGGTTTAGGATATGCTTTCTCTGGTTATTTTATTTTTCTTGAAGCAAGAATCAAACCTCTATTTATAGGGAAAGAATGAGGATCGGTTTATGTAGCATTTGCAACTTGATGGTTTTCATGTTTTAGTTGGATTTCAACTTGATGGTTTGGTGTTTTCATGGTTCCAAGACAAAGTACAAGGAGATCTTGAGTGGTCGGACATTTTCTAGATCTTGCTTATGCAGATGGAATAAGTTATGTCTCAAGAAAAACCAGTTGTGGTTAAAGTTTCTTTTTGAGAATGGTATTGTAACCTTTATGTCCAAAACTTCCATAAATGGAATGAAACTTGAATTATGGTTCAAACATTTGTGTAATGAGTCCAAAATTAGTATAGCCTTCTGATTATAGATGGATTTACAAGTCTAAAGGTTTTTAATCAAGGGATTTTTAAAATTTTCTTGATCTTGCAACTTGTTCTTGGCATGAAAATGACCTAAACTTCAAGCGTGAAGGACTAACTTTCCTCCTTCGAAACTCCTAGCTCAAAATGGTATGGATGAGTTCTTGTAATTTTTAGAAATCCCTAAATATGACCTAAAACTTTCATGTTTGATGAAATTATTTAATCCAAAGGGATCATGATGAAAACTGGCCTTCAAGTTGGCTGAACATTGAAGGAACAAACCTGTCTTGAAAATATTCTAAGTGTCCAAAGATTTTTCCAAACTTTGAAGCTTCATTACACAAAATATAAGCATATTTTACTCATAGGCCACTAGGACACTTTTTTAGTAAATGATGATATCTACGAATTGATATTTGGAACTCAAAAAATGGATGTGTAGATTGAAAGTCATGATCTCTCAAAGTTTGTGCCAAAATTAGGGGTTTTTTCCATACTTAGGAAAAAAATTCAAGTTATCCAAGTTTTCTTCTTTTGTAAGAAACCTCTCTAATCTTGATTTCTTCATGATCAAACTTATTGATTAAACATATCTTGACGAAATTTGGCTTGGATGCTTAAATTTGGACCAAAAACCTTAAAAGTCAAAGAGTTAACTTTGTCAGATGAAATTTGTACTAGATGAATTCAACTGTGTGATCTTCAATGAATTTGCATCTTTGGACTTCTAAAACATCATAGATAGGCTCTAAGGATGTTTATGAACATTTTGAATCATGTCCCAAGGCTTGGGGTCATGCTTGGATCAAAAGTCAAAGGCAGAGTTGACTTTTCCTAATAAAACCCTAATTTAAGGCCAGATGAAAATAGGCTTCAATGATCTTGTAATGAGACCAATTTGCACTTGATTCTTGTTGAATATAAGCTCATTGAATGTATGGAACCTTGATTTTATGATGATCAATCTAAAACATTTACTGATCAAGCAATAATCCTCTTGATTCCAAAGATGCAAAACCCTAATTCAGACGGGCCTCAACAATAATAAACTTGAAACAAGTTTAGGGTTAGGAGATAATGTTCGATGCTCTTATAATGACAATGGAATCTAGGGGTCAAAATTTAGGGTATGAAAGTTGTCCCTATTTAAATAGCTTTATCAGATGGCATGAGAGATGACAATCTCCATAAAATCATGGTGAAAGATATTTAAATATAGCAAACTGAGAATTTTTCCCTTATATGCAATAGTATGCTAAGGATGACAAAATTATGCAAGTGATGCCATGCTATGAACTTTACAATGATGCTCTATGATGCAAAGATGCAAAATGTAGACGACCACAACAAACGAGAATAAAGCCAACATAATGAGTAACTACTCACTGGGAAAGACAAACACCGAGGAAATCTAGAGTGATCAGGAACATGGTTCAAACATGACCAATATGATACCCTAGAGGAATGAAACTTCCCAATGGAGGTAGAAATGACAGAACAACTCCACTGGGAAATCTAGAAAGAAAAAAATCTCCACTGGGGACCAGGTTAAAAATAAGGAGTTAACCTCTAACAAGAGGAACCAACAGGACAAAACAAGACTCCACAGGGGACAAAACCGAATGGAAAATTTCCTTACAGCGAAGAGTTCAAACGGGATCTTCAGGAAACGACTGGAGAAGAAAACAAACCAACTGGATTTACCGGGGATATTGGTGACAACCAAACATCCTAAAAAACACATCACTAGGCTAGTTGAACATTGCCAATAACTATTGGACTTTAAACAATGCCAGTAACTACTGGAATTTAGGTCGGATGTCAGTCACTACCGGACTTTCTTAGGGAATGGTGACAACCAAAACATCGATATGAATAACAATTGGATTTGAGCAATGACAGTAACTACTGGACTTTCAAGCAGGTATGGTAACAACCAAATCAGCAATACCAATAACAATTGGATTTAAGCAACGCCAGTAACTACTGGACTTTCAAGCAGATATGGTAACAACCAAATCAGCAATACCAATAACAATTGGATTTGAGCAATGCTAGTAACTACTGGACTTCCAAGCAGATATGGTAACAACCAAATCATCAATACCAATAATAATTGGATTCAAGCAATGCCAGTAACTACTGGACTTTCAAGCAGATATGGTAACAACCAAATCAGAAATACCAATAACAATTGGATTTAAGCAACACCAGTAATTATTGGACTTCCAACCAGATATGGTAACAAACAAATCGGCAATACCAATAACAGTTGGATTTGAGTAATGCCAGTAACCACTAGACTTTTAAGCAGATATGGTAACAACCAAATCAACAATACCAATAACAATTGGATTTAAGAAACGCCAGTAACTACTGGACATTCTAGGGAGTTAGCAACATCTAAACTTCATGGGGAAAAGGCGTTGATCACCGAATAACAAAATGAGTTAAGGAATTAGTAACGAATAGCTTCGCAGTGCAACACTGGTAACTACCAGATAAAAAGTGTCAATGACTATTGGATTATCCACTGGAGATTTCTAGTTACAACTTAGACTTTAGGGGGATCGGTAACAACCAAAAACGGGTAATAGATGCCAATAACAACTGGGTTTTGAAAAGGATTTGGTGAAGACCAAAGATCTCAAAAGGGTGCTAGGCAACTCCGTAGGAGATAGGGGCGGGCAACAACCACAACAAACGCAACAAAGATTGCCAATTACAACTGGACTTAGAAAAGAAAGAAAATTCCAAACAAACGCAACCCAGAATGCACATGCTATGATATGATACAAATTCTCAAAGATGCGCAAGAACCGAATCTGATAAGAGACACATGAACAACATCGCAACTACGAAAAGGTCCGACGAAAATAAACAGAAGAGTCGCCACCGAACATTATTTATCCCATAGAGAGGGAAAGTAAACGATCGAAGAAAACCTAAAAGAACGGGAAAAAACAAGGTCATCGCAACCAAATCTTGGGTTCCGGAGTCGGTTACGCAAGGGGAAGGTATGAGCACCCCTAACGTCCGTTGTACTCAGCGGGATCCACGCTTGTTGTCTAACCAAAAGGGTGGGTTATCTAAAACCTACTGCTAAATGGAAACAGGACAGGGAAAAGGAAAAGGAGACTCGATAGGATATCCCTGCCTTACGCCTACGTATTCCCTCGTGCAATGGGAAAGTCAGAGTCAACGTAGTTTGGAAAACTGCGGGTGATATGGGAAGGTTGCTCGCCAAGACATCATCATCTTGTGCCTATGTATCCTCGTCTGGTATGATAAATTATAGAAAACATAGTTCGGGTAACTAGACCGCTGGTTGGTTAAGTCTTTTTTATGAGCGATGCTAAGTTCCCATTCCAGCAGTTAGGGTCGATGCCTATTTGCGGTAGAATAGAAAAGTAACCAACCAATGGTCTAGTTACCCTAATGATTTAAGAATAATCCCGAAGGATAAAAAGGTTTCAATTTGGTTTTATATTTTTTAGAGAAGTGAATTGAATTTGTTTTAGATTCATGTTGCGCTAAAGACTATGACATAGGAGTGAATGCGTTGCATATCGCCCAAAGGGCATACACTAAACACTCTAGACAAGTAAAGAGAAACTCATCACTCATCATTTCCCACATACCTAAGGATTGTGGCGCACAATGTTCCTCGTTCTTTTTTAAGTGTCTTAGAGTTGTTTGAGATGAGATGAGAAGACATAAAAGAAAATGCTAAAGGGAAACTAAAATCCCTAATGTTGTCATGCAAAATGGTCCTAAAGTTAGTATGAAAAGCAAGTCTACCTAATGTTATCATACAAAAGATGGACCTAAAGTTGAGGTCAAGAAGAGACTACCCTAGATGTTATCATGCAAAGGATTGAAAGCCTAATGTCTCTCCTACTCTCATCTTAATCAGAAATTAAGAGGGACTAGGAATCCTAAGGGATCATGTGAGCAAGCACAAGTAAACACCAATCAGTTCAATCACAAATGAAAACAAGAATGAAACTTAAACAAGTTCCAAAAAGAGAAGAAAGATGAAGAAGAAAGAAGGCATGCAAGATGAAGAACATACATGAAATCTCAAAGGTAAGGCATCAAACAAACATCAATCAATGATCATACATGGAAAACATCAACAACATGTCACACACATAGCAAACATCCTCAATAAGCATCACCAATCACAAATCAAGATGAAATGAAATCAAATGGCACAAGAAACATGGTAGGGCAGTAGCACAATGCATCATACTCAAACCACGTCAATGATCAAAGAGAGAGCACACAAGATACAAAACATGCATCCCATTCATAAACAAGTCAAAACCATACCACACAAGACAAGTGTGCAAAGCAAAAATCCCAAAGGTAAAGGCATGAGAACATGGCATGAAACTAAAGTGAAACCACACATCAACATGATCAACAATTTTAACAATCAAACATGAGCACACAAAAGACATCAAACGAGTTGGAACCAATAACATGCCTCAAGAGGAATCCATCAACCAAAACCATCACAAAAGAGAAACAACCATCAAACAACCATCAAAGTCTCAAATTACTTGAAGAAAAACAGAAAGTCACCCAAACATTGACTGAAGCATTCCTCAATTCCCCCACAGAGAAAAGATCTTTTGGGGTCGTCGGGATAGGATTTAAGCGAGTGTAGAACATCTTTAAAGCTATCTCTTTATACCAAAGAAGATACGCCTCTGAGACGGTACAGTCTAGATGCCCCAGAGCAGTCATCCCTTGGGTATTAAGGTGACTCCAAGCATATGTAATTCATACTTTGAGATCTGGGTTTCTCCCTCTGTCAGATATCCTAGCTGTCGACGAGCTAGGATGGGGTTGTAACTAATGCACCCTTTTGTGCAAAGAAGAGGCACACTAGGGAAGTCCCCACCGCTGTGAATCATGGTAACTCCTCCATACATGGGATAGTACCAATGGAGGTCATAGTGTTTGAGCGATAGAAGCTTTTCTGTCCATGCATGACTGTCTTTTAGATTCCATAGAGAGGCGGTCCTTAGCAAGTGTGAAATAAACCACTTGTGAAGGAGCGTGGTACAACAAGTAATCTGGCCTTCTCCATGGGAGTTACTTAGATAAATATAGAAGTATGCATCGGCTATCAAGGTGGGAACAAGGTTCCTGATCAGAAATAGGTTGATGGGATTCAAGTCAATGAACTCGTCAGCACTTAGGAACAGAAGGAGTTCATAAATCAATAAAGCCAAGATAGCCTTAAAGATTTATGTGTTTTTCTTATCAATGTGAGCCTCAGCCCTTTCCATCAAAGGTCTTGCTTGCAAATCGGAGAATTCATCCTTGACATCCAAATGAGTCTGAAGATCAGATGGCTCTAGGTGTAAGGATTCAGGCAAGACTCTTCTATTTGGTCTTCTTTCTTTTCTAGAGAATGGTGGAGGAGTGACACATAACCCCATCAAAGCAGAATACTCCTCCAATGTTGGTAGCAGTTGATAGTCTGGAAACGTGAACCAATAGTAAATGGGGTCGTAGAACTGTACGAGCTCCATCAACATCCTTTCATCTTCTTGGAGCTTCAATAGAGGCAGAAGGTTTCCATACTTGTTACTAAATGACAAAGGATATTCCACTAAGCTTCCTAGTATTCTCAAATTTTCCAATCTCGGGCTCTTGAATGTGCATCTTAGAGTTGTTCTCTTTCTTGATTCCATTACAATGTCTGCAAAACAAGATATTGGGCTCCTCGAATGTTACCAAAATAATGAGAAGCAATGCAATTGGTTTTAAGAAACTCAGAAGATAGATTTTGCAAAAAGGAACACTTTTGGCACAAAAACCCTTAATTCATTAATAGTAGAAAAAGTTACAACTTCAAAGTACAAGAGACTGAAAATACAAGAGGAAAAGACTAGGCATTAGGGTCTCTATGGAGTCTAGCAAGAAAGTTCCTATCTGTGCATCCTTTTATGTATTTTCAACTCTGCATTCTCTAATACTAGCTTGTCGATGATTCCCTTCCAGGCACCGTATGTAGGTGGGATGTCAGAGTACTCATGATTACTAAGTGTTGCACCCCAAAATTTGACCAACCGGGTCTCGCATTTGGTCCTATGTTTCGACGCATAATCGCATTCGCATCTGCATATTGCATACACTGCATTTTTCATTTGTATTGATTTTATTGGGATCACAGCTCCCGTCTCGTGTTTCATGTGTTTTTGATCAGTAGAATCGATTTTTGGGATATTTCGGTGCCCGTTTATTTTTACCGATTATTTTTGTGTCGTTCGGTGCTCATTTTGTCCCTCTGGGAATTATTGTGATTTTCCTGGATTTTATAGGATTTTTTTAGGGTTTAAATAGCTTTTAAATCATTTTTTAGGATTTAATAGAATTTTTGATATTTTTAATTCTCTTTAAATCATTTTTTAGCATTTTATAGATTTAATTCATTTTTAAAATATTATTAGAATTTAAATAGATCTTAAATAGTTTTAATTCTTTTAAGTAGATTTTTAAGCATTTTAGAAATTTTAAATAGAATTTAATAGCATTTTTCATTTTAGGATGATATAGGATTTTCTAGAATATTAGTATAAGTTTTTAAATAGTTTTAAATAGCTTTAATAGTTTTTTAGAATTTAATTGTTTTTTTAGAATTTCTTTTATAGGAATAATAAATGAATAGAGTTTCTTTTATAAAAATAAATAGGTTTTATTTTCTTTTATAGATATTATAGAAAGTTAATAGATTAATTAGGAGTTAATTAGTTTAATTGGATTTAGTTTAGTTAATTAGGTCTAGTAATTAGGATAATTGCCAATTCAGTTTTTTTTTTGTGAGTTTTTTATTCATTTTTCGTTTTGGGCCCAGTTTAGTGCAGGTCCATTCAGTTTTTGTCCAGAATATTCAGAAAAAAGGTCCAGTAATGGTCCAAGTGATTCAGCAAAGATCCAGCGTATTCCACCATTTTCCAGCAACTTCTAGAAGACTCCAGAATGTGCCAGCGAATTCATCAGTATAAAGCCCAGAAGCGACACGTGTTGCGTCAGAGGAGGCCCCACTTTTTCACTTCACGCCACGCCACGTATCCACAACCCTCTCTCTCTCTCAGCCACGCGTGGGACACGCGTCCCACATGCAAGCCTCCACTCCACCGTCCCTCCACCACGTGTCCACACCGTAACCTTCACCAGAAGAGCATCGCCGGCCGGCCTGCATGGCCGGCGGCCACCACCAACCGTCGCCGGAGCCCCCAAATCCCCAGATTCCGTTCATCTTCACCATCTCCCTCCTATCTTCATCTTCTTGCTATCACCAACCGCCGTGCATGTACTCCGGCCACCACCAACCGTCGCCGGAAAACACCAACATTCCCAGAAACCTCCTCCCTTCATCTTCTTCCCCTAACCTTCATCATCCTCCGCCCAGAAAACTCATCAGAATCCCAGAAATCCAGAAATTCCTCAGAACGTTGAAGATTCATCACCATCAACGACTTGTTCAAACAACCTCCATCATCAATCCAAGAACGCGTCACCAGAAGGATCCTCATCACCGATCATCCATTTTTTTTCGTTTCTGGAAAGATCATCAACGACTATCAAGAATACCATCGTGTTCTTCAAGATAACACCAGGTTCCTTCAACGTTCTTCGACGAAGAATCCAGAAATATTCATCGGAGCACGCATCCTCAAGATCTCCAGATGTTTGTTGAGTTTCTTCATTAACATTGTTATCTGCAAGCAACGAACATGCATCCTCCAGTCACATTCGTCAAGAACACGCCACGAAAGAACGTTCATCATCAAACGTCAACGTTTCTTCTTCAAATCTCCAGCAAACAGACCTTCAACATCTTCAGAAGATCCTCAACGCCTTCATCAACTGTTCATCGTACTTCCTCTATTTTCCAGATCCTGATCCATTCGTTCGTGAATCTTCAGAAACCTTCCAGAACTTTCTTCCACATGCATCTTCAAGAGCTCACTCTGAGATCTTCAAGCCATGGTTCAGTCTGTGTATCCAGAGGTCATATCGATGGCGTTGTAGTTGGTGTTTTGTGAGATTGAAAACGAGAGTTGAATGAGAGTGAGGCTGGGAAAGGTTGAGAGAGGATCAGAGGGGGACGGCGCTGAGAGAGAGAGGCGAGAAACTAGGGTTTCTCTGAAAGTGGGAGGAGGAAGAAGGATTGGGCCAGATTTGGGTTTAGGGCAACATGGCCCAGAGTTTTTTTTGGTGTTTCTTGCACTACCCTCCGTTTTTGGAACCAGTTCTGGGCCTGGGGCCCAATTGTTTTTGCCAGCACCCCCCAGTTTACACACCATACCCCCCCTGCGTTTTCTTCTGAAGGGAATTGGGCTGGGCCCAACCAGTTTATTCAGTTTTATTTTATTTTTTTCTGCAATCCCCTTGTATGGACATTTACACCCCCCAGCCCCTTTTTCTTGTTTTTTTTATTTCTATTCTTTTAAAGATTTGAGAAGAAATAGAGAAAAATGGAAAAAATAGAAAGAATAAAATAAAAGAATATGGAAAATATTTGGAAAAAAAAAGAGAAAAAGAGGTTATATTTGAAAAAAGAAAAGAAAAAATATATGGAAAGAAAATATTGAAGAAAAATATGAAGAAAAAATATAGAGAAAAAAGGAAAAAATATTAAAATGACGATTTAATATTTTTAAAGCATTTTCTTTTAGGTATTTTCATAGACTTTATTTTACGACTTTTAGGATAGCTTAGAAGCCCATTTGTTAGGGGGCTATTTTTCACTCGATTTTTCAGGATAGAATAGGATAGTGTTTCCTAGGAGATTTATTTCAGTATTCAACTCATTGTAATCATTTTTCAGAGATTAATAAAACGAGATTTGAGCTGTGGTCCGATAGTAGCCGAACTACAGCTGCTCTGATTCTTCGTACCAGACGAAGATATGTAGGCATAGGATGCGATATCCTAGCGAGCACACTAACGACTAACTTTTGTTCTCTCGCGGCTGTGCGATCGAGACTTTCCCGCTGACGACTAATTGATTACCCTTTTTCTCTCTTGCCCAAGTGCATTTGAGACTCAGCCATAGTATTGACCATAGGTTCCCGACCCTGTGAAACCAGTTGTTTTTCTCACTGCTGTGTGAGAATGTTTGTTTAGCCGTAGTTAGTCTGAACTACGTAAAGCTCTGATCTTCCATGCAGTGGAAGTACGTAGGCACAAGACGCGAAGTCTTGGCGAGCCAATTTTCCCCGTAGTCCCGAACTACGTTGACTCTGACTTTCTCTCTTGAGAATACGTAGGCATAGAGTGCGACGCTCTATCGAGTCAATTCCCTTCCGTTTAGATTTAGCAGCCGTAGATAGATTGTTTTGCATCCAGTAGACAACCCAAGCAAGCGTGGATCCCGTCGAGTACGACGGACGTGAGGGGTGCTAATACCTTCCCCTTGCGTAACCGACTCCCGAACCCAGGCTATGGTTGCGATGACCATACCTTTTCCCCGTTTTTGCGAGGTTTACTTCGAGCGTTTCCTTTCCCGCTCTGAGGGATAAATAACGCACGGTGGCGACTCTTCTGTCAGCCGGCGCCGATTTTCGCAGTAGAGACAGCTGGCGACTCTGCTGGGGACTGCGATAGTTCCCCATGCATGTGGGATCCAACGTCCCCTAAGAGAGAGTCAATCCTAGCGTTTGTTTGCTTGTCTATTTGGGGCTTATTTATCGATATTATCTGTTCCTGTTGGGCTGTTACGGGTATTCTATGATTGAGATAAGCCGGACCTGGGCTCGAGTATGAGTATACACCTAGATATAGTTGCGGAGAAGTAGTAGACGAACCTGTCTGCTGAGCAGGCACAGTTCCCTACGAAAATTCGCGCTCGGACGAGGTTCTCGCAGAGGTGCTCCTTTCCGGTCCTGAGGATCTGAGGGGAGTCCAGACGTGAGGATTGTCGACTCTGGGAACCGATCAATTGGAAGTTAGCTAAGTGAGGCTTCTTCATGAGATGACGATGCCACTCCTTCTGGGAATCGTATCATTCCTCATGAAAGTCTGTGACGCTGACGACCGCATAGGATGTCGTACCTTGTCAGATATAGGTCCATACCTGTGAGTGGGGGGGTTTTTTGTGCAGGAAACTTGACTTCCAACCTACCCGTTATTCTGGTCTTCTTTTCAGAGAACGTCTCCGTCAGCAGCGCAGCAGTATTCAGATTTTGTGTGGGGGGCTGTGGTCCCATTGTTTGCTGCATTTTGCATATCATATGCATATCAGTGTTGCATTGCATACCATTCGCCAGCTAGCCAGAGTTCTGATCCAGCCTTTGTTTCCTGAAGGTGATTACCCGGAGTTTGGATTGAGCAGCTGTTGATTGTCAGGAGACTTACCTAGGGGTTGAGTAGATTTGAGCAGAATCAAGTGTCGAAGTCAGCTGAAGATTATTGGTAGCCATGTCTGAAGGCAATTTCCAGTCCCCTAACACCTTGGCAGGGTTCACTATGGCGTCCAACCCTCTGTATGATTCCATGGAAGACTTCCCGCAAGTGAACAACGTTGCTGCAGACCAAGTTGTACAGCCTTCTGTTGAGAACCGAGATCGACATGAGCAGTTTGTTGCCCAGAATGAGCGTCCTCCTCCTGTCAACAATCAAGGTGTTGCTTTCCCTGTGATGAATTACCGAAGAGATATTCCAATGGCCGGGATGGTAGATCCAGGAGCTCTTGAAAAGAGTAGAAGACTCCGAGTGTTGGAAGAGCAAATGAAAGCTTTGGAAGCCAAAGATGCTGTTAACCTGGATGCTGTAGGCATGTGTTTGGTTTCTGACCTGGTGTTGCCTTACAAGTTCAAAGTGCCGAAATTTGAGAAGTACACGGGAGATAGCTGTCCAAAGCTGCATTTGATGATGTTCTGTCGAAGAATGACTGCGTTTGCGCGAGATGATAAGTTGATGATCCATTGCTTTCAAGATAGTCTGACTGGGGCATCTTTGAGGTGGTATATGCAGTTAGAGAGGAATCAGATTCAGTCATGGATGGATTTAGCCAGAGCTTTTCTGAAGCAGTACGATTACAACCTAGACATTGCTCCTTATCGCATGCATTTGCAAGAGTTGTCTCAAGAGATCAATGAACCTATCAGGAAATATGCTCAGAGATGGAGAGAATTTGCTGCTAGAGTACGTCCACCGCTGTTAGATCAAGAGCTGGCAAGCATGTTTGTAGATTCCCTACAATATCCGTACTTCAAAAGATTGCTCGGAGTTCCGGCAAGTTTCTCTGACGTGGTAGCATTAGGAGAACGCCTTGAGTACTCCATAAGAATGGGGAAAATTCAGATTACTTCATATGATCAAGCTGGTGAAACTGAATACCCTTGTGACTATCAGAGTGAAGAAGAAGTTGTGATCAACTCAGTCATGCCAAAGATTGAATATCCTCGAAGCGAATCAGTGAATTTTGTTGGTTCATCATCTTATCAGAGATCAGTACCTCCCGTGGCTTGTTATACTGAACAGACAGCCGTGCCTGGGGCACTCTATCAGGAATCTTATGTCACTGCCATTGCAAATCAGCGAACTCGTGGCCGAGGTTATCAGAATCAGCGTCAGAATCAGAACAGACCTCGCAACAACTTGGAACGAAGGAAAGCTCCTTTTCACCCAGTGCCTATGCCGTATAGCCAGTTGCTACCGTCTTTGATCCAGAAGTCTTTGGTGGAGCCTAAAGCTCTTAAGCCAGTTCCAGAACCTTACCCTCCAGGGTACAATCCCCACGTTCAGTGTGGTTATCATGGTGGCTCTCCGGGGCATTCAACCGAAGATTGTAAAGCATTTCAGGCGAAGGTACAGCAGTTGATTGATCAGGATCGCATTTCCTTTCGAGAAGGATTTCTGTTTGTTCATCCCTAACCGCTCAGCTGTCTAAGCTCGTAGACTCAGAAGGGCGTTCCCCAGCATAAGCCAGTGGTTCAGACAGGCAGGCGCCTCAGCATTGGCAATTCTCAAGCTTTTATAGCATTTGCATTTGTAGTTCTTTCTCTGTTAGTTACTACCTGCTTTTTAGCATTTGTATGTTTTGAATGGTGATAATAATAAAGTGACTATGCATTTTTCTGAATTAATCATGTCGCTGTCGCTCATTTATTGCATTGCACTGACACTTGCATTTTATTCACTCCATTTTTTCGCTGTGACTAGCAAAGTTAGGAGGGAGGATGACGAAGCTGAAACTCATGACCAATGATTGTATGCTTTCAGATAAGACCGTACCGATGACGTACAAGGCATTGTTTCAAATTCCCCTAAACACTGGAGATATAAGGAGTTAGTCCCTTGCTAACCACTTCGAGCCAGGAAGTAGAAGTATTTTCGGACTTATAAACCCTCACATCTTAACCCGAGGCAGGGTAGTTGTCAGTTAGCTTGACCGAGCATTCAAGTCTTACAGAGGAGTGTTGTCTTTCGAGGACCAATCAGTTTATACCTCTCAAGAGGTCAAACCTCACCAATCAGGAGTGAGACAGTCACAATCCTTGCGGAGCAATCAAGACAATCAGTGTCACACGACTTTGTTCCAAAAGAAAGAAAGAAAGAAAGCCCGCTAAGTAAAAAGAAAAAAGCTGGAAAGCTAATACTTAGGCAAAAATCAGGGCATCCCGCTGGACTTCAAAAGAAATCGGAAAAAAATCGAAAAGAACGCAAAAAGAGTCAGTCCAGGCAAAAATTAGGGAACCAAAAGAATGAAAAAGAGGGATTAAAAAGAAAATTTTCCCCAGCAAAATCACAAAGTCGTGTACACAGACACCAAAGCGAAGAAGGAGTAACTATCACTCTAGAAGAAGAGCTTGTGAATTCCTTAACTGTAGGTTCTTACCATTCAACATACCTCTCGAAGAGGCGAGCGCTTGTGCCAGGTTAACTGAACCTTAGGATCGGAGATCATCACGTAGAAGGGGTGGGTACAAATCAAGATTTGAGCCAAATATCCTTTGTTCCACGAACCGTGAACCCGACCACGATACAACCCTTAAAAGACCTAATTGAGGTAGGGTTAGTCTGAAGCGCATTACGATAAGGTTGAGTAACCTGACTCCTTCTTGACTTGCTAGTCACATCCTTGTTGTATTTTCACTGACCACGTAAGCACTATGTTTGAACTCTGGTTCATTCGTCACTCTCAATCATGCATGTAAATGAGTGACAGCTCAAATTTTTTCAAAATCTGCATGACCATGGCATTAAGATTACCATTCGTAGACAGACAATTCTAATTGCAGGATAGTAGTTGACATGAAAGAAATTCCAGCAGGATTAATCAAATAGGACTGAGTAATCCAGCAGTCTGAACCAGAATGGTGTATGTTGTGAAGCCTTGTGAATCAGGGGCATTATCTTCCGGTAAGTTCGGAATCAGTCAGTCTGAGGACAAGTCCCGAAGCTTCAGTTGAGCAGGGGCAGTTTGTTTGAGAAGCAGTTAATCAGAAAGGAGTCTTCTCAAGACCCAATCAGGGGCAATTATGCAGAGCGCTGAGATTCGAAAGCAGATGCTTCCAGTGGATAATCAGACCGGGTTGAGTCGCTCATCGCTCATTCAGGGGCAAGTCATCGCAGAGATTGTTGAAATCAACTGGGTTGTTAGGTGTTTAATTGGAGATTGAATTCTGTTGTCGTGCAGATGTCGGGGCAAGTATTCTCGAAGTCTTCTCGTAGCAAGCTGTTCAGAGCAGGTATTTCCAAGAGTTAGATTGGGGCAAGTTGAATTGTACTGGGGCAAGTTGTTCAAGCCAGTTTTGCTATCCCCAGCTGAGTGCACTGAAGCAAGTTATTCAAGCCAGTCTTGCTATCCCCAGCCAGAGTTGAGTATCGGGGAATCATGTCAATACCCTTATCGAAAACCTTTCAAATAAGAAGATCTTGTTGTCGTTGGATCATTATCCTGCAGTTTAAACCTGTTGCGTGTCAGCAACCAATCATTTCCAAAGTCCAGTCCTCGCCTGGAAAATCGGTAACCAGTTCTCGTCTGGCCCATCCTTCCGTAAGCAGCAGTTCCCGTCCTGGTGCAGTTTATTGTAAGCAGCAGTTCCCGTCCTGGTGCCGTTTATTGTAAGCAGCAGTTCCCGTCCTGGTGCAGTTTATTGGTAACCAATTCTCGTTTGGTCACCGTTTCCTCAAGTGGTATACCAGTTCTCGCCTGGTGTACGTTAGCTTTCAGCCAGTTCTCGCCTGGTTGTCTATACCTTAATTTGTTGTCCAGTCAGCCCGTCTGGTTCAAAAACACAAAAATCAATCTTCCTAACCTATTTTCCTATCAGTTCTCGCCTGATAGTCTACCTTTGAATGCTAGTTCTCGTCTAGTATTTCTTATATCTTCCACCGTGTACATAATCCATGTTTATCCTAAACCAGAAAAACGAAAAAAAACCTAAAAGAGATCTGACACAATATTTCCCAATGACTCGCATGTCGTCATGTTCCCCGATACGAAGCTCGACAGATACAGTGCTTCGAGTAATGTTTGAATTCCTTGTGGATATTGTCAAATCAGAATTGTTACTCTTCAGCAGATGAAAGTTGCTTATTATCCCCGGAAGAGTCGAGATTGTCTTTTACCCAGTATCAGAGTAGGATCAGGAGTATCTTCAGCAGATTAAGATTGACATCCTTGATAGTAGGAGCATTTCCAGCAGTGTGCTGCGCGTAATCAACCTCAGTTTGGGTCAATCCCCGCAGAGCGCAATCAGTTGCCAGTGGATTGAAGAAAGCATCCCCGAGCAGAGTTGTCTTTCTTTCCCCGGTGAAGTCTCCAAGCAGGGTTGCCTTTCCATTTCTCCAGCAGGGCAGTTATCCCCAGCGGATTTGATTTCTCGTTTCCAGCATTTATTTTGCTGAGATGGTTCTGTGACTTCAGGTCATCCCCAGTAGAGTTGACGTTTCCCTCGGCATTTATTTTTGCCAAGTGGTTTTCAGACCTGGTGTTCTCTGGCAGCTCGAGCCTGCATTAGCATTTGCATATATAGTCATAGCATTTATACAAGCATATAGCATATCCATGCCGTCTGGGCCTCGCATTTTCAAACAAAACGCATAGCATTTGCATGTCGTATAGGACATTGCATCATTTCAAGCATACGCATGTCGAAACATAGACCAAGATGGTTACCTACTGGATTTCGAATTTGTTCACCTGCAGAGTTGTGTGGTTCAGTTTCTCGTCTTCCCCAGCGGAGTGATTCTTCATTTGGTTGTTACGTCATCATCGAAAAAAAAAAACAACTACAACAACAAAGATTGACATATATCAGACTTCTGAAGCTGCCCCCTTCGTCAAAATAGGTGCCAGGCAGTTCCATTCAGATTTCCTCAGGAGAATTGTCCTCAAGTTCGTAATGAACTGTGAGTTGACCAGATTTGATCCCATGAGAGAGATGGGAATCAAGGTGTTTGCTTTATGAAGCATTATTTCAATACTTGTGGCGTCACACAGGTGTTGAAAAGGAGAAGAAAATTTTATCAGAAAATTGACCAGTTGTTGCCGTGATAACCAAACTTCAGTTTATTGGAAGCTATTCCTCAAGCAGTTTTGCAGTATATTCTTGCGGTTGGCAAATTTCAGGGTTCCATTTGTATTCAACCGTCATCCACCTTGAATGTTTGAAGGCTGAGCGCTCTTCACCCATTCAGGTCGAAGTCGCTTGAATAGGGGCAGCTGTTGCACCCCAAAATTTGACCAACCGGGTCTCGCATTTGGTCCTATGTTTCGACGCATAATCGCATTCGCATCTGCATATTGCATACACTGCATTTTTCATTTGTATTGATTTTATTGGGATCACAGCTCCCGTCTCGTGTTTCAGGTGTTTTTGATCAGTAGAATCGATTTTTGGGATATTTCGGTGCCCGTTTATTTTTACCGATTATTTTTGTGTCGTTCGGTGCTCATTTTGTCCCTCTGGGAATTATTGTGATTTTCCTGGATTTTATAGGATTTTTTTAGGGTTTAAATAGCTTTTAAATCATTTTTTAGGATTTAATAGAATTTTTGATATTTTTAATTCTCTTTAAATCATTTTTTAGCATTTTATAGATTTAATTCATTTTTAGAATATTATTAGAATTTAAATAGATCTTAAATAGTTTTAATTCTTTTAAGTAGATTTTTAAGCATTTTAGAAATTTTAAATAGAATTTAATAGCATTTTTCATTTTAGGATGATATAGGATTTTCTAGAATATTAGTATAAGTTTTTAAATAGTTTTAAATAGCTTTAATAGTTTTTTAGAATTTAATTGTTTTTTTAGAATTTCTTTTATAGGAATAATAAATGAATAGAGTTTCTTTTATAAAAATAAATAGGTTTTATTTTCTTTTATAGATATTATAGAAAGTTAATAGATTAATTAGGAGTTAATTAGTTTAATTGGATTTAGTTTAGTTAATTAGGTCTAGTAATTAGGATAATTGCCAATTCAGTTTTTTTTTTGTGAGTTTTTTATTCATTTTTCGTTTTGGGCCCAGTTTAGTGCAGGTCCATTCAGTTTTTGTCCAGAATATTCAGAAAAAAGGTCCAGTAATGGTCCAAGTGATTCAGCAAAGATCCAGCGTATTCCACCATTTTCCAGCAACTTCTAGAAGACTCCAGAATGTGCCAGCGAATTCATCAGTATAAAGCCCAGAAGCGACACGTGTTGCGTCAGAGGAGGCCCCACTTTTTCACTTCACGCCACGCCACGTATCCACAACCCTCTCTCTCTCTCAGCCACGCGTGGGACACGCGTCCCACATGCAAGCCTCCACTCCACCGTCCCTCCACCACGTGTCCACACCGTAACCTTCACCAGAAGAGCATCGCCGGCCGGCCTGCATGGCCGGCGGCCACCACCAACCGTCGCCGGAGCCCCCAAATCCCCAGATTCCGTTCATCTTCACCATCTCCCTCCTATCTTCATCTTCTTGCTATCACCAACCGCCGTGCATGTACTCCGGCCACCACCAACCGTCGCCGGAAAACACCAACATTCCCAGAAACCTCCTCCCTTCATCTTCTTCCCCTAACCTTCATCATCCTCCGCCCAGAAAACTCATCAGAATCCCAGAAATCCAGAAATTCCTCAGAACGTTGAAGATTCATCACCATCAACGACTTGTTCAAACAACCTCCATCATCAATCCAAGAACGCGTCACCAGAAGGATCCTCATCACCGATCATCCATTTTTTTTCGTTTCTGGAAAGATCATCAACGACTATCAAGAATACCATCGTGTTCTTCAAGATAACACCAGGTTCCTTCAACGTTCTTCGACGAAGAATCCAGAAATATTCATCGGAGCACGCATCCTCAAGATCTCCAGATGTTTGTTGAGTTTCTTCATTAACATTGTTATCTGCAAGCAACGAACATGCATCCTCCAGTCACATTCGTCAAGAACACGCCACGAAAGAACGTTCATCATCAAACGTCAACGTTTCTTCTTCAAATCTCCAGCAAACAGACCTTCAACATCTTCAGAAGATCCTCAACGCCTTCATCAACTGTTCATCGTACTTCCTCTATTTTCCAGATCCTGATCCATTCGTTCGTGAATCTTCAGAAACCTTCCAGAACTTTCTTCCACATGCATCTTCAAGAGCTCACTCTGAGATCTTCAAGCCATGGTTCAGTCTGTGTATCCAGAGGTCATATCGATGGCGTTGTAGTTGGTGTTTTGTGAGATTGAAAACGAGAGTTGAATGAGAGTGAGGCTGGGAAAGGTTGAGAGAGGATCAGAGGGGGACGGCGCTGAGAGAGAGAGGCGAGAAACTAGGGTTTCTCTGAAAGTGGGAGGAGGAAGAAGGATTGGGCCAGATTTGGGTTTAGGGCAACATGGCCCAGAGTTTTTTTTGGTGTTTCTTGCACTACCCTCCGTTTTTGGAACCAGTTCTGGGCCTGGGGCCCAATTGTTTTTGCCAGCACCCCCCAGTTTACACACCATACCCCCCCTGCGTTTTCTTCTGAAGGGAATTGGGCTGGGCCCAACCAGTTTATTCAGTTTTATTTTATTTTTTTCTGCAATCCCCTTGTATGGACATTTACACCCCCCAGCCCCTTTTTCTTGTTTTTTTTATTTCTATTCTTTTAAAGATTTGAGAAGAAATAGAGAAAAATGGAAAAAATAGAAAGAATAAAATAAAAGAATATGGAAAATATTTGGAAAAAAAAAAGAGAAAAAGAGGTTATATTTGAAAAAAGAAAAGAAAAAATATATGGAAAGAAAATATTGAAGAAAAATATGAAGAAAAAATATAGAGAAAAAAATATAGAGAAAAAAGGAAAAAATATTAAAATGACGATTTAATATTTTTAAAGCATTTTCTTTTAGGTATTTTCATAGACTTTATTTTACGACTTTTAGGATAGCTTAGAAGCCCATTTGTTAGGGGGCTATTTTTCACTCGATTTTTCAGGATAGAATAGGATAGTGTTTCCTAGGAGATTTATTTCAGTATTCAACTCATTGTAATCATTTTTCAGAGATTAATAAAACGAGATTTGAGCTGTGGTCCGATAGTAGCCGAACTACAGCTGCTCTGATTCTTCGTACCAGACGAAGATATGTAGGCATAGGATGCGATATCCTAGCGAGCACACTAACGACTAACTTTTGTTCTCTCGCGGCTGTGCGATCGAGACTTTCCCGCTGACGACTAATTGATTACCCTTTTTCTCTCTTGCCCAAGTGCATTTGAGACTCAGCCATAGTATTGACCATAGGTTCCCGACCCTGTGAAACCAGTTGTTTTTCTCACTGCTGTGTGAGAATGTTTGTTTAGCCGTAGTTAGTCTGAACTACGTAAAGCTCTGATCTTCCATGCAGTGGAAGTACGTAGGCACAAGACGCGAAGTCTTGGCGAGCCAATTTTCCCCGTAGTCCCGAACTACGTTGACTCTGACTTTCTCTCTTGAGAATACGTAGGCATAGAGTGCGACGCTCTATCGAGTCAATTCCCTTCCGTTTAGATTTAGCAGCCGTAGATAGATTGTTTTGCATCCAGTAGACAACCCAAGCAAGCGTGGATCCCGTCGAGTACGACGGACGTGAGGGGTGCTAATACCTTCCCCTTGCGTAACCGACTCCCGAACCCAGGCTATGGTTGCGATGACCATACCTTTTCCCCGTTTTTGCGAGGTTTACTTCGAGCGTTTCCTTTCCCGCTCTGAGGGATAAATAACGCACGGTGGCGACTCTTCTGTCAGCCGGCGCCGATTTTCGCAGTAGCGACACTAAGCACTGGCTGAACACTAGAGAAAAATAAAATCTCTTGTGCCACATATCTGTCAATAACCCTCCTTTCAAGCAACTCAATCAATCATCCTTCTCCTTCAACTACCTCTTCATCTCTAGCTGTTCAAAATGAATGACGTGGTACTTGCCCTCCCAAGTATCTCGCTCAAGTTTCATCCTAGCCAATGCTTCTTAGTATTCCTCCATTCTCTCAACAGGGATGACATATGGGGAAGCAACAATAATCTTCAAAGGTTTCTCTTGCAGATAAGGCATTTTGAGATCACGGGCTCTAGAGCGGACCCATTGCGTGAAAGACTCAAATGATATACATTTATTTTTCCTTAGATCAGCCTTGGTCTTCTTGTGGATGGTCCTCCCTTGTATATTGAGAAGAGGTACGTTGAGAAATGAACCACAACTGTCAATGATCACTCCCTTGTCATAAGAAGGATCGTACCAATGTATATCGATTTGGATCAGAGCCATGAGTCTTTGGGACCACCTTAGTCCATTTGGATTTTCTATGAAAAGATCTGTCCTCGGCAAATGTGTAACAAACCACCTATACAATAGGGGAACACAGTATAGGATGCTCCCATCTCCTTTTAGAGTTCTATAGTGAATAGAATGGTAGGCGTCTCCAAACAGAGTAGGCACGGGGTTGCCATTCATAAAGATCTGGATAACATTGATATCAATGAAACCTTCTTCTTCGGGGAATAAAACCAAGCCATAGATAAGCAATGCAAGAACTGCTTCAAAAGCATCTAGACTATTCTCCTTGGCAAGAAATGAAGCATTCCCTATGAAAAATTCAGAAGATAGACCTCTGAGTCCATGCTTGGTGATGAGATTTGATTTGAATTTAGAAGCTTCTAGGTGAATGGCATCTGCAATGTCTTTCGGTGAAGGGAGCTTCCCTAAGCCACTAAACGGATTCTTGTCCAACATTGGTAGACCAAGATGATATGAATACTCTTCCAAGGTTGGAACAAGTTGATAATCAGGAAAGATGAAACAACGATAGAGAGGGTCATAGAACTACACAAGGGTGTTGAGAAATCCTTCTTGCATATTGTTGCACCCTAAAATTTGCCCTCTTTCAAGGTTTGACTCATTTCTTCATTTCTTTCAAATTCAATGATATAAGGGAGGCCCATCATTCCAAATTCAAGGCTCATGAATTTGAGGCTAGATTCAAGAATGTTACAAAGAAAAATTTCATGACATTTGCAAGAATGTCACATTTGTTACAAAATCCAAACTCTTGGTAATGCTTAGGAAATTAGATTATTTCTACTCTTAATTCAAGATTCTAAATAACTTCATGCCATGGTATGCCCCATGCTCCATCAAGCCCACATGGTCCTCTTTGTGTTTAGAAACATGAAAGGAAATTATTTAAGAGTTAATTCAATGATGGAATATCTCAAGATCAATACCATGCATGTTCAACCATGATCAAGTTGAATATGGTCCAAAACAGCCCCATGCAAGAAGTGGCAATGTGTATCATATTACAAAATCATTTTATGTCACAAAACAAGGCTATAAGATTATGTTGATACATCTACACATTAAAAATCAGAATTTTGAAATGATGTCCAAAAGGTAGTGTATTGACTACATGAGTATGTCCAAACAAATCAACCAACCAATGGGTACAAGGGTGAATAGAGAGGTAGAGTGCTGCAGAAGAAAATACAGCAAAAACATACTAAAAATGGAAGGAAAGTGGGGCTGCACCAAAAGGTGGTAAAAGATATTGCCAAGAATGGAAATTCTGAAAATGGAGAAGTGTGTAAGAGTTGTGGTTTTGGTACAGCAGAAAATGCAGCAGAAAAAGTGAGATAAGGAGGCTTGGAGGCTGCACAAAAGAGATTTCATTATCATTCACTATCATTCACACATTTTGGGGATAGAGATATTGAGAGCAAAGAGTAAAAGAGAAAACCAGAAAAAATAGAGAGAGCAAAAAACCAGCAAAAGATTTAGAGAGTGAAAGAGAAATACAAGGGAGCCATTGAGAAGGAGAGCCATCAAAGCATAGAGTGAAGAGAAGTGAACACCTAGCCAAAATCAGTGGAGGCTTTGCAAGGAGGGAAACAACTCTTGGGTATCCATTTCTTCAAACTCTTCTCTTCTTTTATATTGTGCATTTATCGTTTGTTTGAGTGTTATTGTGTTGAGTCTAACATGTAAGATTCCAAAGGGACCAAGAAACCATTTTTTAGAACCACAAAAAGAAGCAAAAAAACAAGAGAAAAGTTTGGATTTTTCATTTGGTAACCCAACACGGGCCGTGTCACACGACACGGTCGGCCGTGTTGCATCTCTGTGTGGCTTTTCAAAGTGCAAAATGCCCAGGGCTCACAACACGGGCCGTGTCACACAACACGGGCACCCGTGTTATACCTCTGTTTGAGATTTTAACTTGTTTTTGGCCCAGACCTTGTGACACGGGCCGTGTCACACAACACGGCCACCCGTGTCACGCCGCTGCTTGCCTAAAAAACCCTAAGTTTCCTGGAACTGTGACACGGGCCGTGTCACACAACACGGTCGCCCGTGTCAGACCCCTGTTTTTCACGTTTTTTCGACTTTTTTACCTCAAAAATTTTTCTCAAGGAGTTCGCCGTGCCGTTTTTTTTGTGTTTCGTTTTTTTTGAGCCGATTAACCCGTTGTGTTTGGTATGGTTTTTGTGCATATTTATTGTTGGTAATTGTTTTTACCTTGTGTTTCTAAAAAACTATTTTCAAGAAAACAAACTCTCGATTCTCATCGAGCCATTTTTGACCTTGTAAGCCTTTTGCGTCGCCATCGACCTTGCTCGCTTCACCTCAAGCCTTTTTAAGCAATTAAACCCTTGACCCAACGTCAAGCGGATTTTCTCAAACGATTGTTAATCCAACTCACCATATTTAACAAAAGGATGAAGTTCGCTTTGTATTGAACTAAAGGGAGGGGATTGAGTGTAGACTTCTTCCTCTCCGAGTGTCGAGATGCTCACTGTAGTGTGGTTGGTTTTGACACTCGTCTTTCAATACGAAGATGTTTTCATCCACACCTTTTTCTCCTAAAAAACCCTCGACCCCGTACCGAGTGCATTTTCAAAACACTTACAATAAATAAATCGATTCTCTTTGTATTGAGCTAAAGAGAGAGGATTGAGTGTAGACTTCTTCCTCTCCGAGTGTTGGGATATTCACTGTAGTGTGGGTGGTCTCGATACTCGTCTTTCAATACGAAGACGTGACTTTATCCGCCACCTATCTCCCTCTACAACTTCTTTCCGCAACTTTTGTCACCTAAAAACCTCGGTCACGTACCGAGCGTATTTTTAAACCCTTTTCATAACAAAAATTTGAATGGTCATGGAGTGGTTAGGCGTAGGCCTTCTCCTATCCCGAGTGCTGACGTTTACCGTAGGGTTCTCTGTCGCAAAAGCACTTACCATTCAAAACCAAAAACACTTTAATAAGAGAATGAAGTTCTCTTTGTATTGAACTAAAAAGAGAGGATTAAGTGTAGACTTCTTCCTCTCCGAGTGTCGAGATGCTCACTGTAGTGTGTGTGGTTTTGATACTCGTCTTTCAATACGAAGACGCTATGTTCGCCACACCCTTTCATAACAAAAACTTTGAGATAAAGAATTGGATACTACCCGTAGGGGTTACTATCTGAAGACCTATCTCGCCCCTTAAAAAAAACAATTCAACAAATCAAATATGACATCTTGCCTCGCATGGCGAAAACTTATCTTTCGAAAAGGATATGATACGTCCGTTCTACCGCAAACAGGTAATGCCTAAGTCTCCAACGAGCGAGCAGCAATACACCTAACTGCTAGAATGCGTACGATAGAATCATCCATAAAAACATCAACGAATCGTAGGCCGAACTACGGCTGCTCTGATTCTTTACTTCGTTCAAGTAAAGATACGTAGGCACAAGGGCCACAATCCTTGCCGAGCACAATCCCTCATACCCGTATTTTCCTGAACTACGTCGACTTTGATTTTCTCATGTCTATCGAGAATACGTAGGCCTAGGACCGCGAAGTCCTACCGAGTTCGTTCTTTCTCTTCCTTCCCCTGTTATCTCTCTTTCCCAATTTCTAACCTTTCCCTCTATCCTTTGGAACACTCTTTTATAGCATAATGTTTAAGCAAATAAATCACACACGACAAACAAATGGTTCCCATCGAGTACGATGGATGCGAGGGGTGCTAATACCTTCCCTTCGCATAACCGGCTTCCGAACCTGTTCTTGGTTGCGAGACCATCTTATCCGTTCTTGTCTTGAGGTTTTTTCGATATTTTCCTTTCCCCTCGTGGGATAAATAAAATTCGGTGGCGACTCTTCTGTCCTTTTTCTTTTCGCCTTCCCCGTCGTTGCGCGTATTTTTCGAGTAGGGACACATATTGATATCGACAAGTCCCAACAATCTTCCATAACTCTTTCTGAAGTCTTCAGAGCAAGACACTAAGGCCACCAATTTCTTCAACTCTGTCAAATCTGATTTCTTGAAGTTGTATTTTCTAGTGTGTTTTTTTTCAAAATCCATGACCTAAGGTTTTTTTACAATAAAGAAAACGACTAAGTTTCTCAAAACCAAATTCATGAATGCTTATGATGAGATGATGCAAAGGCAACACATATACAGGTATCCACATATTCACATATATAATGCATATGCACACAAAAGAAGGTCATAGGTTTGGGTTACAAGCATGGAGCCAAGGTATAACCTTCCTAATAGACATGTACTATGGGTTGTTTGTGTCTGCACAACAAATTCTACAAAGTTCCCAGAGTCATCGATAAATCTTTCGAATATTATTAACCTACATGACTACTCATGTGAGTCAAAAATATTCACAAGATAGACTCGTCTTAGTGTAGTATCGCGTATCAACTATCCGGGATTACTCCCTCACAGTCATTGCACTACGTCCTAAAAAGGCCAAGTGGGGTAAGTGGGTAACTAAAGGTCCTCAGTTTCACGAACTCCCAGGTCGGAAAAAGTAATGAACGTACGACTACTTATACGTCATCAGTAATTCCAAAGGGGCCTCAATTGAGTATTGTTACATCATATGACAAACATGTTAGGACTACTCCCAACCGTCAACTGTTGATAATACTACAATCCTATCATAGGTATACACTCAAGTCCGGGTTAGGACTTATCTCACCTCTCAAGGTATCAATCCAATGCAGATATGCAACATAACAGGTATAATATACAGATATTCACAAATATACATGTATAAAGCAAACAGACATGAACAAAATAGAGTTGCAAACAAGGTGGGCTTAACCCTCTTAAGATTATTCCCAATGAAGTTGCCATTTCTATTGCGGTGAGAATCAGATTATCAAGCTATTAATTAACTTGAATAAAAATTCTTTAAATATTCACCACCGAGCTTTGATTTATCCAAAGAAAAGGATAAAGACCGAAGAAAACCCTAAGTGTGCTACGTAACAACGAAGCTAAGAGTTCAGGGAGTTCAGGGGTTGGTTATACTAAGGGAAGGTATTAGCACCCTAAGTATTTGTAGTACTCTACAAGATCCTCTTGTTTGGTATTTGTGTTATGCTAATGTTTGTTTGCTAATGGTTATGTGCTAAAGGTAAAGACCTATGGGTATATAAAATATGTTCGCCAAGACGTCACATCTCATGCCTACGTATCCTAACAAGGATGGAATCAGAGCAACCATAGTTCACCTAATTAGGGTGAAAGAACTCTTGACTATGGTCAAGGTTCTAAGGGAAATACGTATTCATAACAATGGTACTTATATAGAGTTAACAAACTCTCTAAGTGTAAGTTGAAAGACTGAACTGGGGATTTGACTTTAACAAAAGTCAAAGGGGAAAGTGAGTATACATAACAATGGTACACACATAGAGTTACAAACTCTAATCCTAAGTTCTAAGTTATGAGACTCCTAAAAAGGTATGCTAAGGCCTTGACTTAACAGAGCCAAAGGGATGTAGGTTCTAACTCAAGGTTAAGTTGAAGGACCTAATGAATCTAACAAGGTCAAGGGAAGGCTAAAGAATAGATGAGCTATCTATGACATTGAGTCAATAGAGTGACTTTCCTTTGGACTAAGGAACACAAGGAAACTCTTTAGGATAAGTGCTAACTAGCTACATTACTTGGGGGAAAACTTAAATAAGTTTCAAGCACACATGTATATTTATTCAAACATGATGAAGACATAAAATTATGGTAACAGAGAGAAGAGGATAAGCATGTGACAACATCAAGCAACACTTTGATAAAGTCAATAGATGATACGGTTGCAACCAAGCATCCATCATTAGTAGTTAGGATCAAAACCAATGGTTACAACCAAAAGGAAAACATAGATGTTACAACATCTAAAAGATCATGAAATAAGGTTCTTACAAGACCAAACATCATAGATGACAGTTTGAAGTACAAAAAAATCATGCATAAGTCAAAACATTACTTATCATGGTGAATTTCAAAACTCAAGATCAACATGCATAAATTATGGCAATATTTAAAGCATGGATATCAAACCAAAGTATGGAAAAGGTAACAACCAAAATATCTTTGAGTAAGAGTGAGACATGTGTGACAACTACATGTGCGTTGAAGTGTAAACATTCAAGGGATAACTTGTAGACATTAAGATCATATCATATGAGTGACAAAAATTCTTGGAAACAATATGGAGGTGAGATGAACATGTTAAACAAGTAGGTAACAACCAACATGTAAAAGAATTCAATCATGGTCTTGAGTAAAATGAGAAACAATCACAAAGGTTGATTCAAACATGCATACTAAACATCTTTCAAAGAAAAAAACAAGTATTTAAGAACACTTAAGGCATAGTATGATAGGCATAAGGCACATGTTCATTCAAATCATTTGATCATAGAATAGAATCACATGTTAAGGGCAAGGTAACGACCAAGATTTCAAGAGATTCAAACATGTATTTACATATGGACATAAACTTAAAAAAGTAATAACAACCATGTAACAACAAGGGTATACAAGTTCACCACATCAAGTAAGGTTCATACAACTTAAGAAGAATCAAAGGATCAATCAAAAGATCAAAAAGAAACCTAAGAAACCCTAAAAAAGGTCATATACTTTGATCATGGATAATCATAACATGAAGTAATATTTTTGGAAATTTCTCAATATAAATGAAAAATAGACATAAGCATGAACATTTTACAAAAAGAATGGGCAAAAAAACATTTAAGATGAAGAAGTTATGACAAGTTGAAGTTGTGAAGAAAATAAATGATTTAAGTGACAAAAATAAAGGGAAATGGTCACCATGGGTGTTGAACCCACGCTACTAAGGTTACAACCTAAAACACATACCAAACCAACCAACACGCGCATTATGAAAATTGATGGAAGCATACAATAAAATATCAAATTCAATTGAAAAAACAAAAGAAACAAAAGAACTAGGGTGAAGGGGATTAAAACCCCAGTTCTTCAGGCTACAAGGTACATGGGCGCGCAATGGTAAACCACTGGGGTGGTGATACATCCATTGTATCACCCTCACCTATTAAAAGATAAGCCTGAAGATGGCCTAAAAGTTGAACAAAAAGCACCATGGTTAGACCTCCACTTCTCTAAATTCAGTTTTGTAAAACCAATTGTATATTCCTCAACATTCCATGAAAATGGATGATGTAAATATCAAACTTGCTTAATTTTTCACAAGGATCACAATGGTACCATTGGTTTTGTATAAAAGTTCTTCTAGAATAAAACACGATAGCATAACCTCAAGTGGCTCAAATTTACAATTTCTATAGCACAATCTCATTCAAACATGATAAGCAGCAAACAATGGTTCTAACACATCATATACAACATACCAAACATGTTTATGGTTAATGCACATCAAAGCATAACATGGTTTGAAAATCCCAAGTTCAAAGTGAACTTACCTCTTGGAGAAAACTTGATACTTTCATAACAACTGATACATAAATGTTTTGATGCTTTGGACACATCAAGTGGACCTCTTAAGAAGCTTTGGAATGCTTAGAAACTGTTAGAAATACTTGGAACAAAATATCACCTTCTTCTTGCAAAATGAGGAAAATGGCCAAAATTAAACTTCAAGTAAATGAAGTTACAGATGCAAAACCAAGTTTGGAACAATTTAAGGATGATTTATGGAGTGAGTTAAAAGTGTTAGAGTGATTGAAACTGGTATGGATTAGGATTTGGCTTGATAAATGCAAAATGTCAACAAAAGGAGGTTTTGAGGTTTGACTTTCTGGTTTAACAAGTTTTGAGTGAGGATGAAGGTTTAGACACCTTCAAGGGGTGATTTGTGAGGTGTTTGAACAAGTGTTTAAGTGGTTTTGTGTTTGGAGAAGACAGATTGAAGGTTTGTGCAAATTAAAGTTTCTTGCTATAAAAGGATGTTTTGTGCAAGATGCTAACTTTGATGGTTTAGGATATGCTTTCTCTGGTTATTTTATTTTTCTTGAAGCAAGAATCAAACCTCTATTTATAGGGAAAGAATGAGGATCAGTTTATGTAGCATTTGCAACTTGATGGTTTTCATGTTTTAGTTGGATTTCAACTTGATGGTTTGGTGTTTTCATGGTTCCAAGACAAAGTACAAGGAGATCTTGAGTGGTCGGACATTTTCTAGATCTTGCTTATGCAGATGGAATAAGTTATGTCTCAAGAAAAACCAGTTGTGGTTAAAGTTTCTTTTTGAGAATGGTATTGTAACCTTTATGTCCAAAACTTCCATAAATGGAATGAAACTTGAATTATGGTTCAAACCTTTGTGTAATGAGTCCAAAATTAGTATAGCCTTCTGATTATAGATGGATTTACAAGTCTAAAGGTTTTTAATCAATGGTTCTAACACATCATATACAACATACAAAACATTTATATGGTTAATGCACATCAAAGCATAACATGTTATGAAAATTCCAAGTTCAAAGTGAACATACCTCTTGGAGGAAACTTGATACTTCCATAAAAATTGATACAAAAATGTTTTGATGCTTTAGACACCTCAAGTGGACCTCTTAAGAAGCTTTGGAATGCTTAGAAACAATTGGAAATACTGGGAACAAAATATCACCTTCTTCTTGCAAAATGAGGAAAATGGCCAAAATGGAACTTCAAGTAAATGAAGTTACAGATGCAAAACCAAGTTTGGAACAGTTTAAGGATGATTTATGGAGTGAGTTAGAAGTGTTAGAGTGATTGAAACTGGTCTGGATAAGGATTTGGCTTCATAAATGCAAAATGTCAACAAAATAAGGTTTTGAAGTTTGACTTTCTGGTTTAACAGGTTTGGAGTGAGGATGAAGGTTTAGACACCTTCAAGGGGTGATTTGCGAGGTGTTTGAACAAGTGTTTAAGTGGTTTGGTGTTTGGAGAAGACAGATTGAAGGTTTGTGCAAATTAAAGTTTCTTGGTTCAAAATGAAGTTTTGTGCACGATGCTAACTTTGATGGTTTATGATATGATTTCTCTAGTTTCTTTTTCTTTTTATTGAAGCAAGAATCAAGCCTCTATTTATAAGGCAAGGATGAGGATCAGTTGGATTTCAACTTAATGGTTTGGTGTTTTCATGGTTCCAAGACAAAGTACAAGGAGATCTTGAGTGGTTGGACATTGTCTAGATCTTGCTTCTGCAGATGGAATAAGTTATGGTCTCAAGAAAAACCAGTTTTGGTTAAAGTTGCTTTTCAAGAATGGTATTGTAACCTTTATGTCCAAAACTTCCATAAATAGAATGGAACTTGAATTATGGTTCAAACCTTTGTGTAATGACTCCAAAAGTAGTACAACCTTCTGATTGTAGATGGATTTACAAGTGTCAAGGTTGTCAATCAAGGGATTTTTCAAATTTTCTTGATCTTGCAACTTGTTCTTGGCATGAAAATGACCTAAACTTCAAGTGTGGAGGGCTAACTTTCCTCCTTCGAAACTCCTAGCTCAAACATGGTATGGATGAGTTCTTGTACTTTTTAGAAATTCCTAAACATGCCCTACAACTTTCATGTTTGATGAAATTATTGAACCCAAAGGGATCATGATGAAAAATGACCTTGAAGTTGGCTGAACATTGAAGGAACAAAGTTGTCTTTAAAATATTCTAAGTGTCCAAAGAATTTTCCAAATTTTGAAGCTTCATAACTCAAAATATAATCATTTTTTGCTCATAGGTCATAGGAAACTTTTGTAGTAAATGATGAGATCTACAAATTGATCTTTGGAACTCAAAAAATGGATATGTATATTGAAAGTTATGATCTCTCAAAGTTGGTGCCAAATTTTGGGTTTTTTCCTTACTTAAAAAAATTCAAGTTATCCAAGTTTTCTTCTTTTGCAAGAAACCTCTCCAATCTTGATTTCTTCATGATCGAACTTATTTATTAAACATATCATGATGAAATTTGGCTTGGATGCTTAAATTTGGACCAAAAACCCTAAAAGTCAAAAAGTTGACTTTGTTAGATGAAATTTGTACCAGATGAATTCAATTGTGCGATCTTCAATGAATTTGCATCTTTTGACTTATCAAACATCATAGATAGGCTCCAAGGATGTTTATGAACATTTTGAATCATGTCCCAAGGCTTGGGATCATGCTTGGATCAAAAGTCAAAGGGACAATTGAATTTTCCTAATAAAACCCTAATTTGGGGCCAGATGAAAATAGGCTTCAATGATCTTGCAATGAGACCAATTTGCACTTGATTCTTTTTTAATATAATCTCCTTGAATGTATAGAACCTTGATTTAATGATGACCAATCCAAAACATTGACTGATCAAACAATAATCCTCTTGATTCTAGAGATCCAAAACCTTAATTCATATGGGCCTCAACAACAATAAACTTGAAATAAGGTTAGCGTTAGGAAATAATGCTTGACACTCCTATAATGGAAATGGAATCTGGGGTTCAAATTTGGGGTATGATAGCTAAGGTGTAGCTCAATTTGCTAGATCCAAGTATGTGGAAGAGGTAGCTACTATCGAGCCGTTCACGATCGTGTATATGAAGGTTCATGTGGAAGCTCCTAAGAAGAAGATACAACCTATCATTGTCTGTGTTCCTAAGCCATTCCCATATCATAATTCAAAAGAGGTTCGTTGGAATTATGGTCCGACCATGTTTTCTGGGGGTCGAGAAATTCAGTTCTCGGAATCTGAAATTGTCAACGTAACTGCCACTAGATGGATGACTCGTAGTGGGCGAGTGTTTTCTCCGAAGGTTGTATCTAAGCCAGTGTTCCAACCTTTGTTCTTCCTAAGGAGAAATATGCTTTAACAACCCTTGTTGTGAAACAAGGGGCATTAACTGCTACATCAGTTCCAGTCATTCCGTCTGTGGATGTCACCAAGAGCAAAAAAGTCACGGATGATCAAGAGTTTCTCAAACTGATCAAGAAGAATGACTTTAAGATTGTCGATCAGCTAGGGAAAACTCCATCAAGGATTTCTATCTTGTTCTTACTCATGAGCTCGCCCGTGCACAGATCAACTTTGTTGAAGGTTTTGAACACTACTCATGTGATGCACGACATTCTTGTAGAACAATTTGATGACGTCGTCGCAAACATAACTACTAGTCGGTACTTAGGTTTCAACGAAGCAAAGTTGCCTCCTGAAGGTACTGCCCATAAAATAGAATTACACATCTCAGTGACTTGTATGGACTTTTTGCTATCTCGTGTTCTTGTGGATACTGGTTCTTCTCTCAATGTGATGCCTAAGGGCATATTGAGTCAACTATTGGTAGAAGGGAGTGAGATGAGGATAAGCGCTTTAACTGTTAGAGCTTTCAACGGTTCTCGAAGGCAAGTCATTGGCGAGGTGGATTTACCTATCAAAGTCGGGCCGCATTTACTTACCATTACTTTTCAAGTGATGGATATCAGTCCTGCATACAATTGTTTATTGGGTAGACCCTAGATTCATGTCGCATGAGCAGTTACATCCACATTACATCAGAAACTGAAATTCATGTTTGAAGATCATATGATCATCGTTTATGATGAAGAAGATTTTCTAGTAAGTGAGTTATCATCTTTCCGATATGTCGAGACTGATGAAGGCATAACTGAAGTGTCGTTGCAATGTCTCGAGTTTGAAGATGTCAGCTCCACTTCTGTCAATTCTGGTAGATTACCGAAAATGGCCATGTCATCTGTCAAGAATGCTAAAGAGACCATTGAGAGAGGTGCCTTGCCTGGCTGGGGGAAAATCCTGAATATGGTTGAAAATTATGATAGCTTTGGACTGGGCTACCATCCTGATTAGCAATCTAGTTCATGTAGTCATCAGAAAAGCAGCTTGATCAAGTTCACAAGCGCTGGATTCCAAGAGGGGGATATTGTGTTAGCTTTTGACGATGCAGGTCCTAGAAGTCGAAGTGTAAGCTTTGTACGCAAGTGTCCGCTAGGTTTCAAGCTCAACAACTAGACAGTTATAGTGATTCCCGTGGTTTTTCCCACAGACATGTAATACATTTTATTTTCTTATTCCCTCGTCCTTGCCCGAGACGAGTGGATATCTTGTAAGGGCCTCACGCTTTTGAAACATTATGTGATCAATAAATAAAAGTTTTTTTTTGCATTCAAATCATGCTCTCTTTTCTTTATTTATTTTACTTTTCATAAATAAACAAATGGCAAAGTTTCTTTTATTTTCACCTTTTAAATAGCTCATTCTAAACATAATTCATAAACATGCAGAAAAAATAATTTCATTGGTAACAACTTGGCAAACATTCGTTGTAATTCTGGGATTCCAATTAACCAGGCTGAAGAAGATGGTGAGGAAGATTGTGAGTTACCTGCTGAACTAGCAAGGCTCCTTGAGCATGAGCAGAAAGAGATTCATCCATACAGAGAGTCGGTGGAAGTTATCAATCTTGGTACTGATGATGTCAGAAAACAGGTTAAGATTGGGGCATCCCTTGCTAAGCATGTACACTCCGAGTTGGTCAAGTTATTGAAAGAGTATATTGATATTTTCGCCTGGTCTTATCAAGATATGTCTGGTTTGGATACCAACATCATTGAACATCACTTGCCACTCAACCCTAATTGTCCTTCTGTCAAGCAGAAGCTCAGAAGGACTAGACTTGACATGGCACTTAAAATCAGAGAAGAGGTAAAGAAACAGTTTGACGATGGGTTCCTAGCCACTTCCGAGTATCCTGAATGGATCGCCAACATCATCCCAGTTTTGAAGAAATATGGGAAGGTCAGAATGTGTGTGAATTATCAAGATCTCAATAAGGAAAGTGCGAAATATGATTTTCCTTTTCCTCATATTGATGTTTTGGTAGACAACACTGCACAATTCGTTGTCTTTTCTTTCATGGACGGTTTCTCAAGATATAATCAAATCAAGATGTCCCCAGCCGATATGGGGAAGACTACTTTCAACACGCCTTGGGGCACATATTTCTACAAGGTCATGTCATTTGGTCTAAATAACGCAAGGGAAACATACCAACGTGCCATGACAACCCTCTTTCACAATATGATCCATTAAGAGATTGATGTTTATGTGGACGATATGATTGCCAAATCCAAAACTAAAGATGATCATCTTGACCATCTGAAGAAGCTGTTTGAAAAACTTTGCAAGTTCAGGTTACAGTTGAATCTTGAAAAGTGTACCTTTGGAGTTTGATCGGGCAAACTTTTGGGCTTTATTGTAAGTCAAAAGGGCATTGAAGTTGATCCTGATAAGGTTCGGGCAATTTAGAACATGCCGCCTCCCAAAACAGAAAAAGATGTTCGTGGCTTTCTGGGAAGACTTAATTACATTTCCAGATTCATTTCTCATCTGACGGCTACCTGCGAACCAATATTCAAGTTTCTAAGAAAAAATCAATCGGTTGAATGGAACAATGATTGTCTAGAAGCTTTTGACAAGATAAAAAATATTTGCAAGAATCATCGATCTTAGTACCTCCGGTTCCTAGTAGGCCATTAATCATGTATCTCACTATTCTCGATGAATCAATGGGATGTGTATTAGGTCAGCATGGCGACACTGGCAGAAAAAAGCATGCAATTTATTATCTGAGCAAGAAGTTCAATGATTGTGAGACCAGATACTTACTATTGGAGAAAACTTGATGTGCTCTAACTTGGGCTGCTCAACGCCTAAGACAATACATGATTTTCCATACTACTTTATTAATATCCAAGATGGATCCGATAAAGTACATTGTTGAAAAGCCTGTTGTCTCTAGACGAATTTCTCGATGGCAAATATTGTTAATCGAGTATGACATCCAACATGTTACTCAGAAAGCAATAAAAGGGAGCTTCTTGTCTAACTACCTTGTTCATCAACCTATGAAAGGCTATCAACAGATGAAGTTTGACTTTCCCAACGAGGATGTTCTGTTCATTAGAGATTATGAGACTCCAGACCCTGATATAGCACCCGAACCAGGGGCGCGGTGGACGCTCGTGTTCGATGGTGCTGCCAATGCTAAAGGTCGTGGAGTTGGTGTTATCCTCATCTCTCCGACAGGTTTTCACCTTCCCTTTACCGCCAAATTATGCTTTGAATGCACTAACAATATGGATAAATATGAAGCATGCATCTACGGTATTGAAGCAACAATTGACATGAGAATCAAGTTTCTTGAGGTCTACGGAGATTCTGCTTTGGTGATTGGCCAGGTTAGAGGAAACTTTGTGACTCGGGATTCCAAGCTGGTTCCGTACTAAAAACACATTGCGAAATTGATTTCTTACTTTGATGAAATCTCTTTTCATCATATTCTTAGGGAAGAAAATCAACTAGTTGATGCTCTTGCCACCCTTCCATCCATGTTCAAAGTCAAGTGGAAGAACGAAGCTCCTTCTATCCATATTGATCAATTGAATGAACCAACACAATGTTTAGTAATCGAGGGCGAGTTTGACAACAAGCCTTGGTTTTACAACATCAAAAGATATCTGAAAAAACAAGAATATCCTGAGGGTATCACTATCACTGATAAGAAAGCTCTCAGACGGCTCTACGCCAAGTTATTCTTGAGTGGTGGTGTACTGTACAAGAGAATTATGATTCTATGTTGCTCAAATGCGTGGATAGACACGAAGCAGACATGATCATAAGGTCCATATATGTAGGTTGTGAGGGTGTACATGCCAAAGGGCCTGCCATGGCTAAAAAGATCCTTCGAGCTGGGTATTACTAGACAACAATGGAGGTAGATTGTTACAACATTTCCAAAAAATGTCACAAGTACCAAATCTACGGTGACAAGATCCACGTTCCACCAACTCCATTGAATGTTCTGAGTTCTCCTTGGCCCTTCTCTATGTAGGGTATTGATATGATTGGAATGATCGAGCCGAAGGCTTCCAACAGTCATCGCTTTATTCTAGTTGTTATCGAGTATTTCACCAAGTGGGATGAAGTTGTTTCTTATGCAAATGTCACACGCCAAGTGGTTTACAAATTTATCAAGAAAGAGATAATTTGTCATTATGGTATTCCTAGAAGTATTATCATTGACAATGCAAGGAATCTGAACAACATGATGATGAAGGAGTTGTGTCAAGAATTCAAGATCGAGCACCACAAATTTTCACAATATAGACCCAAGATGAATGGTGTTGTCGAAGCAGCAAACAAAAAAATCAAGAGGATTGTCTAGAAGATGTTCAAGACTTACAAGGATTGGCATGAAATGCTTCCCTTTGCATTGCATGGCTATAGAACTTCAGCTCGTACTTCTACTGGGGCAACTCCATATTTGCTTGTGTATGGTATGGAGGATGTTCTACCTATTGAAGTCGAAATTCCCACACTCGGAGTCATCATGGAGGTAAAGCTTGATGAAGCTGAATGGGATCAATCCAGATACGACCAGCTGAATCTCATCAAAGAAAAACGCATGACAGTTGTTTGCCATATTCAATTGTATCAGAGACGTCTCAAGCGAGCTTATGACAAGAAAGTTCTTCCTCGAGCATTCCACACAGGCGAACTCGTGCTCAAGAGGTATTATCCTATTCATTCGGATCCACGCGGCAAGTGGACTCCCAATTACGAAGGACGTTTTATTGTCAAGAAAGCCTTCTCAGGCAGAGCCCTGATCCTCACCACCATGGATGGGGAGGAGTTGCCACATCCCGTGAACTCCGATACATTTATAAAATATTATGTCTAATAAAATGGTGAATAAAAAGCCCGCTAGATTAGCATCTGGAAGGGAAATCTAGGCAAAAATGGGCTCCCTGATGGACCAAAAAGAAATGTCCATGCAAAAGTTAGGGACAAAACAAAAAAAATAATAACAGTCCGCTAAGTTGAAAACTCGAAAGGGCGACTTAGGCAAAAATGGGTATCCCGGTGGACGAAAAAATAGAAAATATCCAGGAAAAAATTAGGGATAAAGGCATTTGACTGTGAACACTTGAGTTGTCTTTATCATAGCTAGACCTCAGACAATCATTCAAATCATCAGTAACTGATGCACAATGTTGGAACCTAGACTTACAGGGGATGGTAGCCAATTTTGTAATCAATGCAAAGTCAATTTTCCCATTTCCATTTACTTTGTTTCTCAATTTATTGTAAATTTCATCGTCAAGGATTTTTACATCCTTGTACACATCTTATGTACAAAAGCTTTTTACATTCAATAAAATTTAGCCTTTGATTTTTCATTTGTCTCTTTTCAGTATTTTGTTTGCAAATTGAACAATTATTTATGATCACATAATGCTATAAAGCGTTGAGAATAATAAAAAGCTAAAATCAACTAGGAAAACATTATGAATTTCATGCTTTACCTAAAATCATCAAGGGAAGATTGAAATTTTTCCTTCGCAAACTTGATCTCCGGTGAGCAATATCATGGTTGGCTATGAATGCTGACTGCTTTCCCCAACAAGTTCCGGTGTGGCTTTTTGGAAGGGTTAAGTACCTTTCCTCTCCCCAAGCAGAGACTTGTTACTTTTACTCAGTAAGAGCAGAATTTCTCGCAACATCCTCAACAGATCGAGGTTGTAATTCCCCAGCAGTGATGGTGCTTCATTTCGTTTTAATCATCCTAACTTTGTTCTTCCCCATAAAGAGTCGGTTAGTTGAAGATCAGCCATGATTCCTTCATTCTCCAACCAGAGCCAGCTATGGTTAGAAAGTTCCTTCCTCTCCAGCATCAGTGTTGGTGATAGCCTAAATGTCTGGTTTCTCTAGACTCTTTCCTCAGCAGCGGGTCATTGTTCAAGGATCTCTTTTCCCCTGCCAAGGATTTTGAGTTTGTTTTGTTACAAGCTCTCTTTGCCTACATGCCACACAATATTTCAACTTTTTCCACTGCATAGCATGATACCAAGCATCATGTGATTGTTAAGCATCATAGCATATGCATCACATCATACTTCGCTTTTGACTGATTTATCTCCCCAGCAGATCTCAGCCAAACTTTCCTCTTGAGCGGTCTCTTTGCTTTTCCCATCAGTTGTCGTCGGCCAAATCTTTCGAGCTACTTTTTTATTTAATCCTCTTCCACCTCGAATAACCGAAGAGCTAGCACAATTCGAACATTCAGGTCTAAGAAGATTAAATAGGGGCAGCTATCGTAACCCGAAATTTGACCTCCTCTTTTTAACTTTGTATAAACATGTGCATTTACATTGCTGGTATACACATTCGCTTTTTCTTTGTGATCTTTGTTGCGGGAACTTTCAGATTCTTCGAGCCCGATTATTCACATCCTCCCAAAGATATCACATCATCAAAACAAGCACAAAATAAAGGTTTCTATACATATTCATCAGAGCAAGAGGTCGAAAATCAGAGTCATGACCGCAACATCATTTTTCAGGAAAAATTGGGCAAGTTTTAGCCTGGTTAATCGATTAACCATTTTCTAGTGCAAATGGGTTAATCGATTAACCCTTGCAAAATTTGCAGAATCTGCTGCATTTTCAGGACATCAACTTCCACTTCTCGTTTTTTGGGGTCTATATTATTCTAGCATTGTGTGGAACATTCTAGACAACTCTAGACACTTCAAGACATTTCTAAACACTTCAAGACATTTGCTCCAATACATTAATTTTGATTGAGACCACCATGTTGCTTCATTTCCAAGCATGTGAGCCCTTAGATTCAATTTTGCATTGAGAAGGTTACCGAGTAAACTACCTAACTAACTGAGTTAACCTCCAACTTAGTAAGTTGAGGCTAACTAACTCCAAGGCTAGATCCAAGGCTACATCTAAAGCTCACTTCAAACCTAGCAACTCCGAAGCAAAGCTCTATATAAGCAAATCATGACCATTTCACAAGGATCCTCAATTATTCTCCCAAATTTTCACACTTGATCACTCTCACATTCTCTTTGAGTTTTCTGCAACTTCTACTCATAATCTTCTTCACTTTCATCCCAAACCACACTAGAGCTTAAAACCTCCATTAAGGGTAGCAAATTTTTCATTGGAAGTGCTTTCTCTTGAGCTTAGACATCATCCTATTTCCAATTCTTCTTTCTTTCTTGGAGTTTTATTACATTTGGATCCATCTCAATTGACTACTTCAAGCTTATTCGGTGTAATTTCAATTTTGAAGTTTTTGTCGGATTTTGCTTGATTTCGTTACGGTTCAATTGCAAATTCTGTTTTCTCTGAATTTCTTTGAGTAGCTTCATCACAATCTATTTGCAACAACATCCAAGGAAAATCTCTGTCTTGTAGGTTGGTTAATTCTCACTCTTTTCACTATTTTGATCGTCGCCAAATCATTTGCGATGTAGTTTCGACGTTTTTCTCGTTTGTGAATTGATTATGCCATGATTTGATCTTCATTCTTGATGTGCTAATTGATTCCATAAGTGATTATTTGCTATTTTTGGACTTGATTTTCGTGCATGAATGTTTTCCCTAACATGTGAAGGATTTCACAAATCAAAATTGGACAAAAGCGCTTTTGAAAACTCAATTTTCAGGTTCTGTTCCAGTGTTAATCGATTAATCATGTACTATTCAGCAAAATTTCCTATTTTTAAAGGGTTAATCGATTAACATTTTTGCACAGGCAAAGGGTTGATCGATTAACACTGGTCCAGAAGGCCATTTTTGTGAATTTTTCATGTATGTTTGTCATTTCTTCCTCTTTCAACTCCCATGGATTGGTATGCTTGATTTTTATGGATGTTTTAACTTCTGTTTGAATCATGCTTGTGCATTTTCCAATGCCCGATTTTATCGATTTTGCATTTGTTCGCATTTTTGGCATTGTATGATCATGTTCATTTTTGCCTAATATTTGATCACTTGATTACTTGGTTTGTGATGCATGCTAATTGACTTTGGTACTGGTTTACACTTCTATTCATATTTGCATTAAGATTTATTCCCCTTGGGAATAATCTTAATCATGTATAATCAACAATTTCCCTGTTTGCTTTAACGATTTTTCATTCCTTTGAAAAATTGTTAGCGTATCTTTTCCCTTTGATTAATTAATCAAAATTTTTTTATCGATTAGTCGATCTTCTCTTTCTCTCCTCCTTTGGATCTTCTTGCACTTTGTCCTCTCTTTTCCCTGCGGAGTTGAAGATTCGCAACGCATTGGAGCACTGTACAAATTTTGCGTCGTTATGTTGTCCATTTCGTTTCTTGCACCGCACTTTGGTATTAGAGAAGGAATGAGAGTGGAAAATTCCTACATTCATTCTGGCTATTTTGGGTAGGCAACGAATGAACCTGTACTTAGAATAGTCGCCTATATCTCCTTACTGTGGTTTTCCTATTCCCCTAGTCGAGTCGATCATTGATCACTTGCACCCTTACCTCCTCTTTGGAAGTAGCCTTATCCTTGTGTTTCCCTTTTCTCTTGTGGCCAATCCATCCTTGGTTTCCCATGAGATTCATTATTCAATTCCTTTTTCTTGGTTGATCAACCGTCCTTTGGTTAAGACCAATCCTCTTCTTCCTAGCAAAGTCAATCCTTTTTCTTCGGTTAAACAATCTTCCTGTTAAACCCTAGTCCCTCTGGAGTTCACAATGTTCTCTTGGTTCTCCCTCTTTTTTTCCTGGTTTACCACTGTCTGTCAGTTAAACACCAGTCTTCTTTTCCTCAATTAATCACAGTGTGTCTATTAATACTGACTTTCTTTGAGTTAATCGCCTTCCTCCAGCTAATCATCTAATCTTTGGTTGATCACAGTCTGTCCATTAAAACCAGATTTTGTTTGGATTAAACACCTTTTCTTGGTTAATCACCTGCCTTTTGGTCAATCACAGTCCGCCTGTTTGAACCAATTCTTTTTTTCCCTCAGTTAACCACAGTCTTTCAGTTAAGATATTGAGCTTTTTTTGAGTTAATTACCTTCTCTTGGTTAATCACTCATTATTTTTGGTTAATCACAGCCTGCCTGTTAAACACCGAGCCACCTGCAGTTAGCAACCTTTCTTTGGTTCAAATACTGCCAGCTTTGGGTTAGTAACCTTTGTTCGATTCGAATACCCTTTCCTTTGGTCGAGTACTGTTTGTTCAGTCAGCGTACCATTTCTTTAGGTCACAACCATTGCTTGGTTCCACACCCATTTCTTTTGGTTGATCATCGTTCTCTAGTAAAAACCACTTCCTTTATCCTTTGTTTCGGTTAAATACTATTTATCAGTTAATATACCGCAATCCCCTCAGAGTTAACACCTTTCATTGGTTCATTACTTTCTTTCTCCTAGTAAAGAAGAAGGATGGTGGTATACGTTTGTGTATTGATTATCGCCAGTTAAATAAAGTCACCATCGAGAATAAGTATCCTCTACTTAGGATAGACGACCTGTTGGATCAATTGAAAGGAGCCTACATGTTCTCGAAGATTGATTTACGGTCAGGATATCATCAAACCTGTGTGAAGAATTTGGATGTGCCAAAGACCGCATTTAAGACCCAATACAACCATTATGAATTTCTTGTGATGTCTTTCGGTGTGACGAATGATCTAACTATTTTCATGGATTACATGAATCTGATATTTCAACCCTACTTGGATCAATTCGTGGTGATCTTTATTGATCACATTCTTATTTATTCTCGTACTCCACATGAGCACGGAGAACATCTAAGAATTATTCTATTGGTGTTTCTAGAGAAGCAACTCTTTGCCAAGTTAAGAAAGTGTGAGTTTTGGATGACGAAAGTGAAATTTCTTGATCATGTGATATCTCAGGAAGGTGTGGCAGTAGACCCTTCAAAAGTTAAAGCGGTAATTAATTGGGAGAGACAGAAGAATGCTTCCAAAGTCAAAAGTTTCTTAGGTTTGGCAGGTTATTATAGAAGGTTCATTCAAGGCTTTTCTCAGTTGGATTTACCAATGAATAGACTTACCCGGAAGAAGATTCCTCACAGATTGGATTCAAGTTGTGAATAAAGTTTTATGAGTTTGAAGGAGAGATTGATGACTACTCTTGCTTTGATTATTCCTGATACTAGTAAGCCATATGAAGTATTTTGTGATGCATCTAAGAAGGGATTAGGAGGAGTATTGATGCAGGGTAGTCAAGTTGTAACTTATGCCTCTTGCAAGTTGAAAGCCCAGGAGGAGAATTATCCAACTCATGATCTGGAGTTAGCGGCTGTTGTTTTTACATTTAAGGTGTGGCGTCATTACGTGTATGTATTTTTCTTTGAGATGTTTAGTGATCACAAAAGTTTAAAGTATTTGTTTGATCAAAAGGAATTGAACATGCGTCAAAGGAGATGGATGGAGTATTTGAAAGATTTTGACTTTGAATTAAAGTATCATCCAGGTAAAGTGAATAAGGTGTCAGATGCATCAAATCATAAGGAAGTACATAAAGCCGAGTTAATGATGTTTGAGTATGTGTTATTGGAAAAGTTTTGAGTTCTTATCCTTCAATTTATATGGACTCAAGATGGCGTGTTAATGGGGAATTTGAATTAAAATTCTACTCTAAGGGAAGAAATCCAACAAGGACAAATGACGGATATGAAGTTGCAAGGGATGTTGGATCAATCGGGTTTCACTCTTGCCACAGATGGAGTTATTCTTTTTAATCAAAGGATTTGTGTTCAGGATGATGTAGAGTTAAAAAGGAAGATTTTGGAGGAAGCTCATAAAGGTGCTTTTATCATACATCCCGGTTCCTGAAAGATGTATTAAGACTTGAAAAGGACTATTGATGGTCTGGGGTGAAAAGAGATATTGCAGAGTATGTTTCTGAATATGTGGTGTGCCAACAAGTGAAGATTGAGCACCAAATATCGGGTGGTTTGTTGCAATCGTTGGAGATTCTGGTATGGAAGTGGGGTAGCATTTCAATGGATTTTGTGGTTAGGTTACCTCGTACATAAGGTGGTTATGATTTTATATGAGTCGTTGTGGATCGGTTGACAAAGTCCGCACATTTCATAGCCGTGAAGACTACTTACAAGGTAAGCCATATTGCATTGTTGTTTGTTGAGGAAATTGTGAGACTAAATGGTGTCCCCTCTAGTATTGTGTCCGATAGAAACCCATATTTTACTTCAATATTTTGGAGAGATTTTCAAAAAGTCATGGAATCTAAGTTGTGCTTAAGTACGTTGAATCATCCCCAGACGGATGGTCAAACGGAAAGGACGATACAAATGTTGGAAGATAGGTTGAGAGCTTGTATGCTTGAAAATGGAGGAAATTGGAAAGAGCTCTTGCCATTGGTTAAATTCAAATACAACAATAGTTACCACACAAGTATCAGAATGGCTCCTTATGAATGTTTGTATGGAAGAAAATGTAAAACACCTTTGTGTTGTACGAAAGTGGGCGAAAAACGAATTCTAGGATCGAAAATTATGCAAGAAACTACGGAAAAGATAAGAATGATACGTGACAAGGTAAAGAAGTCACAAGACCGTAAAAAGAGTTATGCAGATAATCGAAGGAGACCTTTAGAATTTGAAGAGATGGTCATGTATTTTTGAATGTTACTCCAAGATTGAGATTGAAAGGACCGTTTAAATCATGGAAGTTAAGTCAGGGATATGTGGGACCATATCAGATTCTAGAAAGGATTGGTGAAGTTGCCTACCGTTTAGCCTTACCACCTTCTCTATCCAAAATGCATGATGTTTTTCACGTGTCTCAACTTCGGAAGTTCATTCCTAATCCTCTTCATCATATTCTCCCAGTTTCAGTGGAAATAGAAGCACATTTGACTTTTGAACCTCAACCAAGTCGTATTTTGGGAAGATAAACTAAAGTGTTGAGGAACAAGGAAATTCCTTTTGTTAAGGTTCAGTGGGACGAGACACGTCTGGGCGACACAACTTGGGAACTTAAGTCGGAGATGCGAGAAGCTTACCCTCACCTTTTTCAGGCAATCTTTAAATTCGAGCACGAATTTTTATTTAAGGGGGGAGGATGCAATACCTTGTTTTATTCTAAAGTGCTTTAAATAATATTAGTTGAGATCAGATGAGTTCATATGTGCTCTGAAAATTATCAGTTCGGATTATTAGAGTAACTATTCAGCTCATATTGATTTAATTAATATTATTTGACTCTGACCTTTTATTAATTGGTACAATTGAGACATTTTGATAACACTAATATTGGACATTTTACCAATTAATATTATTTTCTACTACATTGGCCAAGTTAGTCTTACTAACTTTCTGATGTCACCTCTAAGTACCATTCCTTCATTTTCCTTTCCAATAAAATAGGGGACTTGAGAGAAAGAGAAAGATAGTAAGATATAGAGAGAAAGAAGAGAAAATAGGAGAAAGGGAAAGAAGAAGAAAACCTAGAAGTGGAAGAAGAGGAAGTCTTAATCATTTATCATTTCATCTTCATCAATCACAATTTCAACATCTTTATCTTCATCTTGAGGTGGGTTCTAGGTAGACCCTAGAGTTAGGTTTGTTAGATAGAAATGGAAATAATGATTTTGATATGCTTTATCCCATTTCCATGAAAATGTCATGATTCTTGTTGTGATCATATTTCTCATGATGCAATTGTTGTTATAAGTTGGTTTTGAGTTGTGATTGAACTTGTGTGGGAGTTAGGAGTAAAAGTCCCTTTGTGTTACTACAGGTTCTGTTTGTTTTTGCCCAGAATCTGACGTCGTCGCACAACAATCTCCTAGCGAGCTGAAGGCGACCTGCAACTTTGTTACCGTCGAATTACGAGCCTTCAACGAACTGAAAGTGAACCCCTCACCTAGAACTCGCACAACAACAATGGTAGTGTTTTGGATCTATCCAGGCCTCGCCCAGAGCTCACACAGTAAACACAAAGCGACCAACCTCGCTTTCGTGTCGCACAACGAGCCTTTCAGAATTTTGAGAGTTTGTTTTCTTAATTGATTGGTTACTTCCTATACATGTTTTAAGTACATCATGGATTGTTTATGTTGATTATTAATGATTGATATACATGCCTACTAGGGATGAATGAGTTGTTTATGTGTGGTGTTGATATGATTAAAAAAATAAGTAAGAATGGTGAGGAAACCTTAATAGAAATTAGTGACATGACTTAGTAAGATGACTAGGAATTATATGGATGATTTAGATGATAATACTTTTGCATTTGATGCCTAGGGTTGTATCTTTGACAAGTAATTGTCTAGTGGTGAGGTGAGGCATTATATGGAACATGTCTTTGTTTTGTGTTGTTTTGGGATTAAGGTGAAGGTATTTGCCTTGTGATTGTCGAATACGATCACGCTTTGTGTATTTGATCACATAGTCAGAAATAACCCTCTAGATGTGGCGTCCCAAGAGTTGATTCTTATGTAATGCTCCATTGGGATTTATGCACTAGTACTTTGACAGGTTTTAGTCCCATGTGTATGAATGTAGCCTACGGGTAAAACGCTTGAGATAGGAAGTGAAGATTCATGTGAAAAGCACCTCAAATCTGAATCTTTTTTGTATGTCAAAGTAGATACAAGGATCTGTGACCCGTGCCGAAATTCCTAGACATAGGAGAGTACGGGGAAAGATGCCTTGGTATGGTTTCTGATTAGTGATAGTTTGAGTTGTTGGACTCAAGGGACATGTTGCCATATAATGCAAGTATTGTGAATTTAAGTCTCCTCCCTTTTCCCTTTGGGACTACAAGTACTAGATGATTAGAACCTTGTAGAGCCGAGAGAACCCATAAGATAGAGAACCCACTGGGATTATTATCTCACCCCATGTTGTTGATTGTTTTTCAGGTAGTTTCAATTTGGCGAATGGTAATGGCAAGGTGTAACACCTCAAAACTTACCATTTCGTCTTGACCGTAACTGGCTTATGTTTCGTTCATTTTCGCATTATCGTTGTGCATATCATGGCATTGTTTCTTGGAATATGGGATCAAGTTGTTTCTTTGGCTCAATACTTCCTTTTATGGAAAGTTGTTAAACAGCAAGCATCAGAGGCTTCAGCAGCTATTTTACTTAACAATCGAGCACCAGATTATATTTTCCAGCAGGTTATTTTGAATGCAAAAGACAGTTCACAGTTTATTTCAGGCATTATACAGGTGCAATATCAAAAGGTAAGTTTCAGAGGCCAAACTATGTTTAGAACAAGCGGCAACAAGCAATTCTCCATGTTTCCCTCATTATGGTGCCAAAATTTGAATTTTCAAAGGCGTTAACCGGTTAACCATTTGCTAGGCAAACTTGGTTAACCGGTTAACCAAAGAAAATTTGCACAGATTTGTCATTTTTCAATGCTGCAGCATGTGGGGGCTCCAATTTCAATCACTAATTCAATTTTTCACACCAGTAGAAGGATCTAGAAGTGGTTTCCAATTTGATTTATTTTCCAATTAATTTAAATTCCCTCCAATTTTCAACATTTTCCATTCCTAATTCCACTCCTAATTTCCATTCCTCCCATTAACCCATACTCTAAACCATACTTTAATTCTTAACCTAGGGATTTTTTAAAAAAGTTCACTCCAAAACTCTCAGAACTCACTCATTTTCTGAATTTTCTACACATCTCACTTTAATTCTCTCATTCCAAAACCCTCACAAAAGCTCCATAACCAAAAGCTTCACAAATTGCACATTGCAATTTATAAATTCTTGAGCTAAACCTTCATTGCATCATTATCCTTGGTTCAATTCTGGTTTTACAACTCATTTGGATCTTGAATTAAGTTGTTGGAATCACTTTTGGAAGAGTTTTTGCTTATTTGTGTATTATTGCTTGGATCTTCAAGTTTTCTTGCTAGAGCTTCATAGATCCTTGAATTTCTTGCTTGGATATGTTAATTGCAGCTTAACAACACTCACCAAATCAAATCTTAGCTTTATAGGTTGGCAAATTCTAGATCTAGCTTTGATTTTGCTTAATCTTGCATTTCACAATGTAGACCCTTGGTGTTTTGATGATATTTGATACATTGCTTGTTTTGATTTTTGATTTTGGTGTTTGTTGAATTCAATGAATGTTTGAATACTGTGATTTAAAATGAATTTCATGCACAATTGATTGCATATTCATTTGGATGGTTGGATAATTGAGTTGCTGCTGAAAAGTGCTTTTGGATGCTGACTTTTTTATTCTGCTCCAGTGTTAATCGGTTAACTTCCTGGTGCTGACCGATTAACACAGCTTTGCTGCAAGTTATTTGGCTTGTTTTCACAGTGTTAACCGGTTAACACCATGAGGTTATCCGATTAACACTGTTGCAGAATGGCATTTTCTTGCATTTTCAAGCTTGTTTGGATCCCTTTCCATCCTTAAACCTCATGGGTTGATATGATGCATATTTGTGGACCGTTTTTGAGCTATTTCATCATTCTTGATAGTATGGTTGTAATTCTTTGACACGCGTTTCATAATTTTCAATGATGCATGTCTTTTGATTATTGTGTTACATTCTTGGTGTGATGATCATGTTGCATATTCGTTTGCATAATTTTGATTGCTCGTTATTGATGCTTATCTTGCTGGATGTATGTCACATGCTCGTGTTTGTTTCCGATTCCGCATGTGTATGATTGTTTGATCGATTTATTAGTGTTGGATATGCATGTCGTTCTCATCGAATGTTTCATTATGCATAGAATTTGTTTTGCACTTAATTGTCAATACGTGTTCATGATTGACCCTCACCGTGTCATATGCCTTTGTTGCAACGTTGATGCATGCAAGCTGCTAAAGCTTTTCACACCTACTGTTTTGGAATTTAGCATGTTGTTATTTGCGCATCTATTATGTCTGTTGCTTTTTACACCTGTTATGTGCTGAAACATGAGCTGTTAAATGTTGTTGTGCTTATTTATGGGTTTTTATTGCTGTTTTGAAGCTGAAGTGCTGTTGTAGCTGCTGTTTTTGGCTTGTTTTCCTTGTTTTGGCTTATTCTTGCATGCTCCCTTAGGGCCTCCTAGTCCAACTTTATTTTTGATTAAGCTTGGAGTATGATATACATTAGGAGTTTAATCCATGCATGATAGCAATAGGTTAGTCCCTTTTAACCTCAACCCTAGGTCCATTTTTGCATGCTAACATTAGGATAGAGTTTCCTTCGCATCCCAACCTTAGCGTCATTTTGCCTGACAACGTTAGGATTGAGTTTCCCATTTAGACCTTCCGTGCGTCTTTCTTTTCTCCTTGCTTCGTCTAGAGTGTTTAGCGTATGTTCCATCTGGGGGAGATCATGCGATGCATTCGCTCCTATATCATAGACTTTAGTGCAATGTGAATCTCAAACCAATTCAGTTCACTTATATAAACCTCAAAAACAAATTCAAATCATTTTCATCCTTTGGGATTGATTGTCCAAATCATTTTCAGAAAGAGTATGTTATTCTTCCTTTCTACCGCAAACATGCATCGATCCTAACTGCTGGAATGGGAACTTAACGTCACTCATAAAAAACACTAAACAACCTTGGTGAGCCAAATTACGGATGCTCTGATTTCTCATACCAAATAAGGATACATAGGCACAAGACGTCAATTTCTTGGTGAGCAACCTCCCCATTTTCACCCATAGTCCTCTGAACTACTTTGACTCTGACTTTCCCGTTGCACGAGGAAATACGTAGGCATAAGACGGCGAAGTCCTATCGAGTCTTCTTTTTGTTTTTTTTCCTTTTTTTCGTTTTTCGTTTCCGTTTAGCAGTAGGCTTTAGATAACACACCCTTTGATTAGACAATAAGTATGGGTCTCGTTGAGTACAACAAACGCGAGGGGTGCTAATACTTTCCTTTTGCATAATCGACTCCCGAACCTAGGATTTGGTTGTGATGACCATGTCTTCTCCCCTTTTGAGGTTTTCTTTGATCGTTTCCTTTCCCTTCGCCGGAATAAATAACGTTCGGTAGCAACTCTTTTGTTTTTCCCGCCATGCGTTTTTTCGCAGTTGCGACGCAAGGTAGCTTGATTGTCCTTAATTATCTTACTTTTTGGATGGCTTTTCCATTGCGAAGACTCTTGTTTTGAGATCACTCTTTAATGATCTATTTCTTAGTTGTATTTTGAACATCTTGTATATATTATGCCACTTTTAGTTGTTTTGTTTTGGCATGTATTTTGTACAATGTGTCACTAGGAACTTGTGTATTTCAGTACCAAATTTGCAACCATGTATAATATGAAAATTCTAAACATGTACTATATATGAGTGTTACATAAAATGTGTAAATTAAATAGAAATAATAGGAAAATTTTGACCATTTCCAAGAAGAAAATTTTTTTTCTTTCTAAAAGCCAATATATTAATGAGAACACAAATTGTGTTCTATAAGACATATACAGCAGAACCAAAAACTAAACACCAAAACACAAAACTTCCTTACCAACACCCGAGACTACCTAATGCTCCTTAACGGGTCCATACAAAAGGAATGATAATCAATGTTGGAATAGGGAATTTTACCTACACAAGACCATTTCCACAAGAAGAGTTTGATGTTCCAACAAATGTCATCTAAATTACATTTTTCGTTTTTAAAAAGAAAATTGTTCCTAGCTCTCCATAAGAACCAAACTACGGTTATCCAAATAGAAACAAATTTCAAGTTTCCCTCTTTGTTAGGGTCTAATCCGCACCAGTTATAAAGTTATTTACAGCTGTCTCCTGAATACGTATCGATGTTTCCGCTCCAATCGCTGAACCTCAACCAAGTCGTATTTTGGGAAGATAAACTAAAGTGTTGAGGAACAAGGAAATTCCTTTTGTTAAGGTTCAGTGGGACGAGACACGTCTGGGCGACACAACTTGGGAACTTAAGTCGGAGATGCGAGAAGCTTACCCTCACCTTTTTCAGGCAATCTTTAAATTCGAGCACGAATTTTTATTTAAGGGGGGAGGATGCAATACCTTGTTTTATTCTAAAGTGCTTTAAATAATATTAGTTGAGATCAGATGAGTTCATATGTGCTCTGAGAATTATCAGTTCGGATTATTAGAGTAACTATTGAGCTCAGATTGATTTAATTAATATCATTTGACTCTGACCTTTTATTAATTGGTACAATTGAGACATTTTGTTAACACTAATATTGGACATTTTACCAATTAATATTCTTTTCTACTACATTGGCCAAGTTAGTCTTACTAACTTTTTGATGTCACCTCTAAGTACCATTCCTTCATTTTCCTTTCCAATAAAATAGGGGACTTGAGAGAAAGAGAAAGATAGTAAGATATAGAGAGAAAGAAGAGAAAATAGGAGAAAGGGAAAGAAGAAGAAAACCTAGAAGTGGAAGAAGAGGAAGTCTTAATCATTTATCATCTCATCTTCATCAATCACAATTTCAACATCTTTATCTTCATCTTGAGGTGGGTTCTAGGTAGACCCTAGAGTTAGGTTTATTAGATAGAAATGGAAATAATGATTTTGATATGCTTTATCCCATTTCTATGAAAATGTCATGATTCTTGTTGTGATCATATTTCTCATGATGCAATTGTTGTTATAAGTTGGTTTTGAGTTGTGATTGAACTTGTGTGGGAGTTAGGAGTAAAATTCCCTTTGTGTTACTACAGGTTCTGTTTGTTTTTGCCCAGAATCTGACGTCGTCGCACAACAATCTCCTAGCGAGCTGAAGGCAACCTGCAACTTTGTTACCGTCGAATTACGAGCCTTCAACGAACTGAAAGTGAGCCCCTCACCTAGAACTCGCACAACAACAATGGTAGTGTTTTGGATCTATCCAGGCCTCGCCCAGAGCTCACACAATGAACACAAAGCGACCAACCTCGCTTTCGTGTCGCACAACGAGCCTTTCAGAATTTTGAGAGTTTGTTTTCTTAATTGCTTGGTTACTTCCTATACATGTTTTAAGTACATCATGGACTGTTTATGTTGATTATTAATGATTGATATACATGCCTACTAGGGATGAATGAGTTGTTTATGTGTGGTGTTGATATGATTAAAAAAATAAGTAAGAATGGTGAGGAAACCTTAATAGAAATTAGTGACATGACTTAGTAAGATGACTAGGAATTATATGGATGATTTAGATGATAATACTTTTGCATTTGATGCCTAGGTTTGTATCTTTGACAAGTAATTGTCTAGTGGTGAGGTGAGGCATTATATGGAACATGCCTTTGTTTTGTGTTGTTTTGGGATTAAGGTGAAGGTATTTGCCTTGTAATTGTCGAATACGATCACGCTTTGTGTATTTGATCACGTAGTCGGAAATAACCCTCTAGATGTGGCGTCCCAAGAGTTGATTCTTATGTAATGCTCCATTGGGATTTATGCACTAGTACTTTGATAGGTTTGAGTCCCATGTGTATGAATGTAGCCTACGGGTAAAAGGCTTGAGATAGGAAGCGGAGATTCGTGTGAAAAGCACCTCAAATCTGAATCTTTTTTGTATGTCAAAGTAGATACAAGGATCTGTGACCCGTGCCGAAATTCCTAGACATAGGAGAGTACGAGGAAAGATGCCTTGGTATGGTTTCTGATTAGTGATAGTTTGAGTTGTTAGACTCAAGGGACATGTTGCCATATAATGCAAGTATTGTGAATTTAAGTCTCCTCCCTTTTCCCTTTGGGACTACAAGTACTAGATGATTAGAACCTTGTAGAGCCGAGAGAACCCATAAGATAGAGAACCCACTAGGATTATTATCTCACCCCATGTTGTTGATTGTTTTTCAGGTAGTTCCGATTTGGCGAATAGTAAGGGCAAGGTGTAACACCTCAAAACTTACCATTTCGTCTTGACCGTAACTGGCTTATGTTTCGTTCATTTTCGCATTATCGTTGTGCATATCATGGCATTGGTTCTTGGAGCATGGGATCAAGTTGTTTCTTTGGCTCAATACTTCCTTTTATGGAAAGTTGTTAAACAGCAAGCATCAGAGGCTTTAGCAGCTATTTTACTTAATAATCGAGCACCAGATTATATTTTCCAGCAGGTTATTTTGAGTGCAAAAGATAGTTCACAATTTATTTCAGGCATTATACAGGTGCAATATCAAAAGGTAAGTTTCAGAGGCCAAACTATGTTTAGAACAAGCGGCAACAAGCAATTCTCCATGTTTCCCTCATTATGGTGCCAAAATTTGAATTTTCAAAGGCGTTAACCGGTTAACCATTTGCTAGGCAAATTTGGTTAACCGGTTAACCAAAGAAAATTTGCACAGATTTGTCATTTTTCAACGCTGCAGCATGTGGGGGCTCCAATTTCAATCACTAATTCAATTTTTCACACCAGTAGAAGGATCTAGAAGTGGTTTCCAATTTGATTTATTTTCCAATTAATTTAAATTTCCTCCAATTTTCAACATTTTCCATTCCTAATTTCCATTCCTCCCATTAACCCACACTCTAAACCATACTTTAATTCTTAACCTAGGGATTATTTAAAAAAATTCACTCCAAAACTCTCAGAACTCACTCATTTTCTGAATTTTCTACACATCTCACTTTAATTCTCTCATTCCAAAACCCTCACAAAAGCTCCATAACCAAAAGCTTCACAAATTGTACATTGCAATTTATAAATTCTTGAGTTAAACCTTCATTGCATCATTATCCTTGGTTCAATTCTGGTTTTACAACTCATTTGGATCTTGAATTAAGTTGTTGGAATCACTTTTGGAAGAGTTTTTGCTTATTTGTGTATTATTGCTTGGATCTTCAAGTTTTCTTGCTAGAGCTTCATAGATCCTTGAATTTCTTGCTTGGATATGTTAATTGCAGCTTAACAACACTCACCAAATCAAATCTTAGCTTTATAGGTTGGTAAATTCTAGATCTAGCTTTCATTTTGCTTAATCTTGCATTTCACAATGTAGACCCTTGGTGTTTTGATGATATTTGATACATTGCTTGTTTTGATTTTTGATTTTGGTGTTTGTTGAATCCAATGAATGTTTGAATACTGTGATTTAAAATGAATTTCATGCACAATTGATTGCATATTCATTTGGATGGTTGGATAATTGAGTTGCTGCTGAAAAGTGCTTTTGGATGCTGACTTTTTTATTATGCTCCAGTGTTAATCGGTTAACTTCCTGGTGCTGACCGATTAACACAGCTTTGCTGCAAGTTATTTGGCTTGTTTTCACAGTGTTAACCGGTTAACACCATGAGGTTATCCGATTAACACTGTTGCAGAATGGCATTTTCTTGCATTTTCAAGCTTGTTTGGATCCCTTTCCATCCTTAAACCTCATGGGTTGATATGATGCATATTTGTGGACCGTTTTTGAGCTATTTCATCATTCTTGATAGTATGGTTGTGATTCTTTGACACGCGTTTCATAATTTTCAATGATGCATGTCTTTTGATTATTGTGTTACATTCTTGGTGTGATGATCATGTTGCATATTCGTTTGCATAATTTTGATTGCTCGTTATTGATGCTTATCTTGCTGGATGTATGTCACATGCTCGTGTTTGTTTCCGATTCCGCATGTGTATGATTGTTTGATCGATTTATTAGTGTTGGATATGCATGTCGTTCTCATCGAATGTTTCATTATGCATAGAATTTGTTTTGCACTTAATTGTCAATACGTGTTCATGATTGACCCTCACCGTGTCATATGCCTTTGTTGCAACGTTGATGCATGCAAGCTGCTAAAGCTTTTCACACCTACTGTTTTGGAATTTAGCATGTCGTTATTTGCGCATCTATTCTGTCTGCTGCTTTTTACACCTGTTATGTGCTGAAACATGAGCTGTTAAATGTTGTTGTGCTTATTTATGGGTTTTTATTGTTGTTTTGAAGCTGAAGTGCTGTTGTAGCTGCTATTTTTGGCTTGTTTTCCTTGTTTTGGCTTATTCTTGCATGCTCCCTTAGGGCCTCCTAGTCCAACTTTATTTTTGATTAAGCTTGGAGTATGATATACATTAGGAGTTTAATCCATGCATGATACCAAATAAAGCTGTGGTGAGCCAAATTACGGATGCTCTGATTTCTCATACCAAATAAGGATACATAGGCACAAGACGTCAATGTCTTGGTGAGCAACCTCCCCATTTTCACCCATAGTCCTCTGAACTACGTTGACTCTGACTTTCCCATTGCATGAGGAAATACGTAGGCATAGGACGGCGAAGTCCTATCGAGTCTTCTTTTTGTTTTTTTTTCCTTTTTTTCGTTTTTCGTTTCTGTTTAGCAGTAGGCTTTAGATAACACACCCTTTGATTAGACAATAAGTGTGGGTCCCGTTGAGTACAACAGACGCGAGGGGTGCTAATACTTTCCTTTTGCATAATCGACTCCCGAACCTAGGATTTGGTTGCGATGACCATGTCTTCTCCCTTTTTGAGGTTTTCTTTGATCGTTTCCTTTCCCTTCGCCGGAATAAATAACGTTCGGTAGCAACTCTTTTGTTTTTCCCGCCAGGCGTTTTTTTCGCAGTTGCGACACAAGGTAGCTTGATTGTCCTTAATTATCTTACTTTTTGGATGGCTTTTCCATTGCGAAGACTCTTGTTTTGAGATCACTCTTTAATGATCTATTTCTTAGTTGTATTTTGAACATCTTATATATATTATGCCACTTTTAGTTGTTTTGTTTTGGCATGTATTTTGTACAATGTGTCACTAGGAACTTGTGTATTTCAGTACCAAATTTGCAACCATGTATAATATGAAAATTCTAAACATGTACTATATATGAGTGTTACATAAAATGTGTAAATTAAATAGAAATAATAGGAAAATTTTGACCATTTCCAAGAAGAAAATTTTTTTTCTTTCTAAAAGCCAATATATTAATGAGAACACAAATTATGTTCTATAAGACAGATACAGCAGAACCAAAAACTAAACACCAAAACACAAAACTTCCCTACCAACACCCGAGACTACCTAATGCTCCTTAACGGGTCCATAAAAAAGGAATGATAACCAATGTTGGAATAGGGAATTTTACCTACACAAGACCATTTCCACAAGAAGAGTTTGATGTTCCAACAAATGTCATCTAAATTACATTTTTTGTTTTTAAAAAGAAAATTGTTCCTAGCTCTCCATAAGAACCAAACTACGGTTATCCAAATAGAAACAAATTTCAAGTTTCCCTCTTTGTTAGGGTCTAATCCACACCAGTTATAAAGTTATTTACAGCTGTCTCCTGAATACGTATCGATGTTTCCGCTCCAATCGCTGACCCTGCCCCACACCGTCGCCGCGCTGCTACATTCGAAGAAAGAATGCGCAATGTCTTCTTCTGAGACTTGACAGAAACTGCAAGAATTATTTACCTCTGTGATCCCTTGCTTAATAAGTTGGTCTTTAGTGGCGATCATGTTCCATAAGAACCTCCAGCCAAAACATAAAACTTTCACCGGCAATTTTAAATTCCAGACACCAGCAAGTGCCTTTGACTTGTCAATGTCCAAAGGATCTTCTTGACTATAGCTGAGCATGGTTTGATAAGCAAGTTTAACACTATAAGGATCACCTTTGTATATCAACCAAGATAATTTATCTTCTCTTCACATGGCAGGCTCCATTCTGCTAAAAAAATTATGCAAACCAGTAAATTCAACTTCATTATCTTGTTTGTCCTGGAAAGAAACTCCAAGATCTCCCTATTCCAATAGCCATTGACGCAAGATCCCATTGAAGAAACATAGCCAGCTTTATATCTGCTACACTAGTAAAGGTTGAAAAATTGCTTAGCCAAAGGAGGAAAAAACGTTCACTTTTCCTTCCAAAACGGTATTGAATTACCCGTTCCAAGCTCATGGATGACAGAATCTGCAAAACAAAAACCGAGGTTAGTAGAAAAATATCCGCTCTTGAGAATGTCTTTCCACCAAATAGAAGAAGGGATTTTAGCCGGCATCGAATCCGTTATCATGTAATGCTCTATGTTACCGTAACGAGCTTTAAAAGTTTCCTTCCAAAGCGCTTTTGTATCCTCAAGAATCCTCCACTTCCACTTAGAAATAAGAGATAAATTGAATTCCTCCATGCTCTTAATTCCTAGAACCCCCCCCCCCTTTTCCTTGGAAAACACACCCTATTCTAATTAATACATTGTATTTTCGCCTTTGTATATGAGCCTCCTCATAATAACCTACTTCTGATTGAATTTATACTTTTCAAGACAAACTTTGGAGCTTTGTAAAATTTCAGCCAGAAAATAGGCAGACTCGTTAGAACCGAATTAATGAGAGTTATTCGACCCACCACAGAAAGCATTTTGCTTTGCCAAAGGGCCAGTAGCTCTGATTTTGTCAATAATCAGATTCCAAGCATTAACCCTTCTAGGATTTATTCCAATTGGAACTCCTAAGAATGAAAAAGAAGCTTTATCCGTTTTACAAGATAAGAATGCAGCAGCAGCCAAAAGAAAGTGATCACTAACATTAATGTCAATGAGCCTACTCTTAATGAAGTTTACTTTCAATCCCGAAATGAGTTCGAATCCCCTGAGGACAGCTTTGATACTCCAAAGGTTATTTTAACTTCCTTCACCTACTAGGAGCGTGTCATCCACAAATTGAATCAATTCGACATAATTTCCTGTTCCTGCGCTGAATCCTTTGTATTTTCCTTCCGTCACAGCTTTGTGCACCAGGCTAGTGAGACCTTCCATTACAATCACGAAAGTGAAAGGAGATAAAGGATATCCCTGACATCAACCTCTTTCCACTGCAAATTCCTCCGTATGGCTCTCGTTTACCAAAACAGACAAGTGACTTTTGAAAATGCTCCCCTCCATCCATTACATCCAATTCTTACCGAAACCCATTGCAACCATCATGAAACGAAGATAATTTCAACTTACATAGTCGTAAGATTTTTCAAAGTCGACTTTGAAGAGAACACAATCCTTGTTTTCCTTAACAGCACAATCCACAATTTTGTTTGCTATAAGGACTATGTCCAGCAATTGTCTACCCGGGATGAACGCAGATTGACACTGAGAAATAATGCTGCCAATGACTTTTTTCAATCTTTCTGCCAACAATTTTGTACAAACTCCTAACTAGGCATACCGGTCTGAATTCACCTAATTTCAACGGATGAGCAAATATAGGAATAAGAGTGAGAAAAGATGAAGTTACCGCTTTAGAAAGGTAAGCGTGAGCATGGAAGTCCTTGACAAATATAACTATATCATCCTTCAAAATGTGCCAACAATTCTTGATGAACACAAAGTTGTAACCATCCGGTCTTAGACTTTTCGATCCGTCGCAACCCCACAGTGATGCCTTTATTTCAACTTCAAAAAAGGGAGCTTCCAAAGTTAAAACTTGTTCTTCAGTCAACTTTCTAATTCTTGAACCATCCAGCACTGGTCTATTAAGATCAACCTCGGAAAATAACTCAACAAAATGATTCTTAACATCCTTTTTCACACCCTCTACAATATCAACCAAGCCCTGAGCAGTCTCTACCGAACCTATATGTATTCTTCTATTGGAACCCTTAATCCAATTGTGATAAAATTTTGAATTCAAATCACCATCCAGTCTCCAATTCAGTCTAGCTTTTTGGAGAAGCATACTTTCCTTTTGGTTCAAGTTCCTCCAAATTGATCTTGCAGCCTTTGACCTCTTTTCCACCACCTCCTTGAGATCTTGCACTACTACTGATGCTAACGAATAATCTTCCTTGTTCAGGACCTCAATATATTTTTCAACTTTGAGGTATATCCAACCAAACACCTCTAAACTCCACCTCTTTAAAAAACCTTCAACAATTTGAACTTCTTTTTAATAACGCAATCGCTTCTGCCATGAACTTCAATATCTTTCCATTATTTCTCTACAAACTTGATGAAACTAGGATTATCAAACCAACATTTATTCGATTTAAAAGGTTTGTGTCCCCAATTAGTTGAACTAATTTCCATCCATATCGGATAATGATCCGAGATATCCCTATTACCAATTGACTGGTTAAAAATACCCCACTTTTGGATAATTTGATTGTCGACGATAAACCGATCCAACCTACTCATAGATTTTTCGTCCTCACTAAACCAGGTAAACTTGTTTCCTATGACAGGAAGATCTACAAGACTCATATTGAAGATGAAGGCTTCAAATTCTCTACACTCTGAATAACTGTAACCAAATCTATGACCCTTTCTTTCTGCTACAACCGAAACCGCGATAAAGTCTCCTCCCAATACCCAAAGCCCATCATTAAGCTTGTCTTTTAACCTAACCAAATCCCTCCATAATTTCCTTTTAGAAGTAATACTACAAGCTGAATACACATTGACGACATAATACAATTATGACTTCTATTCCATTTAGACCAAGAAATCCATCCCCTCTGAAAGAACAAAGAAGCTTGATATTTTCCATGTTCCACATCGAAATAATGCCTCCTGATTGCCCTTGAGCACTGACATAGGACTAGCCAACCTTACTGTGACTCCACAAGTTCCTAATAATTTTGTCATCCACCTCTTTAAGTTTTGATTCTTGTATGAAGAATATGTATGCCCTTCCCGTTGAGATAATTTTGTTGATTCTTCTTCTCTTGGTGTAATTGTTACCCCCTATAATATTCAAGAATCCTAAAATCATTGAACATTATTGTTATTCTCCTTCTGCCCATTGAATCTTTCTCTATCAAAAATCTCCATCTCCGCAATCTTCCATTGATAATCCTTGGTTTTGTTGATAATCCTCCGCAATCTTCCATTTCCAAGAAGAACTTGATTTGTGCCAGAGAGTCATGATTTCAAAGAGATAATTTTCATTATTTGTCACATAGTGAATATTCTTCAGTTGAAGGTTAGGTATGATGATTCACAAATGGTGTTAACTGAATCTCCTTCTAACATCCTAGCCTTGGATCGAAATTAAGCTTAGGATATCATAATAGAAACAAAAGATTAAGAAGAAGGAAGATAAGAGAGAGAAAGAAAAATGTAATTTTTAACTATTTTGAATTTCTTATATACAAAATTTGTTAAGAAAATTGAGACTTGAATATTTATAGCTCCGTGTAACTATGCTGACTTCGACTCAATAAGAATTAGCATAATCAATTACAAATTTGTTATCTTCTATAAGTCTTGAGAAAACAAATGACTACTAGATGTACATAAACATCATTGAACTTCCTATTATAAATATTGTCACGTTAAAAAAATTTAGTTTTTTTTTATACAATACATTCTTTTAATAATAAAACTAGATTCAGACCCGCGCGAAGCACGGGGATGAGATGAGTTTTCTAAATAGTATTATAGTATGTTGACTTTGATTTTGTTCAGTATAAAAAATTGTAATTGAGACTATAAGATGAATAAGACAAAAATAAAAAGAGAAAGTAAGAGTTTAAGTGATAAGAAATATGTTTGAGTCATAGAAATACAAATAATAAATAACAATTTAATTTTAAAATGTGAATTATACGTAAAGAGTTATAAATGATAGTTGGAAATTTATAGTTTAATTTTATAATATGCATATGCAATTATAAATCAAAATAATATTTTAGAAATAATTTGATGTTTTTATTTGTCTATCTGAAAATTATAAGTTAACTTTGAAAGTATTGTTTGATAATTATTTTTAGCATTGAGGATATCTCCATAGAAGTTTGTTTTGCCAAACTCAAAATGTGCCAAACCCAGGATCACCAATGTCTGTTTTGCTAATGATATCCTCCTCTTCACCATGGGAGATAAGATTTTTGTGCAGCTCCTGATGGATGTATTTAAATAATTTTCTGAGTCAATAGAGCCTAAGGCTAATCCTGCTAAATGTAAGGTCTATTTTGGAAGGACCAGTGTACAGGAGTAGCAAAAAATTATGCATCTCACAGGGTTTATGGAAGGCCAACTTCCATTTAAATATCTCGGTGTTCCTCTGTCAAGCAGGAAATTTACAAGTAATTAGTGTCAACCTCTTCTTGACAAAATGATGGCAAGAATTCAACATTGGACAACTAAGTTGCTAACCTATTTAGGTAGATGTCAATTAGTGAAAAGCGTTTTGATGGTTGTGTCTGGATATTGGATGCATGTTTTCCCATACTAAAGAAGATTATCAAACATCTTGAATCGATCTGTAAAAATTTCTTATGGTCTGGCAAAGCAACATGCAGAAAATCCTGTGGCTTGGGAGAAAGTGTGTGAGCCTAGAACCTCTAGGGGGCTTAATATAACTTCCTTGGTCAATTGGAATAATGCAACTTTACTCAAACTTCTTTGAAACCTGCATGTCAAGGCAGACAAGTTGTGGATCAGATGGATGGACACTTATTTTATGAAAGGTGAGTCTGTTATGCAATGGCAATCTAACACTACTACATCTTGGATAATGAAAAATATTATGAATAGTGGAGAGTTAGTAAGCAGTAATGAGTATTGGAACACTAGTGTGCAACAGAGGAAATATAGGATAACTGATATGTATAGGGAATTTCGTGGAGAAGGTACTCTTGTCACTTGGAAAAATGTTTTCATTGGTAATCATGTCAAGCCTAGATCTACGTTCATCTTGTGGCTAGTGATGCATGGAAGATTACCAACCAAAGACAGACTATTTAGATTTGGAGTGGCCACTGATAGTAATTGTGTTTTCTGTCACCAACAGGAAACTCTAGACCAATTGTTTTTTAATTGCAGGTACACGAAAGACATATGGTCGAACCTGCTACAGTGGAATGGTTATGCAAGAGATGCAGCAGACTGGAACACTGAAGGTATTTGGCCCATCAATGAAACATCAAAAAAAGAGTGGGAAAGAGACATTATGAAAATGTTGGGAATGACATGATTTTCAACCAAAAAGGGCCCCCCATCCTGATATCATTAAATGGATTAAATCCACTGTGTTTTTTAGGGGCATTACCCATATAAAGCTTAGAAATCATATGAACATGGATACTCTCTGCATAGAGTAATTTGTTAGCTGTGTTGATTATGTGCTTTGTTTGGCTGTCTAGATCCTTTTGATCGGCTTGTATTTAATGATTTTTTGGATAAAAGTTTTTTATTCTCTAAAAAAATAATTTATAACATTGTAATAAGATTTAATAATTTAATTTAATTTTGTACTGTGTAACCGCAGGTATAATTCATAATTATATTTTAAAAAGAATATTGAAGTATTTGTTTGTCTTTTGAAAGTATTGTTTAAGTACTTTATCTTAAACATTCTAAATTTTTTTCGTTGCTATTATGGTTTTAAAACTGATTCATACAATTGAATATTTTCAATAAAAAAATATTTTATGCACGGTTTTTTATGGAATAAATTATTATATAATATATTTTTTCTTGAGAAATATTGGTAAACACGTATAATAATTAATATAGAAAAAACAAAAGTGAATTGTATCTTTATAGTAGTTATTCTATCGATTTATTTAAAAATTTATTTATTTATTTATTTTGTGGTGGATAAATGTGCATTATAGAAAATAGAGTGAAAGTTTAATAATTTGAGTTTTTATGTATGGTTGATAAATGATTTGTATACAAAGAAAATAAATCAATAGATATACATGAGTTTTAGTTAGGAGAATATTAAGAGGTGATTCATGGAATAAGAAAATAGATGTATTTTAACTAATATATTTTTAAAAATAAAATATTATACATTTTCTTCAAATGAATAATTAAAATTTTGAAAGATTGTATTTCGAAGAATGTTATATCATATTTTTAATGATGTTAATTCTTCGTATCTTAATTTTAATATATTATAATAAATATATCTTTTGTTATAGTAATATAATATGTGATAATTATATTTTATGATAACTATTACATAAATATCCAGCTTCAATTACTTTAAATAAATAATATTCTAAATAACATCAAAAGTAAATTATATATTTTACCATAATTTTTCCATTTCCTTCTTTTTTTTTTAATATTTTTTAAAATTATATATGAAATAAATATGTATCATCAAATAATTAGTTGAAATTAATATATATTTTTTAATACCATAAATATAAAAATATGAACACCAACAATAAAAATATTTTTTTGTGGGGTGGTTTAAATAAGTTTTGGAATAAAATATCATCTCATTTAAAAATAAATTTACAGAACGGCTTGGTTTCGGATTATTAATTGAAAATCTCTGCTGATTTGATCTAATTTCGTGCAATTTAATTTAAATTTTTTTTAGATATTAATACAAATTATATTTTTTAATAATATTATAAAAATACTAAATAATAATAGATTTAATATAATATATAAATTCAATAAATAAAAAACTAGTATTACAAAATAAAAATGATTATGGTTGCAATAAATAAAATATTAAAAATAAATAAACTAAATTAAATTAATAAATATTATTAAAAAATTAAGTATTATAGAATAATAAACTAACGTAATATATTATACTAAAACTGCGTTAATACATTAATTTTAATCTTTTCATTGTTGCTTTGCTAAACTGAGGCACTATAAAATAGTAAATTGGAGCATACAATTGATATACCGATACATGTTTATTAGTTACTAATTAATTAATTAAATTTATTTTTTATTATATATTCTAAATAAAAATAAGAACTACTATAGTATACTAATTTAAGTTTATTATAAAATAATATGCTTAACAAATATTTGTTACTACAAAATTAATTAAAATTGACAAAGGTTTTTCACTAATTAATTAGCTAAATTAAAAAAAAAAATTTCAAACCTCAAAATATAACTAAGAATGGTTTTAATATGTTAATTTGAGATTATCATAAATAAATCATGCTCAAGAAAAATGTTTGTGCTTAGCGAATTAGTTTAAAATAATTAATTTTAAATTGTGTTGGGTATCAATACGTTGATGTGACATAAGACCTAATGATGTGGAAGGATCACTATCAAAGAAATTGCAAAAAAAAACTAAAAATAAAAATCTCAGTTTTAACTCAATTTGTAATTGTGTAAGAAAATAAAACTCATTTTGTAATTTAAATTAGTGATAGGTAGATAACTAAATAGATGTCTACCAAATGAATGATTTTATAATGGATGATCAATTTTATGAGCGGATACAATAAATGCCACACTTTAAACTTTTCATGTTTTTTTTTAAACGAATCATTAAAGTATCATCTATAATTAAACGTTTGTTTGTGCGAGCCAGATTTTGAGAAACTTTCAATTGATAACTAATTTAAATAAATAATTTAAAAAATATTATAGTAAATCATCCATCTATGCCGTTTTAAACTCCAATCAAAATTGAATGTTACTTTACTTTTATAAAAAAATTATTTCCCTTACTCTCAACTATTATAAATAAAAATATATAATCATAAAATAGAAGAACTAAATGTAGTTTGAATTTTTTTTATAACTAAGAAACATTGTATTGAAAAATGTGTATAGAAGTGAATTAAATTAAAACAATAATAAATAAATTTATATGAACAATGAGGCTGTTTAGTAATATTAAAGTTTTTTTTTAAGAAATAAAGGGAACTTTATTAAAACCAAAACAACAAGAATAAAAAAGACAAAAGTGTAACATAAGAAACCAAAACAAAACCAAACTACGCAAGCATAAGTTTAGTCGTGTGTTTTCTAATACTAAGATAACACCAACCCTTATAGGTAAGTGTATCGATAACTATAATTTTAATATCTATATTATTTACATTATCCCCAAAAATATATCTATTCCTATATCTCCAACTCTCATAAATGGCTTCAGTTGCAACACTTTGAATCATAAGAGCTTTCCAACATTTGCCTCTACCAACATCAATAAGCCATGTCAACTCCTCGTTCCAACCTTTGACTTCATGTTTGATTTGCATTCAATCCAATACATTTTGCCACGATGTTTTTAGACGAGGACAGCCAAAAAACAAGTGTTCAATAGTTTCAACTTGATTACACAACACACAAGTATCATTACCAATCATGCCAAAACGCTTGAGGCGATCTTTAGTTGCCAATCTTCCATGACAAGCAATCCGGAAAGTGAAAAGAGCCCTAGGCCTATCAATACTTCTTTGGAGTAAACCATACTAATTCACAACAGGACTTGCACCATTTATATGTTGATACACTTTTTTCGTTGCAAAATATGCCTCTTAGTATCTCACTCATCCATAGTACTCATAACATCCTTTAGCTTGAGGATATTTTTAACAATCCAAAACATACTCATAGAAGTATGGACATCTTGTAACTTTGCATTTTTGAAATAGAAATTATGGATCCATTTAATCCACAAAGAGTCCTTCTTGCAGCCTAAATTCCACAACAGCTTAGCAAGGCAAGTTGTTGTGAAAAACGATGTCGAAACAAAGTATAAACGATTCTTTATGATCAAGAAACACACACGGGTTAGGGTTAACAGAAAAAACAAGAAGAACAACAAGGATTGGTTATAACTGTTATTCTTTACTTTCTCTTTAAATTATATTACAAATACTCAAGAATAACAAATAACCCTCTCACCCTAATTAGGATTTGCCACACCACACTTAAGATGATAGACTAGTATGCTATTTATAATAAACCTAACATACTAAACTAATGGGCTTTTTAACAATTACCCATTACAAGCTAACTTAGGGTACAAGTTAACTTAAACAATTGGATCCTTAACATAAGACTCAATTTGACAACTACATATTATAACACATTTCGACCACAACATATAGGTCTTCAACAACAGCATGTGAGCAGACTTCGACGGCATGCTAAACCTCTGTCCAAATACTAGACTTCGATCCAATATCTTACAAATATCCACCTTAGAACAAACTCTATAACATCAAGAAACAAACTAGTTTTTTTTCATGCAGCTTTATCAACTGTATATAGTGGAAAAACGTGCAACTGGGCAATGTCAGTGATCATATCAGCAGCATTATGATCTTTTGAAACCTTCAGAACTTGGACTTCTCCACACTTGATTACCCATCTAAAGAAATGCAGCTTCACATCAATGTGCTTGGTTCGTCATGATAGGCTGAATTCTTTGACAAGTGTATTGCACTTTGACTATCACATTTAACAGTGATACTTCGACCTTAAAGTTTCAGCTCCTTTGTAAAACCTTCAAGCCACAATTTTTTCACAGCTTCAGTAAGGGCAATGTATTCAAATTCAGTGGCTGATAATGTAGCAACCTTCTGAAGTGTTGCTTTCCAACTGATTGTTATGCCAAACATAGTGAACAGATATCCAGAAATAGGTTTTCTGGAATCCATACAACCTGCATTATCAGAGTCGATATATCCTTCGATTGCTACTTTACTATCTTCACCCAAGGCTCCACCATAAATTAAGACTTTATTCAGAGACTCATTTATGTACCTTAGAATCCACTTCAATGTTTGCTAGTGAGTCTTTCCAAGATTCTCCATGTACCTGCTTACAAGACTTACTGCATATGCTATGTCAGGTCTAGTACAAACCATATCATAGATAAAAGAACCCACTATATTAACATATGGAATGTTATTCATATAAGCTCTTTCGACATTAGTACTGGGACCCTGATATATACTCAGCTTGATTTGAGGGTTTGTCAGAGTCACAATAGGCTTTGAGTTCAACATACCAAACTTTTCAAGAATCTTCCGTAGGTATGCCTCTTGAGATAAGCATAATTTCAACTACTTTCTATCTCTTCGGATGTCAATCCCAAGAATCCTGGACGCAGCTCCCAGATCCTTCATGTCAAACTTCTTATTGAGTTCAGCCTTCACCCTCATTACATCTTCGACATTGTTTCTTGCTATTAGAATATCATCCATATAAAGCAACAAAATAACAAATGAATTACCAGGTCAAAATCTGAAGTAAACACAGTAGTCGAACTGACTTCTAATGAAACTTATGCTTGCCATGAACTTGTCGAATCTCCTATTCCACTGTCGAAGAGATTGTTTCAGTCTATATAAAGATCTCTTCAGCTTGAACAAGCTATTCTTTCCCCATTTTGACACACCCTTCAGGTTGCCTCATCAAGATTTTTTCATCTAGATCACCATACAAGAACGCAATCTTCACATACATTTGTTCCAGTTCAAGGTCGAATTGTGCCACCATGGCAAGCAGAATTCGAATGGACATGTGCTTCACAACAGAAGAGAACACATCATTGAAGTTGACACCTTTCTGAGTGAATCCCCTAACAACCAATATTTCCTTGTATCTTCTCGACGCCACTCCAATAATTCCTTCCTTAACTTTGAAAATCCATTCACAACTGACTAACTTGGCTCCAGTAGGTTTTTTGATCAGTTCTCAGGTGTTTTTATCATGAAGAGATTTTATCTCATCATCCATGACCTTCAGCCATTCATTCTTATTTCAATTACTCATAACCTCTTTATAGTCTCTAGGTTCTTCGTCTAGAACCTCACTTGCAGAGGTTAAGGCATAAGCTATAAGATCTGAACACCCAAGTCTCTGAGGTGGCTTGATGACTCTCCTCGGTCTGTCTTTAGCTAGAAGATAGTCATTATCAGTTTCCTCATCTTCGACAACATCTTCTACTTCTTCTTCGACTTCACTTGGTATATGCAATTTAACATTAACATGTTCCACCTCAACATGAATCTCTCCATGTTCCAGCTCTTCGTTAGTATCATCAATTTTCTTCAAAGCCATCTCAACTTCATTGAAAACTACACCTCGAATGGTGATACACCTCTTGTGACCTGGATCTAGGCACCATAGCCTATAAGCTTTGACTCCTTCAGGGTATCCCATAAACATGCATTTCAGAGCTCTAGGTTCGACCTTGTCTTACCTAATGTGAGCTTATACCACATAGCCAAATACTCTAAGTTTTTCGAGACTAGGTGGATGTCCAGACCAGACTTCTTCAGGTGTCTTCATATCTAATGCAATTGAAGGACATATGTTTATCAAGTATATTGCTAACGAAAGAGCCTCAGTCCAAAACACCTTCTTTAACCCAACACTAGTCAACATGCATCTAACTCTTTCTAAAATAGTTCGATTGAACCTTTCTGCCAAACCATTTTGTTATGGAGTACTTGCAGTAGTTTTGTGCCTTGAAATACCTGAGGCATCACAAAAGCTGTTGAGTGCCTCATTGCAAAATTTAAGGCCATTGTCTATTCTCAACCTCTTGACCTTTCTGCCAATCTGATTTTCGACCAGAGTCTTCCAACCTTTGAAATTCTCAAAAGTTTCATCCTTAGTCTTCTGCATGAATAACCATAACTTTCTAAAATAGTCATCGACTATGGATAGAAAATACCTTGCTTTTGAATGTGATGGACACCTTGCAGGTCTCCAAAGATCAGCATGGATGTAATCAAAGGATCTGTGAGTTCTTTGTTTGCCTTTGTTGAACTTCACTCTGCAAGTTTTTCCAAGTACGCAGGGTTCACAAAATTTTGGCTTTTCGACTTTGTCTCCACCAAGCAGATTTTGTTTCCCCAATTCGACCAGACCCCTTTCACTGACATATCCCAATCCCATGTGCCGAATTTTTGTCTTTGACAAAGGTTTCGTGGATGCAACATTTGTCGAACCACTTACAACTTCAGCCTTAAGGGTATACAAACCTTTTTTCTTCATTCCTCTCAAGACTTCCTTCGACCCCTTCACGACTCTTAGGATACTTTTCTCTCCTTGAAAAACATATCCCTTCTTGTCAAATTCACCAAGAGAAATCAAATTTCTCTTCAAATCAGGTACATACCTGACTTCAGCCAATAACCTTATTGACTCATCATGGAACTTGAATCTCACATATCCAATACCTGCAATTTTGCAAGCTTTATTGCTTCCCAGTAACACTGATCTACCATCTTAATCACATAGCTCCTCGAACAATTCTCTGTTTGGAGTCATGTGCCAAGTGCAACATGAATCTATACTTCACTCTTTTCTTAAGTCGCTGCTTGAAACCACAAGGACATCAGATGAGTCATAGTCATCTTGAACAACGGTTGTGTTGCCATTATCCTTACGTTCATGATCTTTCAGGCGCTCAAGGCGCACCTTTCTTGTGTGATCCTCCTTCTTACAGTGATAACATTGAATACCAGATTCCTTACCACTATAAGACTTCTACTGATTTTTTCCTTTCTTCTTATCAAACCTACCACCTTTTCGCAAGAATTTTCCTTTAACGGCTAAACCTTCACCAACTGTCGAAGGTTTATGCTCCTTCTGTTTGTTCAAGTCCTTAAAATAGAAGGCTGATTGAACTTCTTCAAAGCTCAGGGACTCCCTTCCATACATAAGAGTTTCTTTGAAGTGAGCATGTGTTTTGGGAAAAGTGCACAACAACAACAGTGTTTGATCTTCATCATCGATCTTCACATCAATATTTTCAAGATCAAGCATCGACTTGTTGAATATATCCAACTGCTCAGCCAACACTTTGTCTTCATTCATCTTGAATGAATACAAAGCTTGCTTCATGTAGAGTTGATTCACCAGAGATTTGATTATGTACAAACTTTCAAGTTTCAACCATAACCATGATGTCATAGTCTCCTTTGCTACCTGTCAGAGAACCTTATCACCAAGGCTCAATAATATTGTGTTGTGGGTTTTCTCTATCATGGTCGTCTTTTTAGTTTCCTTTAATGCAACGTTCATGGTTGTCTCTCCCTTCAACGCTTCCAAACAGCCCTGCTGAACCAGTAAGGTTTTCATCTTCAAGCGCCACAGACCGAAATCGTTCACTCTGGTGAACTTTTCAATCTCATACTTTGTTTAAGGCATCTTCCTCCATGCTTACCGCATTAATTTGTTGTGAAAAACAATGTCTTGAAACAAAGTATAAATGATTTCTTTATGATCAAGAAACATACAAGGGTTATGATTAATGGAAAAAACAAGAAGAACAACAGGGATTGGTTATAACTGTTATTTTTTACTTTCTCTTTAAATTAGATTACAAGTACTCAAGAATAACAAATATCCCTCTCACCCTAATTAGGATTTGTCACACCATACTTAAGATGAAAGACTAGTATGCTATTTATAATAAACCTAACATACTAAACTAATGAGCTTTTTAACAATTATCCATTACAAGCTAACTTAGAGTACAGGCTAACTTAAACAATTGGATCCTTAACACAAGGCCAAAATCGACAACTACATACTAGAACACATTTCGACTACAGCATATAGGTCTTCGACAACAGCATGTGAGCAGACTTTGACGGCATGCTAAACCTCTTTCAAAAATACTAGACTTCGATCCAATATCTCACACAAGTTTTGTTCTAACAATCTAAAGAAATGATATTTAAACCACCAGCAGCCCTAGGTTTACATACCTGCTTCCAAGAAATATGAGACTTTTTTGAAATAGTATTCTTACCCGTCCAGAGGAAGAATCTGCAGATGACCTCAATGGTTCGAATAAATTTCTTCGAAAAAGACAAACAATGCATCCAGAATTAATATTAAATTTATTAAAGTGAAACAACATATTTTAATTCATCAATTGATTATTTTATATGGAAAATGTAGTTTATGTAAGAAGATTAATGAAGCTAATGGATTAGTAACTCGCATGTTATTATAAATAATATTAATTAATTCATTAATAATATTAATAATAATAATAATAATAATAATAATTATTATTATTATTATTATTATTATTATTATTATTATAATTGGTAGAAACATGGATGTTTTTATATGAGCTAAACTAACTCATATAAGGAAAATTAATGGAACTAGTCGGTTAGTTATTCACCGTATACTATCATTAATAATTAATAATAAATGAAATTAAAAAAAAAATAATAATAATAATAATAATACATTGGTGGCAAACCAATATACATTTTATGGAAGAAATCAAAGAGACTTCAGCCTGTTTTGGAAAAATTCAGCAAACTTGTCTCCAACATCCATCAGAATGTTATCAAGGTCAGGGCTGATCTGAATGTTGCACAACACGAGTTCAATGCTGACAAGATGAATAGGACTAAGATTGAGAAGGTTAAAATCTGCACTGAAGCCATTATCTATTGGAACGAGTTGGAGGAAAAAACTCTCCAACAAAAATCTAAGCTAGACTGGCTCAGACTCGGGGACGGGAATAATTCATACTGAACATGTTGTACAAGAATGATGGATCAATTGTTACATCCTAGTTTGATATTAAGGAGGAAATTCTGACTTTTTATGCAGGTATATTGATGTGCAAGTCATGAGGGCAGGGCCGCAGCTTAGCATGGAGCAGAGGGAGTCTTTGATGTCTGTTATCAATGAGTCTGAAATTTATGCATTCGTGAATGCCATAGGTGACAAACTCTTCAAGGCCTTCAACAATACACTGGTCGCTCTTATTCCCAAAATTGACGAGGCCATATCGATCAAAGACTACACACCTATAGTTGTCTACACCATGTTTTATAAGATCATCTCCAAAATAATCATAACAAGACTGAGCAAGGTGTTGGGAACCATTATTAACAAGTCTCAAGCCACTTTTGTGTCGGGCCAGCAAATTCATAATCATATTCTGCTTGCCCATGAGCTGATTAAAGGTTATACTCGAAAAATGGGACTCCTAGATGCATGATGCAAATAGATCTTCAGAAAGCGTACGACATGGTCGATTGGAATGCCATAGTTTGTATCTTAAAGGAAGTAAGAATATCGCACCAATTCGTTTGATGGATCATGGTAGCTGTAACCTCTGTATTCTATACTTTCAACATCAGTGGTCATCGAACTACTTGTATGCAGGCCAGGCGTGGGATCCGGCATGGGGACCCAATGTCTCCCCTACTGTTTGTGATTGTCATGGAATACTCGAATAGAGTCTTACATCAAATGCAGCTCAATCTAAAATTTAACCATCGTGCCAAGTGCGAAAATATTAACCTCACTCATTTATCCTTTGCATATGATATTTTGTTATTTTCTCGTGGTGATATTGGTTCCATTGCCATTATGATGAATGCCTTCAACAAGTTTACTTTGTCGACGGGATTACGGATCAACCTGAACAAGTGTAAAGTCTTCTTTGGAAGGGTATATGCCAATACAAAACAGGACATCATTGGGCTCACACATTTTACAGAAGGTTCCATCCCTTTTAAATACCTAGGGGTTCCTTTGACAAGCAAGAAGCTCGCTATCCATCACTACATACCCATGATTGACAGGATTGTTGGAAGGACCAGACGTTGGAGTACTTCTCTTCTTAGTTATGCAGGTCGAGTTCTACTTATCAAGAGTGTAACGTTTGTCATCACGAACTTCTAGATGCAGTGCTTTCCCATCCCCCTCCATGTCTTGTGCAAAATTAATTAATAAATGGATGAAATTACAAAACTATCTTTATGTTTGACATCAAAAATTATTAGGAGACTTAACAGTTTTTATATATGAATCTTTTACACTAAAAATTATTAAAAAACTTAACAAATTTTATATATATAAGATTTATGTTCCATTAATTCAATTGAGCCGATATAGTTACATGAAAACTCAATTGTAAAAGTGTGAGTTTAAATTCTTGATATACCATTCAATTGGTTGGTTCAGTTTATTACTATTTTTTATTATATTCTTATTAGATATTTAAATAATTATAATATACTAATTTAAGTTCATTATAAAGACTATAGAACAAATATCTCTCCCTCAAATAATTGATTAAAATTAATACTCATTTAAATCCATTTGTTTTTTTATTTTTATTTTTAAAAATAATTTTTATGATGTAACATAATTTTGTGTAAAACAAATTTACAAAGAAATTTTTCATAAAAGTTTTAAATGAAAGTTTTTTTTGAATAATTATTCTTAAATTATTATTTTAGATATTTTATCATTTTATTTAAAATACACTTAATTTTGAAACTATTTTAAATAGCTTTTTATAAAAAAAATTTTAAAAATATAACTCTTTGAAAAAATTGTGATGTATACTATATTTTAATCTTGATATTATTTAAGTTATAGGAAGTCAAAATTAGTTTTATAATTTAAAATAAATAAATATTAAGAAACTTGTAATATTTTTAAAAACAGTTTTATAAAATTTAGTTTTAAAAATACAAAAAAAATCATTTTTTTAAAGGTGATACAAAGAGACCCTTAATATGGTTAACATAAGAATGAAAACACTTATTTGTCATTAATAATTATAAAATAAATAAAAATTAAATACTTTTCACTATTAGCTAGATAAGAATTTAACATAAATATTTATTATTAATTAGTATAAAAAACACAAGATAAATATTTATTATTTATACATAAAAAAAAACATGGGATGAATTTTTATAACGATAATTATAAAATAACATGTGACACGTATTTGTCATTGATAAATAAAAAGATATTGGACAAATATTAGTCATCAATTATCTTAAAATATACAAGAAAAATATTTGTCCATAATAATTATAACAAAAAATACATATAAAATATTTTTCATTAAAAAATATGGGATAAATAATAATATTTATAAATAATTAAAAAAAATATGGTACACATATTTGTAATTGATACATAATTATTTAAATAATTAAATAAATTTCACTTCAAATTTACAGTCTAACACCTATTATCATAGTCTTTTCATCCAATTATTTGCAAGTATAGGTTGTTCAATGAAAAAAGAGTCTCATACATTTAATTTAATTAAATATCTTACCTACTTTGTATTAAAATAATCAACAAAATTATTATATTTATAACTAACCCGTGAGTCGCACGGGTATTTATCTAGTTCATAATCTATACTAAAATAGTATTACTATTTTTTTATTACTTTATTATGTTGGTGTTATGCAATTGAAAAATGTTATTCCTACGCTCTTTTCTACACTCAATACTTATACCGTATGTACTATTCACCGTATTTATACGGTGAACAGTGTTTTTTAATTAAAATAATATATTTTTTTAAAATATTAATTTTAAAAAAAAAAATATTTATTTTTAAAATTTATTTTATAACACAAATATAAGATTGCGCATTAACCAACTTTACAGTTGCATTAACCACAAAAATCTACATTATTAACCAATTATTTTACCTATAATTTATTAACCACTTTCACTACTTCATTAACCAATAAAATACACACTATTAACCATGTTCTGGGGAATTTGTTCAAGTATTTGTGAACAGTAATTGAGGTGTAGGGTGTAGAAATGGGTGTCAATATACCTGTATGCAATTTTACTTTTCATTCTTTTTATTTGTAATGAACACAAAAATAAATGGATTAATTTCCTCTAGTGATGGTAGGAATCTATCACCCTTAATAAATTATTCTCATTTCTCAAGCACATGAATCATAAACACCATTTTTTTCTTTTGAATAACTAGCTAGATAAATAAGCGTAAGATATACTTTTGAATAACTATATATATATATATATATATATATATATATATATATATATATATATATATATATATATATATATATATATATATATATATATATATATATATATATATATATATATTCTAAGGATAATACGAGACTTGGGTAATTATATTTATTTCTTATATGTATAAACTGTGAAACTTCCTAAACTTTTTTTTTTCAACTATCATAAAATAGCTTAAAGTAGGTTGAGATTTGTGGATTTACCAAAAGATAAACATGAAAACAATTTTCACAAAACAAAGAACCATGAACTTTCTTTTCCATTTGAAGTTTATGTTATTCAACATTTCTTGACCCTTCCTAAGCAATTGTCCATAGGCCTTGTATGTGGTAAATATCTAATAGGACATTTAGGATTAAGCTGTTCAAGCCTGTGCAATAAAACAATAACATAATCTTTGTTAATAAAACACATAATTTGTTTGTTTTTTTTTATGTTAAAAATGGTTGGTTACTCACTTGTAATTAAGAGTGAAATGATGAAGAAAAACTGCTATTTCCATTTTGGCTAGATCATTGCCAGGACACAATCTAGTTCCTGCTCCAAAGGGAAGAAATTCCCCTGCTTTATGTTCCTTCTGTTAAAAAAAGTGCTTAATTTAATATAATGAATAATGAAAATAATGTAATCACAAATCTAAAGTTCATATTTTAGAACTTACATTCCATCTATTAGGATTAAATTCCTTTGGATTAGGATATATTTCAGGATCAAGGTGAACTGATCTGAACCATGTAAGCACTTTCCAACCTTTTGGTATGGTATAACCTGTAACATCCATAATATAAAGTTAGTGTTTTTGTTATATGAAATAAAAGATTATACTTCATGTCACATGATATATGCAGAAAATGGACTAACCATTTATAGTGACATCGGATTTCGCCTCTCGAAAAACCGCCAATGAAAATGTTATCACGCGCATTGTTTCATCGATTACCTATAGAATGTACAAAGAAAAAAAATGAAAATCAAACTTACTAACATTTGTCGTTTCAAAACAAAATCTTGAGATAGCCAGAAATATATACCTTATACAGAAAATCCATGCCGCGAATTTCCTTAAGTGTCAACCCTTTCTGCGTTGAAGGTCTCCTCTTTATTATTTCTTCTTGTTCTTCCTATTAAATTTTGGTTATATTCAGACACAAACACAACACAGACACACGACAGAGATTAATTATTTGATTAATACCTTGGCTTTTTGAAGATATTCAGGGTGTTTTTGTAGGAAATAGGTAGCCCACATTGTAATATGTCCTGAAGACTCATGACCAGCATTCAAGTACATTAACATTATATCAATGATATCTTCATCACTCAACTTTCTTCCATTATCATCTTCGACATCTACAAGAGAATCCATCATATCTTTCGCTTTCTTTTGCGAATAAACCTTTCTTATGTTTCTTCTATCATCAACAATAGATTGAAATATGCCAACTAGATTTCTCCTAGCCTGAAATCAAAGAAAATGTTAAGAAACATATATCATAGCGCAAATTAAATCCGTTCCATCCATCCCATAACATTGTTGATTTACCTTGAGTGCTTTATAGTAAGCAAATCCAGGAACATTGATTTGCATAGCTCTAACTCCATGATTAAGTATTGTGTATTCTTTTTCCAAAGCTTCCATAACAGGTTCACTTTCTGAACTAAGAAAAATATGCATAATGATTTTAAAAGTAAGCTTCCGAATTTCGGTTAAAAACTCGATCTGTCCCATGTTAGACCATTTCTCTAACGAAATGATGACGTTTTCTTCGATATATTTCAAGTACAAAGACAATGCTTCCATGCCATTGATGGAAGACGATGTTAAACGTCGAAGGCGCTTGTGTTCTTCGTAAGTCATTGCAATGAATGAGTTCTTTCCAATGAGCTCTATGGTAGATTGAGGCCAACCAGGTTCAAAATTTTCATCATCTGTTAGAACTCTTTTGCATCCTTCTGGTGTTGTCACAATTACACTTGGGTTTCCAAACATTAAGGCTTTGTATATTCCACTATTTCCATATCTACAAATTCAATCAAATCTTGTTAGTGAAACTTCTTAATTCATACAACTCAATCTCAAAATACTATAAACTCTATTTTACCTTCCTTGATTTTTTTTTTATAAAAATAAACAAACTTTTTCACATAAATTTCTCCGAAGTATATTCGTATTCGAATACGCGTTCATCAGACACTAAATATTAATATTTAAAATTTAAATATTAGTTCCTACTTAAAAAATTAATATTAATTTCACACAACTTTGTAATTTCTATATCTCTTGTTTATATCATCTAAACTATCTATTTTTATATCATCCAAACAATTTATTTAACAAGTTAAAAATGCATTAATATTTTTATTCTATCATGTAGTGTGAGAATATGACAGACAAGTTGACACTCTAAAATGTTTGAGTGAGACTCCAATAAATTTTTAAGGCCTAAGTCAACTCTATGATATATTATAGTTTTTTTTATATTTATTTAACCTAATATTTTTAAAAATCTGATCTAACCGATCAAATTTATTTATACTTATACTTCAATTATTTATTTTAAGGCCTAAAAATGTTTGCTTTATATTTATACTTCAATTATTTATTTTACATATTTTTAAAATTTTATGCTGACATATCTGATGAGAAATCTTTACCAAACACAAGAAACTAAAAAAATATTGATAGTGCCAACTTAATTATTTAGCTAAAGTAACATAAAAAGATGTTTGTTTTACTCAGTGTTCATATAATTAGAGAATTAGAATTTAAAAGATTGCAAAATCTTTTGGGAGCAAAAACAAGTTAGTGCAATGAAACATGCTCTTCTTGAAACTTTCATTGACATTTTATTCCTGGGAGATACAATAAGACAATTGTACTACTACTGAGTAGTACAATTTTATGTCAAGTACATATTTTAAAGGAAAGTGCTTATAGTATAATCCAAAACTTTTTTTAATTTATCTTAAAGATTATTTTAGAGATAAATTAAAAATTACCAGAACATGTTATGACTAAAGTCTAGACCATCTTAATCATGCATATATAGGTCCACATTGAGATGGACTGCACAGCATGACGTATGTCTCAACTCAACACATAATAATTTATTTTCTAAAAAAAAAGAAATGCTCTTTTGGAAAGAAATAAATTGTATGTTTATTGAATATTATTTATTTTTTGAACTAGATTTTATACTGTTTTAAAAAATTATATCGAATAATTTTTGAAAATTACAGTCTTCATTTAAAAAAAAAAATTATTTTGTTTGAAAATAATTCAAACTTTTATAAATAATATGTAAATATTTCCAATAAAATACTAAGACCAATAATGGAGTGTTCAAAAATTTAATTTGTTTATTTTAAAAAATTACTCAATAATTATAAATATTTTTATCATCATCATGTATGAATAAAAATTAACTTAGTTTAAATTTTTTTTATTTTATAAATCGAATATCTTCTATATACACAACTTTGCATACTTAAAATTAGATTTGATTTTATAATTTTTAATGTTATTTAAATAATAAAAATTATAATTTTCCAATATTTTTGGATAAAATTTGAACCGTGTATATGAACTAGTTAACACTTTAGTATATTAAACATTATTTTAAAAAATAAAATGATTGTAATTTCTATTTAATCACCAAAATAGTACTAGATTATTTTACATTAAAAAAATAAATATATTTTAATTTTTCAATTATTTTTTCAATAAAAAATTAATTAATAATTGAGGCCAATAATCAAATTAGGACAAAAGTTGGAGTAACAATGTATGATGCTGTCCACAAATTAATTTTGGCTTCTGCGCCTCATTGAACCAAAACATGAAAGAAACTCAAACTATTGTTCTGTTACAGTGAAAAGGACAAACAAATTCTTGTCTTAAAAAGAATCTTTTTTTATTTTTTGTTTCCAAACATACTCTAGTTTCATAAGTTCTTGTTATGTTCTATCTCTGGTCTTTGAAAAAATTTGTTTATTTTCTTTAGATATTTATTTTTTATCTATAATGAAAAATCAAAGTATATAGTTTTGGGACCACCAGCAGTTGCAGCTTTAAGGACACGCAGAGAAGCAGTTTGTCTGTCTCAAAACTGTGACCTTAAAAGGTAAAGATCGTGAGTACTATTTTTAAGGTTATTAAGGTTCAATTAACGTTATCATCATCATCATCACTATAAAGCTAATTTGAAGCTAACAAAAAACCAACTTCAAGCTAGCTAGTACTTAACTAAACTCATTCTAACTATAAATTGTTAACGAAAATTAAATAGACAGACAGACTAACAGATAGACAAGCTCAGATACAGGACACAGACGTTGACTGATAAAATAAGAGAGGAAAGTTATAGTTACCTGGCTACAATGGAAGAGATGAAGGAGTCAGGATCCTTAGACTTGAAAGCTCTAAGAAAGGACCACATGTTACCTATGAAGGGCCATCCCATATCACCTGGTGGCAGAGAGTACTGCTTGACACCTAATTTGGATTCATAGAGCCACCAATTAACATTTTTGAGAATGGATCTTAGGACGAAAAGAGCAGCACCAATGGCCACGAGGACCACCCACATGGAACCCATCTCCAAAGTCATCACTAATTGATTCACCTAACTTCTCTTACTTCACTCTCAATTGACTCAACACTCACTCTTTTTCAATGTATTTATAAGGAAACAAAACATGGTTGTGAGAGAGATGGAAAAGAGGGAAATGAATAGGAATATAAAGAAAGGGGGAGAAAAATAATAAGGAATTTTGAAAAGTAGTGGGTGGCTAAAATTAGCGTGTATAGACATATTTATGAGGCCGGCCATGTTTTCCTATATTTTGTTTTGTCAATACCTTACCTAATTTGACACTCAGATTATTTGGATGATATTTTTTGGTGTCTCTTCTATATTCAAATTTTAATATTTAAATTGTCCATAAATCATAATTCAACTAACAGAATCTGATATTGTTAGAATGAACGTCAAAAATCGAACACTGTGAGTTTTTATAAAAGTAGTAATACTTGAAAAACTAATTAAGAGGATAATCAATAAAATTAGTAATGATTAAGATTAGATTAGTTGAAGAGGGAATAATGAAGATATAATGGAATGGGGGTAAGGACAGAAGAAGGATTAAAAGAGTGAATAGGATAGCAGTCCCATTGCATATCAATTATGGAAGTGTCTTTTACCATAAAAATGGAAATATGGCAGTTTCGACTTTTTTTAGATGATTAACAATTATTACCTTTTTATTTTGTGTGTGGTTGTGGATTTGTTTGAGAACTCTTTCAACTTATAGTGTGAAAATGGATGGGCTAGTAGGCCACATGCCCGTATTGGAGGTGGTAAGGTTGCACCTTCATATCTTAGTGGGATTCATCTGTGTCCTTTTGTACGAATCCATATTCCATATGGTGGATTCAATCACATTTTCAGTTATTTCCTATGTTGATAATAGTTGGATTGATGTATTATGATCAAATTTTAGGATTATGATAAGATGATTAGAGTTTAGGTTGAGTCTTGTCGTGAAATCGATGTCAGAATAATAAAGTATGATCGGTTTTTTTGTCAGTAAGAAAACTACAAAATAACGAGAAAAAGAGATAGATAGTTCAAAGTGATTTAAAATCTTAGATTCTTTAACAAATTACACATTAGGGAATAATGTTTACAATTGAATTTCAATAACACCACTTTCTCTTTCTGATCAGGATTATCAGGGATCAATGAAGAAGTGATGACTAATATGTTATTTATAAGAAAACTAAACTCTAACTTTCAACTAAAATACTAATCACTTAGCCTAACAGACTGACCCAATTCAACATGATAACTTTAGCAATAAGCTAACTTAGACGTTTGCATGCTAGAACAGACTTCGACTACGACATGCACATCTTCGACTACTGTCAAACAATGAAGATATCCCTACTGAGGCTAGAGTTCAATCCAAATGTCACAAATATCCACCTTGGAGCAAATATTACACCAACAAGGGAATACACTATCTTTTATCATGCAGCTTTATCAACTGCATACAGTGAAAGAACTTGCTACTTGAGAATGACTTGGTGATCATATCAGCAACATTGTCATCAGTCGAAATCTTCAGCACTTGAACTTCTTCACGCTCGATTATCTCACTGATGAAATGCAATTTCACATCGATGTGCTTAGTTCGCTCATGATAGGATGAATTCTTCAACATATGTATTGCACTTTGACTATTACATTTAACAGTGATTGCTTGACCTTGAAGTTTCAGCATCTTAGCAAAATCTTCAAGCCACAATGCTTCTTTCACAGTCTCAATAAGGGAAAATATTCTGCTTCAGTGGTTGACAAGGCAACAAACTTCTGAAGTATTGCTTTCCAACTTATTGAAGTGTCAAAAATAGTGAACACATATCCATAAATAGATTTTCTAGAATCCATACAACCTACATAATTAGAGTCGACAAATCCTTCAATTTTTACTTTGTTATCATCACCACAGATCCACCATAAATCAAGACTCTGCTCAAAGACTCATTTAGGTACCTTAAAGTCCATTTCAATGCTTACTAGTGCGTCTTTCCAAGATTGGTCATGTACATGCTTACAAGGCTCACTGCATATGCTATGTCTGGCCTAGTACATACCATAGCATACATCAAAGACTCTGCTATACTAGCATATGTAATTCTATTCATATAGGCTCTTTTGACTTGAGTACTAGGACTTTGAGTCGTAGTTAGCTTGAATTAAGGATTAACGGGTATGTGAATCGAATCGGGTAAAAAAGCGGGTCGAACAAATTTTTTTTTCCGGGCCTACGCCCCGAACCCCACTAGTTGTAGAAAGCTTTACGATAACCCTAATCCAGAGCTCCCGATACCATATTGGAAGAAATAGATAAAAACTGTTGTAATTTTATTTCTCAGCTAAATGCTGGTTTATATAATGAGAATACAATAAAAATACTTAATTCTCTCCTTAATGGAGAATAAAAGAAAATAAATGACAATAAACGTAAACAATTGAATATGGAAATAAAATATTTTCCAACACAAACACATATTTGTGAGGGCAAATCCTCATATACCATACATATGTGTGTTTTGATGATGTCAAAACGCAATCACATGGAAGAATCGGTTTTTGGCACTCTTACTATAAGGCAAATGCATATCACATCTCTTATGTCTCTCTTGTGTACATGTCATGTAAATCTAACTAGCTATATTGAGTCCAACATATTTGGTAGATCATAGGTTGTGTCTAGAAGTGTCGAAATCACAAAAAAATAAATATTTTTGCAAAATAATAGGGTTTGAGCCGACCACTCCAAGGGTTCCAGTCGACTCATAGAAGGTGTCTAGAAAGTGAATTTTCCATTGGTTGACGCACGCCGACCTGTGGTCGATGCATAGTCTGTTACCTTGACAAATCTATGTTGTCTGGGGAGTTCCGGTCAACCGCTGCTCTGTTTTGGTCGACCGTTCGCTTCTTTTTCTGCATTTATCAGTCTTTCCACTTATTTCGAAAAGTGGTTATGTCTTTTACTTTTTGGCATACTATAAATAGATTTTTGCTCATTTTTATCAACAACAATTGAAAAATTTGAGTCAATTGCATAAACAAGAAAAGTGAAATAGGTGCCATTAGTTCTCATCATCTTCATCTTCAACATTTCATAACACAACAATTATTGTTGTGCATTGTGGTTTGTTTGAAGTGATAACGTCCGAAGCCGTTGATTGGGAATCCGGTTCGGGTTGAGTTTTTTTGGCAGGTTTTTCTTGAATAAAACCTTGAGGGTTTTGTCCTCCAAGATTCGGTGAATTTGAGGGTTTTTGGTACAAATCTTCTCAACAAACATTCAGCTGAGCGAAGGTGATTGAGGAGCGGCGAGTTCCGTCAATCTAGTAGCGGTAATCGGTGAATTGTTAAGGAGAGGTTCGGGTTCGATTAGTTTGTGTTTGAAACCAGTCAGGCTGGGGTTTGAAGAACGCAAGGTTGTTCAACAAATGAGGCTGTAATTGGAGGTCTATCCACAACAATCGAAGGACTTGATTCGACTCGAATCAAGGAACAAGAAGAGAGAGCATATTCAACAACAAGAGAGTTTGTTTGTATATTTGCTTGTCTATTCTTGTATAAACGTTTCAACTACAACATGTGATATCTATAGTATATGTGCTCAATTCTATTATTAGAATTAAGGGCAGACGTACCCCGAAGCGAGGACGGCGGGGGAACTGCCTCAACAAATCTTTGTCCCTTTTATTTTCTGCACTTTCATTTTTGCTTAATAATTGAGTAATTTTCGTACAAACAATTCTATCAAATTTAGTATTGGTTTGAGTAAGTGCTGAAAATTGTTTTTGACTCTAGTACAATATTTTATTGCATAAGGAAGCTAGAGCTACTTACTCAAGGCAAAACTCACTTGGAGTGCTACGCACGCCAAGTGTTTGATAAATTGTCTAAACCAAAATTCTCTTGTGTTGTCCATATAATTTGTTGGCATTTTGAGGCATTGGAACTAGTCATACCAATTAGTGATATTAATCAATTGATAGTGTGACTAGTGTGGTGATTCTCTTTGATCATTATCATATTCATATGGTAGACGCATATCCGGTCTTCTAATAACGGTTCGTTATAGACGGTAATTTTTCCACGGCCGCTTCCGCATATCAAATATTTTTAAAACCAATTTTTTATTGGTAGCGCCGACTGATTTTTTAATTAGGATCTATTCAACCCCCTCCCTCTAGATCTCTGCCATCGTCTAACAAGTGGTATCAGGAGCACCGGTTCACTCCGTGCTTCAAGTATAACTTTGTAGAATATGGCTAACAAACCTAAAGGGGCTTATAATAGAGCTCTCGTTTTTAATGGAGAAAATTATAGTTATTGGAAGGACTGTATACGGGTGCACATTAATCCCATAGAAAGAAAAGCGTGGAATGTTATTCTCAATGGTCCAATAGAAATAACTATGACCAATGCGAATAATGAGATTGTGCCTAAGCCCGAAGCACAATGGACCGATGATGATGAAAAGAAATATAATTACGATTGGAAAGCCAAAAATATTTTGATCTCCTCATTAGGAGTTGATGAATATTATAGGGTTTCTCATTGTTTAACAACAAAAGTTATGCGGGACTCATTGCAAGTTGCCCATGAGGGAACCAATGATGTTAAGCTAGCGAGAATCAACACGCTAACACAAGAGTTTGATCTCTTTTACATGGAGCAAGGGGAAACCATTGCGGACATGCAAAAGAGATTCGTTCATCTCATCAATAGATTGCATTCACTAGGTAGGCCAGTGGCCAATGATGTTGCTACTAACAAAATCTTGAGATGTCTTAACAGGGAATGGCAGCCGAAGGTAACCGCCAACAATGAAGCTAACGACCTCACAATTTTGGATCTAACAACATTGTTTGGAAAGCTGAAAGAGCATGAACAAGTGCTTCTAAGCCTAGAGCAACATGGAAAGAAAGAAAAGAAGGACAAAACAAAGATAACTGAAAAAAAGTCAATTGCTCTCAAGACTTCTTTCTTAAAGTCTCAATCTAAGGAGCATAGTGATTACACGTCGAGTGACGACGAAGAAGACGACAAGAGTGAGGACATGGGGCTGTTCGTAAAGCGTTACAACCATTATGTTAGAAAGAATGACATTCAACACTCCGAGAAGAACCTTGTCAACTTCCGAAAACAATCTAGGCACTCTAGAAATGATGACACCAAGGGGAACAAAACAAGAGGGTCATGTTACACCTGCGGAAATACCGAACATTATAAACCGGATTATCCCTTAAACAAAAAGGGCAAAGAAAAGGAATCAAATAGATCACATAAGAAGCTCTATGGTAGATTGAGGCCAACCAAATTCAAAATTTTCATCATCTGTTAGAACTCTTTTGCATCCTTCTAGTGTTGTCACAATTACACTTGGGTTTCCAAACATTAAGGCTTTGTATATTCCACTATTTCCATATCTACAAATTCAATCAAATGTTGTTACTGAAACTTCTTAATTCATACAACTCAATCTCAAAATACTATAAAGTCTATTTTACCTTCCTTGATTTTTTTTATAGAAATATATTTTGATAAAAATAAACAATTTTTTAAATAAATATTTAATATTTGTAATGAACAATTTTCAACCCTTACTTTGATAAATTTCAATTTCTCTTATTAGAAAACATAATAGCAATACGGAAAAAAATTTCTATAACAAACTTTTTCACATAAATTTCTTTGAAATATCATATTCGAATACGCATTCATCGGACACTAAATATTAATATTTAAAATTTAAATATTAGTTCCTACTAAAAAATTAATATTAATTTCACACAACTTTGTAATTTCTATATCTCTTGTTTATATCATCTAAACTATCTATTTTTATATCATCCAAACAATTTATTTAACAAGTTAAAAATGCATTAATGTTTTTATTCTATCATGTAGTGTGAGAATATGACAGACAAGTTGACACTCTAAAATGTTTGAGTGAGACTCCAATAAGTTTTTAAGGCCTATGTCAACTCTATGGTATATTATAGTTTTTTTTATATTTATTTAATCTAATATTTTTAAAAATCTGATCTAACCGATCAAATTTATTTATATTTATACTTCAATTATTTATTTTAAGGCCTAAGTCAACTCTATGATATATTATAGTTTTTTTTTTTATATTTATTTAACCTAATATTTTTAAAAATCTGATTTAACCGATCAAATTTATTTATACTTATACTTCAATTATTTATTTTAAGGCCTAAGTCAACTCTATGGTATATTATAGTTTTTTTTATATTTATTTAACCCAATATTTTTAAAAATCTGATCTAACCGATCAAATTTATTTATACTTATACTTCAATTATTTATTTTAAGGCCTAAGTCAACTCCATGGTATATTATAGTTTTCTTATATTTATTTAACCTAATATTTTTAAAAATCTGATCTAACCGATCAAATTTATTTATACTTATACTTCAATTATTTATTTTAAGGCCTAAGTCAAATTTATTTTAAAAATGTTTGCTTTATATTTATACTTCAATTATTTATTTTACATATTTTTAGATAGATTATATGATTTTTTATATATTACTTGATCAATTTTGAATAAATATACATATATAATTTTCAATAGATATTCATATATAAGTCAATTTATTAAATTTTATAAACTTTTTTAATAGCATAAATTTAACCTAAAATAAAAGTTTAAAAAAGTTTAAGGTTAATTCTTTTCATTAAAATATTAGCTAAATGTTGATAGATGGAAAAAAAAGTTAATTAATTTAAAATCAAGACATATCCATTTAACCTAATTAAATAGTGAACACATATCAATAAATAGAGTTTCTAGAATCCATACAACCTACATAATTAGAGTCGACAAATCCTTCGATTTTTACTTTGTTATCATCACCACAGATCCACCATAAAACAAGACTCTGCTCAAAGACTCATTTAGGTACCTTAGAGTCCATTTCAATGTTTACTAGTGCGCCTTTCCAAGATTGGTCATGTACATGCTTACAAGGCTCACTGCATATGCTATGTCTGGCCTAGTATATACCATAGCATACATCAAAGACTCTACTATACTAGCATATGCAATTCTATTCATATAGGCTCTTTTGACTTGAGTACTAGGATTTTGAGTCGTAGTTAGCTTGAATTAAGGATTAGTCGATGTTACAACATGCTTTAAATTCGACATACCAAACTTGTTGAGAATCTTCCTCAGGTATGTATCTTGATATAAGTATAATATTGACTGCTCTTTATCTTTCTGGATGTTAATGCCAATAATTCTGGAGGCAAATCTCAAACCTTCATGTCGAACTCCTTACCGAGTTCGGCCTTCACCTTCATTACATCCTCGACACTGTTGCTTTCTATGAGGATGTCATCCACATAAAACAACAAAACAACAAGTGAATTTCCAGATCGAAATCTGAAGTAAGCACAATGGTCGAACTGGCTCTTAGTGAAACCTATGTGTGTCATGAATTTGTCAAATCTTCTATTCCATTAACGAGAAATTTTTTTTAGGTCGTATAATTGTAACACCTCAACTCTAACACTTGCGGATAACAGGAAAAACAACAGCTCATATAACAAACAGAGCGCAACAGCATAAAAATTGCACGCATGATGATCGTAATGAAGGTGTGACGGTCGTCGCACGTCCAGAATTCTCAATATCAGAGATGTTACATTCAACTGAACAGACAATATGCGTTTATACAACCACATTCAAATAACATACGTAGCACGAAATTGGATGAATAGTCAACAATGTATTACATAACCATTTAATCATAAAACAACTTGTCATTACTCCCGGCGGAAGTTAATAAGCTTACAACAGTTCAATTAAAATAATGCAATAGAAGTTCTTCACAAAGTTTAGCAACAAGAACATCAACTAAAGAAATAATATAAATCATTCATCCCCCCCAAGAGTGCTACGTATCAGAGCGACCAACGACACTTTAACGACAAAGCGGAAACTCTATTCCGGGCTACCTGCAAATTACCACCAATGGCGGTAACATACAACGTAAAGTGGTGAGATATCAACAACATAACATAAGGCATGATAAAAGTCATGTTAGAATCATATCACAGCAATTAAGATTCTCACGGCTTTATAAATATCATAAACAACTACTACACCGACTCATCGCTCATATATATACTACAAAAATCAAGATATCTTATCAACACGCCATCACGGGCAACACAACTCAATGCGACTTTATGCGACTCAACTATGCATATGCATGTGGTACCATTTTGGGAGACAACACTCCACAATTATTCGGGAGACTCACTCCACAATTGTTCGGGAGACTCACTCCACAATTATCCGGGAGACTCACTCCACAATCATCCGGGAGACTCACTCCACAATCATTTTATTTTGTCATTAAAGACACAACCGTCGCCAATCCAGGCCAAATGATATGCTATGAGATGCAACTATTATGGATTATAACACAACAACAACGACAACTATGCAACAACCGTGCAACAAGGCATCAAGCCTACAACCAATTATCCATAACAGAACATCACATTTCGCATATATTATGGACTCACCATTTCAACATGTTCATATCAGAGAACTACCAACAGTATCGTACCTACGAATAAGACTCTAACACATTTTCGCAGAGAACAATTAAAAACAACATCGTCTCTACAATTAAGAACTCAACAACATTTCCATGTCAGAGGACAATCAACAACATCGTCCTAACAAATGGGAAAAATGGCACGTGTCGGCGCTGTTTCCCAGTTTCACACAAAACAATAACATAACACATTCATTCCTACACGGACAAACCTACGAAAACTAACCCCATGATCCAATTCCCTACATGAAATTGATCATACCCACAGTTATAGAATTGAACCCCACCCTTACCTTGGAATTGAGGCCAACTCTACGCTTCTGGTTCTGGTTCTGTTCTACGATAAATCTTCTGCAATTCTCCTCCAATTTTCACCGATCGACAATTCTTCCGTTCTCCACTTCTCTCAACTACGATACTTTTCTTTTTAGTTATCTTTTTGCCAAACAACGACAAAAAAATGAGAGTAAGTGAAATATGGAATAACAGTACTAAAATTCCCCATGTTCTAATTCTGCAGTTACTGGATTTTATTACTATGACGATCGTAACAAGCGCCACGACCGTGAAGGCCATGACGAGCGTGACAAGTTCATGACGAGCGTCACGACCGTGACGACCGTCACATTCCTGTGACGACCGTCATATCAGCAAAATTTCATTTTTCCTAGACATAACATCTCTTAAGCTTTCCAACGCTTCGAACGGGGACTAAAACCGACTTACGGATCAAGAGATATGAATTTTCGAAGTTTTCCCTAAAACTGCTACGGGATTTTGCACTTTTGCCCGAAAATTCGACCGATTCAATTCCTTTCTACGAGACAAACACATACTCAATTACGACTACAGCACAACGAGACACGACAAAGTTATAACTAAATTTAATTGAAATAAAACGGGCGTTACAATAATGACCTATTCAGCTTGCATGCATAATCTTCGTTTCCTTTTTCTACATACTATTTAGGTTTCCTCATCAGGATTGTTTCATCTATATCACTTTCACAAGTTAAGGCATAAGCTATGAGATCTGCGTAATCAAGTCTCTGAGGTGGCTTGATGAATTTTTTCGACCTGTCTCTTGCTAGCATGTAGTCATTATTAATATTCTCATCTTCATCAACAACTTGTGCTTGTTCTTTGACTTCATTTGGGTTATGCAATTCAGCATCACTATGCTCCACCTCAACAGGAATCCTTTCCTTTTCCAGCTCTTCACAAGATATCTTCTCACTTCGAACAACGTCATCAGCTTTCTTGAAAGCCATATTAGTTTTATTGAAAACTACATCTCTACTTGTGATATACCTCATGTGACCTGACTATAGAAACCACAACCTATAAGCTTTGACTCCTTCCGGATATCCAAGGAATGTACATCTCAGAGCTCTAGGTTCAAAGCTATCTTGCCTAATATGAGCATATGCTACACAACCAAATAATCTAAGTTGTCACCGCATAGAAGATTTTGTTGCAATAGTTATACCATGCCTCTTTCACTGGCATGCCCAAGTCTCTTGTGCCATAGCTTAGTCTTCGACACAGTTTTTATGGATGTCACATATGTTGAACCATATACAATCTCAACCTCAAGGGTATACATGTTTTGCCTATTTATGCCTCTTAATACTTCCTTTGACCCATTCATTATTGTTATTATACTTTTCTCTCCTTTGAAAACATATCGTTTCTTGTCAAATTCACCATGAGAAATCAAATTCCTCTTAAGCTCAGGTACGTACCTGACATCTGACAATAGCCTTATTGACTCGTCATGAAGCTTGAATCTGACAGATCTAATTCCTAGAATCTTGAAGGCTTTATTGTTTCCCAACAGCACTGATCAACCATCTTGATCACATATATCCTCGAACATGTCTTTGTTTGGAGTCATGCGCCAAGAACAACCTGGGTCCATAATCCACTCCTTGCTAGAGTTGTTGCTTGAAACTACCAGGACACCAGATGATTCATAATTATCTTTCATAATGGCTACATTACCATTATCCTTACCTCCATGATTATTCAGATGTTCAGATCACGCCTTTCTTGTGTCACCCTTCTTTTTACAGTGGTAACACCTAATAGCAGGAGCATTACCACCATAAGAACTCTGTAGAACTTACTCTTCTTCTTCTTCACAAATCTACCATCTTTTTTCAAGAATATTCCTTTTACAGACAATCCTTCACCAACAGATAATGGCTTGTGCTCCTTTCTTTCGTTCAAATCCTTTAAGTACAAGGCTTATTGAACTTCTTCAAAGGTCAGGGACTCTTTTCCATACAAGAGATTTTCTTTGAAGTGAGCACGAGATCTTGGAAAAACATACAACATAATGAATACAAAGACTGCTTAGCCAAGACTTTGTTTTTATTCATCTTGAATGAATAAAAAGCTTGATTCACGTAGAGACGATTGACCAAATATTTTTTCATATACAAACCTTGGAGTTTGCTCTACACACCCGCTACAGTTTTCTCCTTTGACACTTGCCTCAGAACCTTATCACCAAGGCTCGAGATGATTGCACTACGGGATTTCTCGATCATTGTCGTCTTCTCCTTCTCTGTTAGGGAAACATCCATATTTTTTATCCTTTGAATACTTCTAACAAACCCTGCTGAACCAGTAAGACTTGAATCTTCAAATGCCACAAACCAAAATCATTCACACCGGTGAATTTCTGAATCTCATACTTTATTGACGAAATCTTCTGCTCCACGTTCACCGTACTAATATGTTATGAAATTGATGATAGAGTAACATAGTATGATCAATTTCTTTATCATCAAGAAACCCATAAAGTAAAGAAAAAAGAGAAAAAGAGAAAGACAATTCAAATTTGGTTTAAACCCTAAATTCTTGAATCAATTACACATTAGGAACAATGTTTACAATTGAATCTCAACCACACCACTTTCTCCCTCAGATAAGGTTTATCAGGGATTTATGAAGAAGTGATTACTAGTATGCTATTTATAAGAAAACTAAACTCTAGCTTTCAACAACATACTAATCAATTGGCCTAACAGATTGGCCCAATTTAACATTTTAACTTAAGAAACTAACTAACTTAGACGTCTGCATGCTATAATAGACTTTGACTATGATATGCACATCTTCAACTACTACCAAACCATGAAGATATCCCTATCGAGGTTAGAGTTTAATTCAAATACCACAAGTATTTTATTAATAGTTGGTGGGACGTACGCTCAAACCAAATTAAGACTACTAATATGACCATTATGCACATATAATAATTGGTAACAATTTTTTCTCATATTGGACGAAATGGTGGAGGTTGCGGTCTGAAGCTTATTCTTGTGTTAGGAAAACTATATTAAGGTTTACATGTGTCTATGTGTTTGGATTCGAGTCGTGAGATAAGGAGACTAAGTCAGATTATAGACCCATTTGAAGGTGGCGGTTGCTTATGATTCTTATGTTAAGGGATATGGACTGATATAAAACTTATGACTCATGAATCTGATCTCAAACATGAATAGACTAATGATGCAACTATTGTTAGGATGGTCACAACATATATATCTTCCATAGTCTCAAATTCAAGCTCCATAAATCCTTATAATTATATCAAACCAATAAATGGTTAAAAACATTGTTGTTTGTATTTTTATTAAAACTATCATATTTGATACGTCCCTTTAAAATTGGGCCATAGCCCCATGTTTAGGGGGGTTGAATTTATAATATTGCTGTAAGATGCTTTTAAAACTAAAGTTGGATCCATAGGCCCTGATGACATTCAGTCATACAACTTATTTTAGTAGCAATTTTTTTTTTAGTATTTTAATTATTTTTTAGGCAATTTTACTTAAAATAGATCAAAGAATGACAAGATTTGAGACATTGTGGAAAAGCTCAATTTGATTAAAAATCGCTCTAACTAAAAATATTTTACGTTGTCTTCATTGCTGAAGTTATATTGACAAGAAATGGAACGAGATTTCAACACAAAAATGGAAGGAAAAAAATAAGAATTGCAAATAAATCAATCAATTTCCCTAAGATTCTTGAAGCCAAAAATGTCTTTGAATTAACTTATGGAAAAATGCAATGCGCTAGGAGCATGGTACAGAACATTTCAAGTTTTGATGTGCTTGCCACATTAATGTAAGTCACGAAATGTGTCACATTTGATGAAAAGTGTCGTGCGAGTAAAAAAGATATAAAGAGCAAAATGATTCCTAAGCCTATGTTATTAAACTTCATCAACAATATCATCACACTTCCTTTATATCAACCATCTTCTTAATTTTTGTTGTTGTGAGATACATTTTTCTTGTTTGTCCTTACTTGAGTCTTTGAATTCTTTCTAACACCCTCATCAATCCACTTTTCTTCTTCCATTTTTATTCCCATTTGTTGATTTTGATGCATATTCTTTGTGTTTCTTAAAGAACTTGGCTTGTAGAGCTTATCTTATGCATTAAACAAGTGACTCCAAACGCGATAGGGGATGAATATATTATGAAGTGCAAAATCCAAGATTAATTTAAAATTTATTATTTTGGAAAACAATTTATGTTGGTGCAGAGATAAAGCAGTAGAAAATATAAATAAAGATTTAGAGAGGAACAAAAATTAAACAACGGAAATTGAGAGATATGGATAAAGACATTGTATCAAAATTATAGAGGTTCAGGCTACCACTTGGCCTACTCCTCTCCCTAATAATTTCTTCTTGACAATTCCACTAAAATAAAATCTTCATCTTTTACGGATATAGCCACAAACCTTATTACAAAAGATGAATGGTTTTACACAAGTTGATCCCCTAAACCAAATGGAGCTTTTGACAACTGAGCTCTCAAATAAAACATATTTTAATGGCTGATCTCAAGAATCAAACATAGATTTTTCCAAGAAAATCTTAAAAACCAAACAAGATAAGGGAACTCTTGAAGAAAAACATTGATGCACGAACACTAACACAATCAAACTCTCACAAGTATTTTTCACTCACAAGACACTAAGGCAACTTTAGTGAAAGAACATAAAAAGGAACGGAAAAAGAGTAATATATATATATATATATATATATATATATATATATATATATATATATATATATATATATATATATATATATATATATATATATATATATATATATATAAATATAAATATATATATATATATATATATATATATATATATATATATATATATATATATATATATATATATATATATATATATATATATATATATATATATATATATATATATATATATAAAGATAGTAGAAATCCAAATTTTAGTGTGATTTAAAATGAGGAGGAAACCTTTATTTATAGGATAAAATATAAATAAAAAAGTAAAAAGATCCATGTTTTTTTTAGTGCACATAACCGATTATAACCTAGGATTAATTGATTATGCAGGCCAAATATGGGAGGTTTTCAAATTTGTTGTCATTAACCGATTATAAGCTCCTTTAAACTATCATGAGGCATTACAAAAGATATAATCGATTAACCCTAGTGTTTTAGTCGATTATTTTGTTTAAATATCACTTCTAAAGGTTTATTCAACCTACCAGTCAAGTAGATACGTTCGTAAAATATTTTCATATGATTTTATAAAATGAGAGAGGCTTCAAAAGAATTTTGTGTGTGTGTGAGATTTGCCTTAGCATCTTAGGAGACACTCTTATACTTTTACAATACACTTATCACTGAGACACAAGACCAAACGAGCTTTCACACTTCCTCTCTTTCACAACCTTGAAGTTGTAAGACTCTTTGCTAGATTCATCATTGATTCAACACTTCATTGGAGACTTTACGTCTTTTACGTGATGAGGCTTGATATGATTTATTTAATAGACACCATCATTGGAGGTTTTTTTATTAGAGATCTTTAGGGACTCCACTTAACACCGCTTTACATTAGGTGTTGCTAGCATCAAAACCAATAAGATCATATGTTACTAATAACATCTGCAGATAATTGTATATGCAGACATATAGCTTTGCACCATGGCATTCTCACAATTCCTTTGCTTCAACCTTATCTCGTGGGCTTCCAATGATGTTTGCAAATCTTCAAGCTTCATCTTAGATAGTTCCATGGATTCTTCAATTTCCAAGACTATGTGATAAAATTTGGCAGTTAAGGCTCTCAAGAATTTTTAAACCATTTGCAATTCAATGATATTATCAGCACATGAGTTCAGTTGATTGGTTTTCAACAGTAATCTTGAGAAGGAATCTACACCTTCCTCATTATCATTCATCTACGTGTTCTCATACTCATTCCTTAAAGATTGTAGCTTCACCTTCTTCAGTTCCGCCTTCTTCGATTTCTCATCACCTTCATACACATTCTTGAGTGTATCTCACACACCATTATCTATTTCTTCCTCAATAATATTCTCAAAGATGTTTGGATTCACAAATTGATGGATAAAGAACAAACATTTCACATATTTATTTCCTAATTCACAATGAATAAACTTTTGTGTGTCAAATGTGTTGACTTCCAATGCAGGCAAGCCACCATTCATGATTTCAAACTATTGGAAGAAATAGATAAAAGTTGTTGTAATTTTATTCCTTAGCCAAAGACTGGTTTATATAATGAGTACAATAAAAATACTTAATTCTCTCCTTAATGGAGAATAAAAGAAAACAAATGACAATAAACGTAAACAATTAAATATGGAAATAAAATATTTTCCAACACTCCCCCTCAAGTTGGTGCATAGATATCTATCATGCCCAACTTGTCTATCAAATACTCAAAGGTAGGTTTTGCCAAACTTTTGGTCAAGATATCTGCAGTTTGCTGACTTGAAGTCACGAAAAATAGACATATGATTCCAGCATCTAACTTCTCCTTTATGAAGTGTCGATCAATCTCAATATGTCTGGTTCTAACATGTTAAACTAGATTATGAGCTATGCTAATAGCAGCTTTACTGTCAGAGTACAACTTTAATGGAAGCTCAACTTTCATCTTAAGTTCTTTTAAGACTCTAAGGATCCATAATCCTTCACAAATACCTTGAGACATAACTCTAAACTCGGCCTCTGCGCTACTCCTTGCTACAACGCCTTGTTTCTTGCTCATCCATGTGACAAGATTACCCAAAACATAGGTACAATATCCATAGGTTAATCTTTTATCGTTGACTGAACCTGCCCAATCAACATCGGTGAAGATAAACACATTCCTTTCACGAGTCTTCTTAAAAAATAATCCTTTTTCAGGATTTCCCTTCAGATATCTCAGTATCCTATAGACTGCCTCAAGATGTTCTTCGAAAAGGGAATGCATAAACTGACTCACTACACTGGCTGAGAAAGTAATATCAGGTTGGGTGTGTGACAAATAAATCAGTTTCCCAACCAATCTCTGATATCTTCCAGTATTAACAGGAACATTACCTTCTCCCTAAAGTTTAGCATTAGGATCCATAGAGGTATCTGCAGAACGACATCCACTCATTCCTGTTTCTTTCAATAAGTCTAAAATTTATTTCTACTGTGAAACCATAATACTATTCTTTAACCGAGCAACCTCCATGCCTAGAAAATATCTCATGAATCCCAAGTCCTTGATTTCAAAGTCTACTTCCAATTTATCTTTTACCCTGGCCATTTCCACTGTATCGTCTCCAGTAAGGACAATATCATCAATATAAACAATCAGAACAACAACTTTCCCATCGTTGGAGAATTTTGTGAACAAGGTGTGGTCAACCTGTCGTTGAATGTACCCTTGATTCTTCATGGACTGAGTGAATTTTTCAAACCAAGCTCTAGAAGACTGCTTTAATCCATACAAAGACTTGTTTAGTTTGCATACATTTGATCCAAATTTATTTTCAAAACTAGGAAGAATGTCCATATATATACTTCTTCTTCTAGATCACCATTAAGAAAGGCATTCTTAACATCTAACTGATGTAGGGGCCAATCCAGGTTAGCAGCAAGAGATAAAAGAATTCTTATAGTGTTCAATTTTGCAACAGGAGCAAATGTGTCTGAGTAGTCTATACCATAGGTCTGAGTGAAGCCTTTAGCCACCAAGAGAGCCTTGTACCTTTCAATTGACCCATCTGAATTATACTTCACAATAAACACCCATTTGCATCCAACTGTCTTCTTGCCACCTGGTAGCGACGTAATACTCTAAATTTTGTTCTTTTCAAGATCTTTCATCTCCTCAAGTACAACTTCCCTCCACTTTGGAATTTCTAGAGCAACCTGTACACTTTTTGAAATTTCTATAGTAGACAATTTTGAGGTGAAGGAAGACATAAATGAAGACAAATTTGAATATGAAATAAAATTGGGCATGGCGTGTTTAGTGCAAGATCTGACAGGTTTTCTAATGGCAACATGATCACCTATATCAGGATACAAAATACGACTCTCAGAAACAAAGATAGACTTACCTTTCCTTTTGTTAGGAGATTGATCATTCCTCAGTTCAGATTCCTGGCAGTGTTGAGATATGGAATCGTCCCTTTGTTTATGGTGCTTTTTCATAAAAACCTTCCCTTTCCAAGTCATGTTTCCTAATTTGAATCTGTTTTCTTGAAGTGACTCATTATTTTGTAGCATTTCAATTAGATCATCATTATCATCGTTTTCAGGATTCTCATTATTTTCTACAAGAGAAAATGTAGGCTCGGATTCACAAGGCTCCTTACTCATAACTGGAGTAGGATCAGATACAGAATCATGGCCATTTTCTGTTGGTGCAGATGTAAAAGTCTCAGAATTTTGTGGTACAGGCAAAGATAAAATTTTCAAAAAACTCATGTCCTCAATTTGAAACGAGTCTTCCTACATCTCCCCCCCTTGGAGATGAATGTCATCAAAGAAAGGTTTATTTTGAAAAAATGTAACATCCATAATGACAAACATTTTCTTGTTTTTTGGATCAAAACATTTATATTCTTTTTAGGTTTAGGAGTATCCAACAAAGACACATTTTATAGCACGTGGCTCAAGTTTTCCAACATTTTTATGTTCATGAACAAAAGTTGTGCAACCAAAGATTTTTAAACTCAAATCAGTTAAAATATGAGTACTAGGAAAACATTCTTTGAAGACATTAATTGGAGTTTGAAAATTGAGAATTTTGGAGGGATTCTGTTAATTAAATACGCAGCTGTTAAAATAGCTTCGCCCCACAAATAATTTGGTACTTTATTCGAAAAAAAGTAGAGCTCTAGCAACCTCCAATAAATGTCTATTTTTCCTTTCGGTCACTCCATTTTGTTGAGGAGTATTAGGACATGAACTTTGATGTACAGTCCCATTTTTTAGAAAAAAATCATCCAGGATAGTATTAAAATATTCTTTGCCATTATCACTTCTAAAAACTTGGATATTTGTTTGAAATTGTTTCTGCACCATTGAAAAAAAAATTCTTTACAGCCTGGAAAACATCTGATTTCCCCTTTAACAAGTACACCCAACATACTCTTGTATGGTCATCTACAAATTTGATAAACAAATTTTTGAGAGAGTGTGTACTAGTACGGTTAAGGCCCCTAACATCACTGTGAATAATAGAAAACGATTTTGATGGTTTATAAGGCTATATTGAAAAGTGAGAACGATGATGCTTTGCAAACTCACATGCTTCAAATTTAAACGAAGAAAAATTCTTATTGTGAAATAACTTAGGAAACAATTGTTTTAAATAACAAAAACTAGGATGACCTAATCTTAAATGTCATACCATAATGTTGTCATCTTTATTATTCAAAATAGAAAAAGACTCCAAGCAGGAACTTATTGTTAAAGGTAGTTGTGATGCAGATCCAATGTCAAGGTAGTAGAGTCCTCCACTCCCCTTAGCACTGTCAATCATCTTCCCCGAGTTCAAATCCTGAAAGACACAGTGGGATCGGAAAAAATTAGCTTGACAATTTATATCTTGGGCTAATTTACTGACGAACATTAAGTTATACGATAAGTTTGGAACATGAAGGATATTTTTAAGAGTTAATATTGGAGACAAGACAACTGACCCTTTACCTGCAATGGCTGAAAAAGAGCCATCTGCAATTTTTATTTTTTGATTACCTGCACATGGACTATATGAAGAGAACAAAGTAGATTCACCTGTCATGTAATCAGAGGCACCTGAATCTACTATCCAAGTATGACTGGGACTGACACTAAGAAGTGCAGAATTACCTTTTGTTGCTATATAGCAAGAAGGGGTTTGAGACTCGAGGAGTTTGTACAGTCTGTCTAGTTGTTCCATAGTAAAATGGAAGTTGAGTTATAGGGGATTGCTGCCCTTGATTAGAATTACTAGCCTGAAATGCACGACCACCTTTCTTCTTCTAGTTCGGAGGTTTGCCTTTGAGCTTCCAACATGTTTCACGTGTATGCCATTCGCGCTTGCAGTGACCACACCAAGGAACTTTATCTGACCTTCTTCCCTTGTCAAGGTTCCTAGTAGCCAGAGATGAACCTTCAGATTCAGAGGTTTGTGGTGTCTTGCCTATCATAATTCCTTGTCGTGCCTCCTCCCTTCTTATTTCTGCAAAAGTTTCATGAAGAGTTGACAATGGTATTTTTCCTAAAACTCTATCTCTTACCTCATCAAGGTCTTTATTGAGCCCAGCGAGAAATATGAATACAAGATCATTTTCTTGCCTCTTGAGAAACAAAACATTGTCTTCTGTACACCTCCAATTGTCATCATAACAAAGATCCAACTCTTGCCATAGTGTCTACAACTCATTCTAATAAACGGTTACACTCCTGTTACCTTGTTTCGCATGCCATAACTTTGATTTTAAACCAAATATTTGGGAGGAGTTTTGAATATCAGAGTATGTTCCCTAACAGCTTCCCACGCATCCCTTGCGGAAGGCAAAAACATGTAAGACTTACCTATTCCAGTTTCCATGGAGCTTACCAGCCACACAATAATCAAAGAGTTTTCAGATTTCAATTGTTTGTAACGAGGATCTCCTGATGTCGGTTCAACTACTGCTCATGTTAAGAAACTAAGTTTCTCTTTGCTATCAAACACCAACCGAACGGTTTGAGCCCATTCATTATAGTTATTCTCATTCAGTTTAGGAATATTGACCTTGAGGGAGTATGAGAAGCCCTCTTGATCATTACCACATATGTTGGAATAACTATCACCAAAGACAACGTTCCTGTTTCCATTGTTGCCGTTATTACTGCCAAAAACAATGTTAATATCTTCATTATTGCCACTATTTGTGATCACTGGCGGTTCCTCTCATTTTCCGTTTCCGCGGCCACCTCCGTTACTACGGCCATCACCGTTGTTATTCGCCATAAGAGATTATACGGGTATGTGAATCGAATCGGGTAAAAAAGCGGGTCGAACAAATTTTTTTTCCGACCCTACGCCCCGAACCCCACTAGTTGTAGAAAGCTTTACGGTAACCCTAATCTAGAGCTCTCGATACCATATTGGAAGAAATAGATAAAAGCTGTTGTAATTTTATTCCTCAGCTAAATGCTGATTTATATAATGAGAATACAATAAAAATACTCAATTCTCTCCTTAATGGAGAATTAAAAAAAATGACAATAAACGTAAATAATTGAATATGGAAACAAAATATTTTCCAACACAAACACATATTGAAATCTGAATATGACTTTCATTTGCGCACATCATCTATTTTAGTGTTCTTCTTTGAATAATGGCAAGATTTGTGGGTAGCTAATTAGAGGTTGTGCTTTCATTTTCCATTGATGAAAGTTTTTATTGAACCAATGGTACCAATTTGTTAGGATTACTTATTTTGCAAGGTAATATATATATATATATATATATATATATATATATATATATATATATATATATATATATATATATATATATATATATATATATATATATATATATATATATATATATATATATATATATATATATATATATATATATATATATATATATATATATATATTCTAAGTGAAATTAGAGAAGACAAAATTAATGATGACGTTGGTGTATATTGTGAAAGATTAATGGACTAGGATAATTGTATTTGTCTAAAAAGAGATGGTCAGTGATAAAATAACCTAAATTGATTACAGTAAATGTTGGACGAGTGTCTGAAACAGGATTGGTTGCTTGATTGGGCTTGGGTCTCTCTACCCGAACATAAATCTTTGATCTATTTCATTTAATACTTGTGACAATTGAGGAGTCTAAGGAGTAATGACTTGGAGATATCAATAAAAGGGAGAAAATTATCTCCCCTATAATTTGAGCAAGAATCGCTCTTCCTCAATTTCATCGTTTCTGATTAGGAGACTGGAGAAATCGTTTCTTCAGCTTTCTAATTTGTCCAAAGGATTCTCTTTATAAATATCTCAATACCATAATTAGGGAGAGATTTTTAATTAATTCTAAATTAAATGCACATAATCTCTCTCTCTCTCTCTCTCTCTCTCTCTCTCTCTCTCTCTCTCTCTCTATATATATATATATATATATATATATATATATATATATATATATATATATATATATATATATATATATATATATATATATATATATATAATTCAATAGAGTGTAAACTTAGCTGTTTGAATTGAATTTAAAGAGAAAAAGAGAAAGGCCATAATATTCTTGCAGATAGATATTATTCTTTCTTTTGGATTGACTAAACGGAAATTGTTCTCTAGATGAATAATTAAAGGTTTCCTCATGGTTTGAAGAAGTCAAAATGCATATATATGATTATTATGAAGCATCTTCACTATACACGCATAGTCAAATGTTCACAAAAAGTTATACTCTTATTTTTAGCTTTTCAATTGAAAACTGCAATTCAATCAATGTCTGTCCTGACTTCGATTTTAAGTCGTGCTTTCAATCAAATTTCTCCTGATATGAAATTCGACAATCTTCAATTCCTTGTTGGTAAGTTGATGAAGCTTTTCTGATTGGAACAATCTAGAAAGTCTTTTTAGAGTTAGTGCTACTTTTATCAGTTTAAATTATGAAGTTAATTACTCCAACCATCTCACAATATAAGTTAGTCATAGAAGAAAATTGAATAATAGGTGATAAAGAGATCGATAGAAATTAAACAATAAAATTTAATTGATATTTGATATTTTAAAACTAATACATACATTTGTGAGATTCCAAATTCGAACCCGCAACAAAGTGTCCAACATAATAATAATAATAATAATAATAATAATAATAATAATAATAATAATAATAATAATAATAATAATAATAATAATAATAATAATAATAATAATAATAATAATAATAATAATAATAATAATAATAATAATAATAATAATAATAATAATAATAATAATAATAATAATAATAATAATAATAATAATAATAATAATAATAATAATAATAATAATAATAATAATAATAATAATAATAATAATAATAATAATAATAATAATAATAATAATAATAATAATAATAATAATAATAATAATAATAATAATAATAATAATAATAATAATAATAATAATAATAATAATAATAATAATAATAATAATAATAATAATAATAATAATAATAATAATAATAATAATAATAATAATAATAATAATAATAATAATAATAATAATAATAATAATAATAATAATAATAATAATAATAATAATAATAATAATAATAATAATAATAATAATAATAATAATAATAATAATAATAATAATAATAATAATAATAATAATAATAATAATAATAATAATAATAATAATAATAATAATAATAATAATAATAATAATAATAATAATAATAATAATAATAATAATAATAATAATAATAATAATAATAATAATAATAATAATAATAATAATAATAATAATAATAATAATAATAATAATAATAATAATAATAATAATAATAATAATAATAATAATAATAATAATAATAATAATAATAATAATAATAATAATAATAGTAATAATAATAATAATAATAATAGTAATAATAATAATAATAATAATAATAATAATAATAGTAATAATAATAATAATAATAATAATAATAATAATAATAATAATAATAATAATAATAATAATAATAATAATAATAATAATAATAATAATAATAATAATAATAATAATAATAATAATAATAATAATAATAATAATAATAATAATAATAATAATAATAATAATAATAATAATAATAATAATAATGATAATAATAATAATAATAATAATAATAATGATAATAATAATAATAATAATAATAATAATAATAATAATAATAATAATAATAATAATAATAATAATAATAATAATAATAATAATAATAATAATAATAATAATAATAATAATAATAATAATAATAATAATAATAATAATAATAATAATAATAATAATAATAATAATAATAATAATAATAATAATAATAATAATAATAATAATAATAATAATTGTTTAAACCTTACATATTAGGATAAATTTATTTTTGTAAAGTAAATTATAATCCCTAAATTCCTAATAGTAAAAACTATTTAAAAAAATTATTTGTTCATATCAAGATTTTCTACAAATTTGTAGACGTGATTATTAATTCATTTTCAAATATACTTTTTTAAATACTATCAATTTATTTTAAAAAATAAAATATATCTACAAACTAAAGGGTCTTGTATAAAAACACAGTGGAAATACTTTACGAATTTAATTGAAGTGCACCGACTGTCAATTAATCAAAGATGTTGGATGATAGAGGAAATTTGACTTTTATTTTAACAACTTATAAAACAGGCTTAATACCTCTTTTAGTCACCTAACTTTAGTCATTGTTTCGGTTTGGTCCCTTAAGAAAAAAAACGTTACATTATGGTCTACTAACTTATACTCAATTACATATTTTAATTATTTCTGTTAGTTTTTGTTGAAAAAATATTAAAATCTGCCTTGTTTGACTTTAAATGGCTGAGATGGAATTTGTGTATTTATTTTAATGGCTGAGGTGGAATTTATATTACACTTAAGTTTCATTTGAAGAAGATGAAACGTATTAGGGCATATTGACATTGTTGGATGAAAGCTTAGTCTGAGAGAAGACGATAGCAACATTGTTGACACTGTTGACAACAACCCTCCATTGAAGACGAACTTCATTGAAGACGACGATAGCAACACTATTGACAACAACCATCCATTGAAGATGACGATAACAATACTATTGACAACAACCCTCCATTGAAGACGAACTTCATTCATCAATAGTTAGCAGAAAAAACTCTAAGGTACGAACTTGCACAAATAAGTTACTAAAAATGTTAACTTTCTTCTTTACCCAACTTACTTAGTACTTCTCATACTATAGGTAGGTTGATCATGTTATGTAGGGTTAGAGGAGATATGGGATGTTGATCCTGATTACTGGAGTTACTTTGAAATATTGAACAAGTTAAAAGAGTTAGGTTACCCTACTATAGATAGACTTTGGTATTATTATGACATGTTGGCTAATGATATAGTTCAGTTAGAAAATGACAAGGAGACTGATAGGATGAGAACAATTGCAGTGGTAATTGAGAATGCCATTTGTATGTTGCATATCTTGTATCTGAACCTGATGTTATTGAGAAGCCTATACTCTCACTACCAGATGAGACCATATTGAGTGAAGATATGTTTGGTGAAGGGCCTGATATGGTTAATAATCAAGATGGGACCATAATGGTTGAAGATGTGGTTGGTGAAGTACAGGAAATGGGAAGTAATGAAGGTGGGACCACAATGGCAGAAGATGTGGTGGAAGAGGTGACAACAATTGAGGAAAATGTGGAGAATGTGGTGGAAGAGGTGACAGCAATTGAGGAAAATGTGGAGAATGTGGGGACCAGCTGTGAAATTGAGGAGAATGTGGGTCAAGAGGAGACAAACTGTAACAATATGGATGATGTGGGAACCACCTGTGAAATTGAGGAGAATGTGGGTCAAGGGATGAATGTTAAGTAGAGGAAAACAATGAAATACTGAACTGTAACCAACAAGAAAATGAAGTAGTTAACCGTAACCAATGAGAGGTGGCAGAAGGTGGAAGTGATGACAGTGCTTTGAATATTAATTTTGAAGACTTAAAGAATGATATAGGTATTGATGGAGAGATAGCAATTGATGAGGATAAAGTGAATACAATAAGTAAGAAGAATGGGAAAAGTAAGGCAAAAGGCAAGGGGAAAAGTAATGGGAAAGGTAATGGAAAAGTTAAGGGGAAAGGAAAGAGTAATGAAAAATGAAAGGGAAAAGGAAATGGGAAAGGTAAGGGGAAAGGGAAGGAAAAGGTCATTGCTATGAATGAAGGTGCTAATATTGATGGTGAGGTCAATCTGGAGAATTTTAGAGGTTTAAGTGACATTGAGGAGTACGACAGTAATAAATTGCCTATTGAGTATGACAATGAGAATGATGAGGTTGTAAATGATGATTTTGTAACATTTATGTTAGAACAAGATTTAGTTCTGCCATATATCTCTAAGTTTTGATAATAACAAAGTAGTATTTGTGTGAGAACAATCTTGGTACACTAACGTTTGATAATAACAATTCTGATAGAGAAAGCTCTGACTCTGATAGAGACTATGTGCAACATCACTCTGATATGACAAAAGTCGCTTCTGTGTCATAGAAGCAAGTCTGCTTATTATCTACTCACATTTAGAATGAATATAAGAATACAATATGTTGTTGTTGTAGTGCCCTCTTGGATTTTGGTTCTGAGCGTGACTCTGATGTCGTACTTCTGAAGGTTGTCTAGCTTCTGAAGTCATTATCTTCTGAAGACTAAGTGCTGAAGACTCTGAAGACAAGGTTCTGCTGAACAAAGTTCTGAAGACTCTGAAGACTTGAGTTTCTGAAGATTAAGTGCTGAAGACACTGAAGATAAAGTTCTGCTGAACAATGTTCTGAAGACTTAAGTTACTAAAGACCAAGGGTTCTAAAGACTGTGTGTTTAAGACTCTGAAGACAAGGTTTTGGTGAACAAGTTCTGAAGACTCGAGACTTTGAAGACCCGGTGATCAACTATTTTACTCATGCTTCAATCATCTCTATTCAGAATCCTCTTATGTACATAAGATAAGATCAAACGTTTACGAGGGAGATAGTACATAGTACATATCAAACATGTTTTATTACACTACCATTCCACTATCCTGATTTGGTGGTACAAAGGACAACTTTTGTGTACGTTTTCCATCCCTACGTAACAACATTATTTCAAGTCGCCAACAATCTAAAGGATATTCCTGATCTGCCCTCCAATGGATCTTTTTCTGGCTATATAAGGACTTGATTACTTAAAGAAAACAAGGAGTATGAATGACAAAAAGTAGACGAACTACGAAGAACTGAAGAAACAGTATTGAAGCACCACAATACAAAGAAAGAATATTGTTCATATTGTATAAGTTTTCTTTAAGTTATTTGAGCTATTAATAGTGTTTATATCTGCTTGTGTAGAAGCAATTCATTATAAACATTTTTGTTCAAACAGTTGTTTGTGATTCCTTAAGGGACCAGTTAGGTCAGAATTCTTAAGAAGAGACAGTTAGTCTTTTGTTTGTTAGTCACCAGCGGTTGCTAGTGTAGTGTAATTAGTTGATTATAGTGGATTAAGTCCTTGTGTATAAGGTGAAATTACCTTGGCAGGTGGACTGGATTAGCTTGATAGTTTTTAAGTGAACTAGGATATATCGTGTGTTTTTCTATCTTGTTAGTTTATTTGTGATCTTTGTTTGTGTTTCACAAAAAGCTTTCATTTTAAAAACCCAATTCAAACCCTCCTTCCTTGTGTTTTCTCACACCTTCAATTTAAGCTTCCAAAAAGAATGGAAGCTTAAAGGTTAACTCTCACCTAAAATTTCAATTGTTAGCCAATTGTTTTAATATTACCATCAATCTTACTTAATTATGAATACAGGGTTTGTTTTCAACTCTTGATGAATTACTTGGTAATGTTGACTAGAGATTCTGTGTTAGGTATTATGTTTACTTAAATGTTGCATATGACCTACTTGGTTATTCTTAATTACTTGCATGACCTACTTGGTTTACTTACACTATGTATTGCAGACATTTATATAGTAACTTCAGGAAGAAGTTCCCTAGCCTGAAATTGAAGGAATTGATGTGGAGGGCTGCATGAGGCAGTTATGTAAATGCTTGGGAGAAAATAATGCTTGAAATCAAGGGAGTCAATGAAGAGGCCTTTAAACATCTCGTCAAAATTCCACCAAGATTCTGGAACAAATCAAGGTTCCAACCAAGTTCAGGTTTAGACACTTTGGTTAACAATATGTCCGAGGCCTTCAATTCTGTGTTTGTAGCTGCTAGATCCAAGTCCATTGTGATAATGCTTAAAGAAATTAAAGTTTATCTAATATAGATATGGGAATCCAATTGGCAAAATATTGCTAAATATGAGGCCATCATACTACCTAACATCAAGAAGAGGATGGAAAGGGAGCCACAGAAAACCAATCATTGGATTGTGAGCTAACATGGTTGATTTGATGAATATTACTTTCAAATGGCTACTTTTTTTACATTGAATAACATTAAAATGACTACTGGTTTACATGCATGTAGGTGAATATGACTATGAGATAAGGCATACTTCACTCGATGAGAAATGTATGTTGTGAACCTTTACTAGAAAGAATGCTCATGTAAAATATGGATGCTGACTAGACTTCTATGTTATCATGCAATGTCTTGCATGAAGGATCAACTTTTAGAGATTGATGACTTTGTACCTGAATGTTACAAGAAGGAACAATGTTCAGCTTGCTATGCACCTGTTATATTTCCACTTAATGGGGATGCCTTGTGGGTAAAGACTAATGTTGTTGATCTTCAGCCACCACCAATAAAGAGGCAGCCTGGAAGGCCAAAGAAAAAAAGGAATAGGGAAGCTGGAGAAATGGTGAGGGATGAGACACACGTGAAAAGGGAAAGACATGGTATCAAGTGTAGTCATTGCCACAAGGAGGATCACAACAAGGTCACTTGTAAACTACCACAACCACAAGCTTCTCCAAGTCAGGTACAACAAGCAACAACTCAGCCACCCTAACCAATTGTTACAAGTAAGCCACCACCACCAGTTGTTACAAGTCAGCCACCACCTAAAACTATAAAAAAAAAAACTTCATAAGGGTGGCAAGTCTGTTACAAGTCAACTTTGATCATTATTATAACGTCTGCTCAGATTTTGTAATGTCATTTTGTTATGCCTTTTAATGGCCTCTGTTTTGTTTTTGTAAGGCACATTTTGGAATGTCATTATGTAAGGCACATTTTGGCTAATTTACAATGGGCCATTTGTTTTGTAGTTGTACCACATTTTGGAATGTCATATTAATGTCTTATAGTGACCTTTTGTTATTGAAACAGTTATGTATCAAACTTCATATCTGTTAATGAAATTTGAAATGGCTTATAATGCCAAGTTATATTGTTGTATGGTTTTCATAAAGTCCCTTAATTTTATAATTTGTTTCAAATTGGCCTATTTCTATTTTGATTCATCCCAATTATTAGTCTTTGAGTGGCATTTTTAACACGTTAAATTTTGAGACAAATTTGTACTAGTTATGTATCACAAAATTGTATCAGTTATGTAACACATATAGTTATGTTGAAATAGACACAAACATTATTCATTAAACCAACTTAACAATACATTATTCATTAGACAAACTTTAAAAAAAACATTGAAAATGTTAAAACATAACATTGAACTACCCTAATTCTAATTGAAATACATTGTTACGAACACAAGGTTCAACCCTAAGCTCAACATCCCAACCACAATGGACATTTCCAACCATCCTCTAGCGTAGATAACCTCATTCTTCAATTTGTTAATTTTTTTATTTTGTCTTTCAAGCTTCAAATCCCTTTCATCAACAAACTCATCACCTAACCACTTGAAGAAATTACAACCCTTTTCAATGTGATTTCTATAATTTCTACAACCCAATAATTTCTCTCCTTGTTGACAGTGTTCACATCATTCACTATTCTAAGAATACTTTCATTTTGGCAAAAAATACTCAATTCTCTTGTTTCTACGAATCACGGATCCAGATGTACCATAGCTTTGGTTGTTTGAAGTTGAAACATTGCTTAAAATCTTTGACATTGAACCCTAATTTGGAGAAGAAAATGGAAGATGGAAGAAAAAAGAAATAAGATGGTGATTTAACCCTAATTTGAAGAAGAAAGTGGAAGAAGAGGAAATATGGAAGATGATGGACACAACAAATGGAAGATGATGGAATCCAAGAACCCTATGTAACATAATATAACCATGTGCTGATGTGCAATTACAAATTTGCTTACTTGGAATGTCACCTCACACAATGATAACATTTTTTGACACAAACTAACGGAAGAGACCAAATGGTTTAACAGAACTTAAGTTAAAGGATCATTATGTAACGTTTTTTAGTTCGGGGACCAAAGCGAAACTTCGCTCAAACTTTAGGGACCCAAGGACTAATTATGCTTATAAAATAATACAAATGGATGATAGTGATGAACTGATAGTGTTAAACTTTTTATGCTGTGCATAGTAATTAATCTCATAATTTATAACATCAATTTATTACATTATACGTTATCATCTGGATTCAAACATATAAACTCACTATTGTATGTAGAATTTATAATGATTATTGTCAATTTACATAAAAATTTTATAAAAAAAAGGTCCTTTATAACGGTCAAATTTATAATATTTTTTTATTACATAGACTAATAATTATTTTAATTTCAGTTAATAGAAATATTTTAATAATTAAAATTTAATTTATTATTTTAATTAATATAACTAATCGTTATTTTAAAAAGCATGCAAATCTCAAATGAACCGGTTAATTTAAAACAGTGTGTGTAATAAAAATTCTTTTTAATGCAGTAAATTAAATGAGAAGAAGGATAATTTAATTTTTTTATAAGAAAGTTCTTTTCATTAAGAAGAAAGAAAAGGAACAGAGACAAGGGTCCTTATTGGGGAAAGCCTCATAACCAAATTTTTGTGCCATTAAATTTTCCTAAGCTAACAAGATTATGGACATAAATATTTAACAGTTTAGACAAATACATGATGTACACAACCTTAAAACTATCAAATAATTGTTTGCAGTCAGCAACAATATAGCATCAAACTGAATCAAGTTAATACAGTCCACGATGTTGACTGCATTCGCCTGAATGAGAATTTTTTCAAGCTTCAAGTCTGGCGCTAGAAGGAGGCTTCATTTGATCGCTAAAAGCTCTGTAGCAAATGGTTCCACATAGATAAACTCTCTTCTACTGGATTCAATAAGCAATTCCTTGACATTATTATTTATGACACACCTAAAGGAAACAAAACCTTTCTGAAAAACTCCAGCATCCACCTGCAAAATGAACACATCGTTGGGAGCAAACTCAAGACCCTTATTCTGAATTATCCTCTTTTTGACCCAGAGTTCTGGATTCCATTTGTTAAATTCTAGCATACAATCAAAGCCTCCTCCGCCACTGAAATGGGGCTAACATGCTTTTGTTGGCAAACAATCACATTTCGAGCATTCCATATCTTGCACAACAAGGTACACACCAACTGAGAGTTAAAACCCTCCATATCGATTAGACAGTTAAGAAACTAGTCATTTATGTCCTTATCATCAAGAATTTTATAGCCTAATATAGAGGAGAAGAAGGGTTGCTTTGCCAAATCACATTGAAGGAACAGATGTTGCACAGACTCTGGACCACAATGATAGAATAGACAAAGAGTACCTAACCTAATTCCATTTATATAGGTTCACCTTAGTAGGGAGAATATTATTTGCAAGTCTCCATAAGAGGCTTCAAATTCTAGTCTGGACCAGGATTCTTGGCTAACTGTCAGTTCTCTCTGAGCCATTTATCCAACCCAATCCAAACCTTTTCTCCATTTCCAATTTTTCATCACGCGCCTTGAAATATCAATTCTTTTGCACTAAGAATGCTTATCCATGCATAACTCGACGCGAAACTTGGTGAACTATTCACAATAGAACCTCTAGGATAGACCTTCCTTTAAAAACTCTCCCCAATAGAGATTGTTCTCTTGTCAAGAGCCTCCAATAATGTTTCCTAAGCGAGATGAATTGAACCCACTGATTCCTTGAAATCCAATTCCTTATAGTCCTTTAGCATGAGCTAATTCATCCCAGCCCAGCCAATGAACTTTTTGCTCACCATTCTTTGAACCCTGCCAAAATTTTGCTAACATTACTTCAATTTCTTGGCAGCATGACTCCAAGAGTTTGTAGCAGCTCATTATGTAAGTTGGAATTGGTTGTTCAACTACTTTGATCAGAACTTATTTCCTCGCTCTAGAGAGAAACTTCTCTTTCCACCCATTGATTTTCTTCCACACCCTCTCAATGACTAAGGCGAAAATTTCTTTTTTTGATCTTCCAAACACAACTGGTAAACCTAGATACTTGAAATGACTTGTCATTGTCTTTACTCTCATCCTATTACGGATTAACTCATTATCTTTATGACAATTTGACTAAATGACGCTTTCGATTTATCCAAGTTCACCATTTGGCCGGAGGATTCTTGATACTTCCGGAGAATTTCCATGAGATAGTTAGCTTCCTTGGTATGAGCTCTGGAAAATAGCAGACTGTCATCGACAAAGAAAGGTGGCAGATCATATGAGCCTTTCTTGCAACTTGAATCCCATGTATCTTTTTGTTGCAAATCTCCAGTGTAACACCCCAAATTTAGAATTATGATGCTTATGTGTTTGTTTATGAATATTAGTGTTTTATCGTGTTTATTCATTAAATATTTGTGATTTGTTTTAACAATTAGATTATTGGTGGGAGTATAAGTCCTTAAGTTAGAATTATTTAGAATAATTAAATAATAGTTTGTGTGGTTTATTAATAAATAATAAGGAAAAAAATATAATTAGAAGTGTAGAGATTTAAGGGGCAATGAGGTAATTACAAGAGAATAAGTGAGGCCATATGAGGGAAAGCATAGAAAGGGTCTAGTGTTACTAGATAAAAAGGGAAACTATAGAGAAGTGAAATCATTCTACTAGTACGTGAAAATTTGAGAGAAAAGAGAAAAGAAGTTAGGGCAAGGAGAAAGCAAGAGAGCATCTAATAGTAAACTTTGAAGAAAGTAATTTCTAGAAGAATTCTAAGGTAAGGGTGGGTAATGGATGTCAATTATGAATGATATGAGGAAAGGATAGATGTAGGGTTTTGATTCTTATTGATTATTGATGATTATAATGGCTATTGATGAAATTGATGAAACTCATTGATCTTGATGTTGCATGATTATGTTGTGTTGTTGATGATAATGATTCTGTCGTATCTTATTTGTTAAATCATGTGTTCATGAATCACGTGTTGAATATATGAATTGATGATCGCATGATGTATGTATGATGTTAGGATCTCTAGATAGGTGTTGTAGACTATTATAATTGTTACATAATTGTAGTATTTTGAAATTTGAAACTGAGACTTTTTACAAAATCAAATTCGGAGATCCGGAAGGCCTCCAATTGCGAAAAATCGCATATTTCTGGTTTGCTGCCTTGGGGAAGTTTGCTAAGCGAAATGTAGTGAATATTAGCATAAGTCCCTGGTTTACCTTCGATGATGAGTTCGCTAAGAGAAATTTAGTGAGCAGCAGCGAAAGTTTGTTGAGCGAGCAGTAGCGAACCTATAGCGAGTGATGGTAGAATGGACGTAACTTTTGATCTGTAAGTCCAAATTGAGTGTCGTTTGAAGCGTTGGGGAGCTAATGCGCAGAGCTATAACATGATAGAAATAGGTGAATTGTTTTAATATTATTTCCATGCCTAATATTGTGAATTTGATCGTTTATATGTTCGGCTGATGAATTATTGTATCATTGTGATAATGTAATGTTATTATGCCTTGTTATAATGATAAAGTTTGATGTTTTCTCTATGGTGTTAATATTGATGATGATAATGCGATAATTTCTTTATGATGTTGCATTTCCAAATATATGTATATATACATGTTATGTTGATGATGATTATGTTGTTGATGACACACTTGACTAGCTGAGGTCAAACATATGTGTGTTGTTATTGTTGTTGCATGATTGAGAGCCCATGCATCCATGATGTCGAAACTTCGGTTCTATTTATGATGTGGCCTCGTTTCTTATGGTGATGGTTCAATTGTGAGTAGCTAATTCCTTTGTCCAGATAGTTAGTGAAGCTTACCTATGGTGATGGTAGCGATTTGTTGTGCTCCAGTTCAAGAGGAACCAATATCCTATGGTGGGGATCATGAACCTATGGTAGGGTTTAGAGAAAGAAATGAACCTATATGTTCATATTTGGTACCACATGCATTGCATCAGAGTTGTTGCATTAACATCCATTATGGCATTGCATGAGTTTTTTTGATAAAATATGATGTGATGATAATTGTGATTGCTATGTTACTATGTGTGAATTTTGTGGATGAAAATGAAATGTGAGCTATTTATGATGAATGAAGGTGTGAGTATATGTAATGTTAATGTTGTTGAATTGTAGACTATAATTGTTGAAGTTTACTTTTATCTTATTTTGTTTAAGATTAATTAAGATTACTCACCCCTTCTGTTTGAATGTTGCCTCTGCATGCGTAACACGTAGATACATAGGAGTAGACTCCAAGGAAGTAGTGTAAGCAAGCTATTGGAGCTCGTTTCAATTTGTCGTTATTCTGATCTGATTCATGTAACACTGGGTTGGGGTTGACGCTTTTCTTTTTAATTTCTTATGTTGTTTATTTCTTAGTATTTGCTAATAATTTCATGGTGATATTTTAATATGTTGAGTTGACTATTGAAGAAACTTATCTTTTGTTGATGTTATAGATGTTGGAGTTTAAGACTCAATTTTAGTTATAGAATTATAATTGAATTTCTTTATGATGAATCCGCTGCATTATTTTTAAAAGAACTTGATGTCATAAAAGCCTCATAAATGAGTATGTTCGATTTAATATATGTTTTTGTGTAACCTATGTTATGGAGCAGGATAATTGTGATTTTTATGAAGTGTGACACCCTTATGGTTGTATTTATATGATTAAATTAATCGTTAATTTCATGGGGGGTTTTAGATAGTGTTACATTCAGCCTTAGCATACTTGAAAGAACATCAGCATATAAAATGAATAAATAAGGTGACAGAGGATCGCCTTGGTGAAGCCCCCTCTCAGGAAGAAAGCCCTTGCTAGGTTGACCATTAATAAGAACATGGTAGGAGACAGAGGAGATACAACACCTAATAAGATTGACCATAGACTCCGGGAATCCCATTAATGTTAAGACCTCAACAACAAACTTCCACTCCAATATGTCATAAACCTTCAACATATCATGTTTCAAATCTATCATGCCTTTTTCCTTTTGGTCTTCTTTTCATCCAATGAAATACTTCCATGGAAATGAGGGCATGATCTATGATCAGTATCCACTTCACAAATGCATTTTGCTTTTCATCAATCACCTTGGGGAAGATTGTCGCTACTCGAAAAATGCATCGCGCAACGACGGGGAGGCGAAAAGGATAGACAGAAGAGTCGCCACCGAACTTTATTTATCCCATGAGGGGAAAGGAAAATATCGAGAAAACCTTAAGAAATAAATGGATAAGATGGTCTCGCAACCAAGAACGGGTTCGGAAGCCGGTTATGCGAGGGGAAGGTATTAGTACCCCTCGCATCCATCGTACTCAATGGGAACCATTTTTTTGTCGCATGTGTGAATTTATTTGCTTAAATATTATGCTATAAAAAGTGTTCCACGGGGTAAACGAAAAGGGATCGAAACAGGAAAAAAAGAGAGGTTAGGAGGAAAGAGAGAACGGGGGAGAAAAGGGAAAGAACAGACTCGATAGGACTTCACGGTCCTAGGCCTACGTATTCTCAAAAGGTATGAGAAAATCAGAGTCAACGTAGTTCAGGGAACTACCGATATAGGGGGAATGTGCTCGGCAAGGATTATGGCCCTTGTGCCTACGTATCTTTACTTGAACGAAGTAAAGAATCAGAGCAGTCGTAGTTTGGCCTACAGTTTGTTAATGTCTTTATGGATGATGTTATCGTGCGCATTCTAGCAGTTTAGGTGTTGTGTTGCTCTCATGTGAGGAGACTTAAGCGTTACCTGTTTGTGGTAGAACGAACGTAACACATCCTTTTTGAAATGACTGGTTTTCGCCATGCGAGGCAAGATGTCACATTTGATTTGTTGAATTGTTTTTAAGGGTGAGGTAGATCCTCGGATAGTAGCCCCTACAGGTAGTACCCAATTCTTTACCTCAAAGTTTTTGTTATGAAAATGGTGTTGCGAACGTAGCGTCTTCGTATTGAAAGACGAGTATCAAGACCACACACACTACAGTGAGTATCCTGACACTCGGAGAGAAAGAAGTCTACACTCAATCCTCTCTCTTTAATTCAATACAAAGATAACTTCATTCTCTTATTAAAGATGTTTTTTTGGTTTTGAATGGTAAGTGCTTTTGCGACAGAGAACCCTACGGTGAACGTCAGCACTCGGGATAGGAGAAGGCCTACGCCTAACCACTCCACGACCATTCAAACTTTTGTTATGAAAAGAGTTTGAAAATGAACTCGGTGTGAGGCCGAGGTTTTAGGTGAGAAAGGATGCAGAAGGAAGTTGTGGGAAGAGGTGGTGAAAGAGATAGGTGATGGATAAAGTTGCGTCTTCGTATTGAAAGGTGAGTATTGAGACCACCCAAACTACAGTGAGCATCCCTACACTCGGAGAGGAAGAAGTATACACTTAATCCTTTCCTTTAATTCAATACAAAGAGATATAGATTTTCCTTATGGAAGAGATTTGAAAATGGAGGATTGTAAACGTATAAGCGTCTTCGTATTGAAAGACGAGTGTCGAGACCATCCACACTACAGTGGGCATCCCAACACTCAGAGAGGAAGAAGTCTACACTTAATCCTCTCTTTTTCTCAATTCAATACAAAAGGATCTCTAATTCTTGTTGAAAGGTGCTTTTGGTTAACGCACTCGGTATAGGAACGAGGTTTTAGGAGGGAAGGTTCGGGAATGAGAACGTCTTAATGAAAGATAAAAATCAAAGCAATATTTTAACGAAGAAAGGAGTATATCTTAACGAAGATGGAAGGGGATCTTTAACAAATATGCATCTTAACAAAGATGAGGTTTCAAAGGGGTTACGAGATAACGTGTACTTATAGGCATCATGCCTATGCAATAAAGTCACAACAAATGTAAGTGTGAAGTTTAAAAACTTCAAGGGGATTCTATATGAAATAAACATGATGCTTGTAAGCAAAAACAATTATACTCACATACACAAAGGATTGACAAACAAAAACTCACATTAATCAACACAACTTAACTTAAGAAAAACGAATAAAAAATGTGAACGATTAGGAGGGTAAAAACCCTAAAAGAAACATGACAAATCTTAATGCAAAGTGTTTTCAAAAATAAAAAATCTTAGGATATTAAAATGCCATGTGAAAATATGAGAAAAAACAAGACAATTGCAAAAAAGAATCAATTAAAAAGGATAAAAAAAAGACAAAGTTATGATATTTGGAATTTAATGACAATTAAACAAAAATTAAAGAATTAAGTCACTAAAAAAAAAGGAAATGCACTTGGTGGGTTGGTGGGTGTTGAACCCACCACCTCATGATTGCCAGCCTAAAACTTGGCCAACTCAACTATGGGCACGCATGTGCTATTTGAAGACAAGGGATGGAAAAATAGTGAAAACATGGAAAATAGAGAAAAACAAAAAGGGTTGATCTCCACCAAGGATCGAACCCAAGACATGGGGTGCAAGGCGTGTGAAAGATACAAGGCATAACCACTGGGGTGGTGATACATCCATGTATTATGCCACCCCATTAAATACATAAGCCTACAAAATGTGAATTTTCTGGGCAAGGTTCAAGGCAAACCAACCAAAATACGTTTTGATCACAACTTCTTCAATTCTCCACCAAATTTAACAAAATTTTAGTCAAACTTGCCTAGGATTTCATAAGGAACATGATGGTATCACTAGTTTTCTCAAAAGATGCACATAAAATAAAACACGATGGCAGCTGCAATGTGAGTGTGTGAAATGCATTTTCAAAGTTGTGGTTCAAAATAGATGTATTTAGAGACATGTAAAAGTCTGAGCATGTTTGAAGTGTGATATTGAGTGAATTCTAACAGAAGATTTGGTTCAAAAAGCAACAAAGCAAGAAATGGCAAGTGAGTTGCAAATGATGAAAATTGAAGTTGAAAGAACAAGAACAGTTATGACTTCTCAATGGCAAATATCCATATAACAATGTTGATCACTAAATACTCCAACAGTTAAGAGGGTCACCTCAACATAACCATCATAGAAAATTCAAGAAAATAGCAAAACCAAATTTCAAACCAAGGACAAGGTTCAGCAGTGAGGTATCCTTGTTTCAACTGCTATGCCTTAAATCAACATCTTCAAACAGATACTCACAAACTCCAACAGCATACTTAAAATAACATAACTAGGAATTTCCACACATCAAGAATCAAACAATTGGTTTGAAAATAGAAACAAACACCTAGACTGAAACAGATGCAACCATAAGGCAATGTATACACACATAAAATGTCATAACCTGTCAATTATTAGGCCTGAGCAACTTTCAAATATACAAACCAAAGATCCTACATGCCAAGATTAGTCAAAAACAGCTCCACACCAAAACTGGTATGCAAGTTGCTCAAATTGCCTTGGAAATGCAATATGATAGCCACAACTCAAAACAAAAGTAGTTATGATGAGATGAACGTATGCACAATTTGCAAATACATGGTTCATGGATTCTTGATGCAAAAATCACACAAAAACAAGCTCAAACAAAATCTACCATGCAAGCTGCAAATGAAGGCTTGTGATGCACTATGGTGGTTGTAACGCCCATTTTAATTATTTTTGGTTTCTGTGATTATTTTATTCGCGGTTGTATTTTGAGAATTATCGTGGAAGGCCAAGAACTCATAATATTAATAAATTATGATAAAATGTAATAATTGATAGTAATGTAAAAATTATTATTAATTATTATCATTATTATTGCTAATATTAATATAAATGAGAAAATGTTATTAAATGGATTTTGAATTAAAAGAATTAAGAGAATTATATTTATTTTGGATTAAAAAGAAGATTATTTGGGATGAGGGGTAACATTGCCATTTTGGAAAAAAAAAAATAGAATTGGAAAGAAGAGGAGAAACACGGTTGAGCAAGAGAAAGAGGACGATCAAGAACAACAACCTAGCAAGTGGATTTCGTGGGGATTGAAGAACTTGTTCATCATTAAAGCTTGAATTGAGGTAAGGGGGGAGGATAATCGGTTAAATTTGGTAAATACATGATTAATCGGTAGAAAGGGGGAAATCCCTATCCCCATAGATCCTTTGATGATTGATGTTGATAGCATCCTGATATTGTTGTGTTGTTTGATGTTCAATTCGTTTGCATGTGCTGAGAATATTGGGTTGAATGAGTTTGGGGTTTTTGAGTAGTTTCGGAGTTATGTCGGAAGTCGGTAAATTAAGTAGATGATGCGTTTTATCGGATAGAATCGGGAAATAGACCCGTAGTTCAGTTGTACTATGTTGTTGGTAGTGGGTTTCGATTTAATCGGGCGAAATCGGTGAGGGAGGCGATTCTGCAATGCAGAATTTTTCTGTGTGCGCAGGTATTCGCTGGGCGAATGAGGGGCCGAGCCTTCGCCAGGCGAACTAGCCAGCAAGTGGTGGAAGAAGCTTCTGTCTGGCTTCGCCAGAGGTTTCTTCAGGCGAATGGCTGTGAGTGTTCGCTGCGGGGCTTCGTCGGGCGAATGCGCCAGCGAGCCCGACAGCAGGTTGTGTTTTTACTGATGTCTGGTGTTATTCCTCTGAGAACTTGGACGCTCGTTGGTCACGTGTGATGGGAGGCTTGTTGGAGAGCTGATGAGAGCGTATGTTGGAGGTTGTGGGGATGTTTGGCCGGCGTTTGTCGCAAGTGGCATAATCGTTGAATTATGCGTTATGTAGGAACCGGTGTGGATGGGTACATGAGATGTGTGCAGCGTATGCGTGCTGTGTGTGAGATGTGAGGATCAGTATGATCGTGGCGCCTTGAGTGCGTTTTGTTGGTGTGTTGTGGTGAGTGGATCTGTGAGGATCGATACGCTTATTATGCGTTGCAATTGTGTGCTGTCATGTGATGCATTTGGGTCAGTAGGACCGACATGCCTTGTGTGCATGGTATGTGATAAGTTGTGTGGTGAATGGATTCATGGGATCGACGCACTGTGTGTGCTTATTATGTAGGTACTTTATGATGTGAGAGGATCTGTGGGATCGGTACGCCTTGTGCGTCGTGTATATGTATATGCTGTGTGAGGGGTGGATCCATAGGATCGATTTTCACTTGGTGCGCTAGATGTATGATGTGTGTGAATATGGTTGTGTGCTCCCGTTGAGGAGGGTGATGGCCCAGTGACCATCGGTATTGTTGGTGTGCTCCCGTTGGGGAGGGTGATGGCCAGTTGTCCATCGGAGATGTGCTCCCGTTGTGAAGGGTGATGGCCAGGTGTCCATCGGAGATGTGCTCCCGTTGTGGAGGGTGATGGCCAGGTGTCCATCATAGATGTGCTCCCATTGTGGAGGGTGATGGCCAGGTGTCCATCGGAGATGTGCTCCCATTGTGGAGGGTGATGGCCAGGTGTCCATCGGTATTGTTGTGGTGCTCCCATTGTGGAGGGTTGATGGACAGTTGCCCATTAGTGTGGTGTGCTCCCTGAGTGGAGGGTTGATGGCCAAGTGCCCATCGTTGATATGTGCTCCTATGAGGAGGGTTGATGGCCCAGTGCCCATCGTGATTGTGAGTCGGTACCGTATGTTAAGAGTTGTGTGAGTGCATTGGTAGAGTGATTGTATTGTGGTTGACGGTGGGACCGAGATTCTGGATGATATGTATATGAAATAGTATTATTATTGATTTCTGCCTTTTATTTCATGTACTATTATACCATTATTATTTAATCGTGATTCTCACTCCTTTGTTACTGTTGTCGTCTGTGCTTCTTCGGAAGTAGAGACAATCCAGGTGTTTAGCTAGTTGGATTGTGGTGTCTTCGTAGGACTACTCTGATACGTAACACCGGGGCATTTTTGGGTGTATTTATTGTGTAACTTTGATATGTGTGCCCCTGTGGCATATCTGATATTTTGTGAGATGTTTGATGTTGATCGGTGATGATGTTATGTATTTTGGGGAAGATGGTCGTTACTGTATATATGATGATGATGATGGATATGGATGATATATTTATATGTGATGATTTGTGAATTATGACAGACTATGTATATATTTTCCGCTGCAGTTTTATTGAGAAATTAATTTGGAAAAATGTCTAGTGGAATTTTAGTGTGAATTGTGACATCCCATTGTGGGAGATACTCTGATGTGTGCTTATTTAATTGTTTTATTTTATTATTTAGAAACGGGGTATTACAAGTTAGTATCAGAGCAGGTCGGTCCGTCCGGCTAGTGTAGTGTGTTGAGTCTGTCTATAGGATAGAGTTGCTTGTTTTCTGTTAACCTGGATTGTTGTTGTTGAGCAATATGGCTGGGAGGAATGACGCGGCGTTGGCTGCAGCGATGCAGGCTATGGCACAAGTGGTGGCCAACCAGACTCTGGCTGCGGGAGCTCAGTTTAGAGACCTGACGCAGTTCCAGAGCAACAAGCCACCAAAGTTTAAAGGTGGAATTCTGGATCCGATAGCTGCACAGAAATGGCTGAAGGCAATAGAGAAGATCTTCAGAACCATGGGGTGCAGTGACGAGCAGAGGGTGAGGTTCGGTACTCACATGCTCGAGGGGGAGGCCGAGGCTTGGTGGGATAATTGTCGTCATAGGATAGAAGCTTCGGGGACTCCGATTACTTGGGAGGTGGTTCGGTCTGGATTTTTGGAGAAGTATTTTCCAGAAGATGTCAGAAGTGCTAAGGAGGTGGAATTCTTGGAATTGAAATAGGGCAGTATGTCGGTAGTCGAGTATGCGGCTAAGTTTGAGGAGCTGGCTCAGTATTATCCTCATTACAATACTGAGGAAGCTATGACTTCAAAGTGTCTGAAATTTGAGAATGGGTTGAGGCCAGAGATCAAGATGGGAATTGCATGTCAGAAAATCAGGAGCTACCCTGAGTTGGTGAGTAGGAGTCGTATCTATGATAACGATAATTGTGCGAGGATCGCACACTACAAGGCGGCAAGTGATCGTAAGGGTAAACAAAGGTTCGGTGGTACTCCTTACAGTGTTTCGATTGGTAAGGGGAAGTTCAAGGGTGTTGTTGATAGGAGGCCTAGAGAGGGTAGGGCGTTGGCTGGTATGAAGTGTTTCCGGTGTGGTGGCATGGGTCATCGTGCCAATGATTGTTTTCCTGATGCGAAAAAGTGCTTCAAGTGTGGGAAGTCGGGCCATGTGATGGCTGATTGTAGAACTATTATGCCTACTTGTTATAACTGTGGTGAGAAGGGCCATATTAGTACTCATTGTGAGAAGCCGAGGAAGGCTCAGGCGCCTCAGGTGGCGGGTAAAGTATTTGCAGTTGTGGGGACTCAAGCGGAAGATGGAGAACATTCGATCAAAGGTACTTGTTTTATCAATAACATTCCTTTGACTTTATGATTGATATGGGTGTGACCCACTCGTTTATCTCTGTTGATTGTGTGAAGAGGTTAGGTTTGGTGCCGGCTACTCTTGAGCGGCGGATGACTATTGAAACTCCCTCGATTGGTTCAGTGACTACTTCACTTGTGTGTTTGAAGTGTCCATTGACTATCTTTGGCCGAGACTTTGGTGTGGATTTGATATGTTTGTCACTTGGTGGTTTGGATGTTATACTTGGTATGAACTGGTTGGAGTTCAACCGAGTATACATAGATTGTTTTCAGAAAGTGTTACTGTTTTTGACTCCTGAAGAGGAAGCGTTGACGGATTCCTTGTCTGGTAAGGAAATGAGAACCTTGTTGGAAGATGAAGCGCAGGTGTTTGCTTTATTTGCATCACTGTCTGTTGACAACAAGGCATTGTTGGATGAGTTAGCGGTGGTGAATGGGTTTCCGGAGGTGTTCCCGGATGATATTACAGAGTTGCCTCCGAAGAGAGAGGTTGAGTTTAGCATTGATCTTGTTCCTGGTACGAGGCCTATTTATATGGCGTCGTACAGGATGTCGGCAGTGGATCTAGCCGAGTTGAAGACTCAGATTAGAGAGTTGCTGGATAGAAAGTTTATTAGACCAAGTGTGTCGCCGTGGGGAGCTCCAGTATTATTAGTAAAGAAGAAGGACGGTAGCATGCGTTTGTGCATTGATTACCGACAGTTGAACAAAGTGACCATCAAGAATAAATATCCTCTTCCAAGGATCGATGATTTGATGGATCAGTTGGTGGGAGCTCGTGTGTTTAGTAAGATTGACTTGAGGTCGGGTTATCACCAGATAAGAGTGAGAGAAGGTGATATTCAGAAGACAGCGTTTAGGACTCGATATGGACATTACAATTATGCATAGCCTCTCGAGGTGTCTAATGCGCCGGGTGTGTTTATATGAACCATATCTTCCATTCTTATTTGGATCAGTTTATTGTCATGTTCATTGATGACATTCTGATTTATTCTAAGTCTGAGGAAGAGCATGCGGAACATTTGAGGATTACTTTGCAAGTGTTGAAGGATAACAAGTTGTTTGCTAAGTTATCGAAGTGTGAATTCTGGTTGAAGACAGTGAGTTTTTTGGGGCATGTTATTTCGGGTGATGGTGTTTCTGTGGATCCATCTAAGGTGAGCGCGGTGTTACAGTGGGAACCGCCGAAGACGGTAACAGAGGTTGGAAGCTTTTTGGGCTTAGCAGGGTATTACCGAAGATTCATTGAAGGCTTTTCTAGATTGGCTTTGTCGTTGACTCAGTTGACAAGGAAAGATCAAGTGTTTGTGTGGGATGTGGCTTGTGAAGAGAGTTTTGAGGAACTGAAAAAGAGATTGACTTCAGCGCCGATTTTGGTGTTACCGAATCCGTGTGAGCCTTTTGTGGTATATTGTGATGCGTCCAAAATGGGATTGGCCGGAGTTCTTATGCAGGATGGAAAAGTGGTAGCCTATGCTTCGCGGCAACTGAGGGTGCATGAGAGTAACTATCCTACTCATGACCTTGAATTGGTTGCGGTAGTTTTTGTGTTGAAGATTTGGCGACATTATTTATATGGATTGAGGTTTAAGGTATTCAGTGATCACAAGAGTTTGAAATATTTGTTTGATCAGAAGGAGCTGAATATGCGGCAGAGGAGATGGTTGGAATTCTTAAAGGATTATGATTTTAGTTTGAGTTATCACCCAGGGAAGGCGAATGTGGTTGCGGATGCGTTGAGTAGAAAGACAATTCATATGTCAGCATTGATGGTAAAAGAGATGGAGCTCATTGAGCAGTTTCGGGATTTGAGCATGGTTTGTGAGTTTACATCGGATGGTGTAACATTGGGTAAATTACAAGTGAATAATGATTTCTTGGACATGATTAGAGAACATCATAAGTTGGATGTGAAACTTGTGGATTTGACGCGAGAGGCCGGAAGTGACTCCGATAGTGATTTCAGGTTGGATAGTGTAGGTGTGTTGAGGTTTCGGGGCAGAATTTGCGTTTCGGATAATGATGAGTTGAAGAAGTCGATTTTGGGAGAAGGACATCATAGTAGCCTGAGTGTTCATTCAGGAGCTACGAAGATGTATCAGGACTTGAAAAAGTTATTTTGGTGGTCAGGCATGAAAAAGGACATTGCTCGTTATGTCTATGCTTGTTTGGTTTGTCAGAAATCGAAAGTGGAGCATCAGAGACCTTCTGGGATGATGCAACCATTAGAGATTCCGGTTTGGAAGTGGGATTGTATTGCTATGGACTTTGTTACAGGTTTGTCGAATACGGCGAGAGGATTTGACGCCATTTGGGTGATTGTGGATCGGCTTACGAAGTCTGCACACTTTGTACCGATCAGTATTAGCTTTCCGTTGGAGAAGCTGGCAGAGATTTATATTTGGGTAATTGTGAACTGCACTGTATACTGTTGAGTATTGTGTCGGATAGAGATCCGAGGTTCACTTCTGTGTTTTGGAAGAGTTTACAAGAGGCTTTGGGTACTGAGTTGAAGCTGAGTTCGGCTTATCATCCGCAGACGGATGGGCAGTCGGAGCGGACTATTCATACTTTGGAGGATTTGTTGCGGGCTTGTGTGTTGGAGAAAGGTGGTACGTGGGATACTCATTTGCCTTTGGTAGAGTTCACGTACAACAACAGTTACCATTCCAGTATCGGGATGGCACCGTTTGAGGCTCTTTATGGTAGGAGGTGCAAGACTCCTTTGTGTTGGTATGAGTCGGGTGAGAGTGTGGTTTTGGGACCAGAGTTGGTACAGCAGACTACTGAGACAGTGCAGATGATCCGTGAAAAGATGAAAGCATCTCAGGATCGGCAGAAGAGTTATTATAATAACCGCGGGAAAGAGTTGGAATTCAGTGTGGGTGACCATGTATTCTTGAGGGTTAACCCAGTGACAGGTGTTGGACGTGCTTTGAAGTCCAAGAAGTTGGATCCGAAGTTTATCGGACCGTATCAGATTTTACAGAGGATCGGTGCAGTGGCTTATAGGGTGGCGCTGCCACCGAAGCTTTCGAACTTGTATGACGTGTTTCACGTGTCGCAACTTTGGAAGTATGTTCACGATTCGTCTCATGTGATTCAGAGGGATGAAGTCCAAGTTAGAGAAAATCTAACCGTGGAGACGTTGCCGTTGAGGATCGAGGATCGCAAGACGAAGCGACTCAGAGGGAAGGAGATACCGTTGGTGAGAGTGGTTTAGGGAGGTGCTACAGGTGGCAGTGTGACCTGGGAATTGGAAAGCAGTATGCGGTAAGCGTATCCAGAGCTGTTTCCATCAGGTATTTTTGAGGACGAAAATAATTAAAGTGGGGGAGAGTTGTAACGCCCATTTTAATTATTTTTGGTTTCTGTGATTATTTTATTCGCGGTTGTATTTTGAGAATTATCGTGGAAGGCCAAGAACTCATAATATTAATAAATTGTGATAAAATGTAATAATTGATAGTAATGTAAAAATTATTATTAATTATTATCATTATTATTGCTAATATTAATATAAATGAGAAAATGTTATTAAATGGATTTTGAATTAAAAGAATTAAGAGAATTATATTTATTTTGGATTAAAAAGAAGATTATTTGGGATGAGGGGTAACATTGCCATTTTGGAAAAAAAATAGAATTGGAAAGAAGAGGAGAAACACGGTTGAGCAAGAGAAAGAGGACGATCAAGAACAACAACCTAGCAAGTGGATTTCGTGGGGATTGAAGAACTTGTTCATCATCAAAGCTTGAATTGAGGTAAGGGGGGAGGATAATCGGTTAAATTTGGTAAATACATGATTAATCGGTAGAAAGGGGGAAATCCCTATCCCCATAGATCCTTTGATGATTGATGTTGATAGCATCCTGATATTGTTGTGTTGTTTGATGTTCAATTCGTTTGCATGTGCTGAGAATATTGGGTTGAATGAGTTTGGGGTTTTTGAGTAGTTTCGGAGTTATGTCGGAAGTCGGTAAATTAAGTAGATGATGCGTTTTATCGGATAGAATCGGGAAATAGACCCGTAGTTCAGTTGTACTATGTTGTTGGTAGTGGGTTTCGATTTAATCGGGCGAAATCGGTGAGGGAGGCGATTCTGCAATGCAGAATTTTTTTGTGTGCGCAGGTATTCGCTGGGCGAATGAGGGGCCGAGCCTTCGCCAGGCTTCGCCAGGCGAACTAGCCAGCGAGTGCTGGCAGAAGCTTCTGTCTGGCTTCGCCATAGGTTCCGTCAGGCGAATACAGCGAGTGTTCGCTACGGGGCTTCACCGGGCGAATGCGCTAGCGAGCCCGACAGCAGGTTGTGTTTTTGCTGCTGTCTGTTGTTGTTCCTCTGAGAACTTGGACCCTCGTTGGTCATGTGTGATGGGAGGCTTGCTGGAGAGCTGATGCGAGCGAATGTTGGAGGTTGTGGGGCTGTTTGGCCGGCGTTTGTCACAAGTGGCATAATCGTTAAATTATGCGTTATGTAGGAACCGGTGTGGATGGGTACGTGAGATGTGTGCACCGTATGCGTGCTGTGTGTGAGATGTGAGGATCAGTATGATTGTGGCGCCTTGAGTGTGTTTTGTTGGTGTGTTGTGGTGAGTGGATCTATGAGGATCGATACGCTTATTATGCGTTGCAATTGTGTGCTGTCATGTGATGTATTTGGGTCAGTAGGACCGACATGCCTTGTGTGCATGGTATGTGATAAGTTGTATGGTGAATGGATCTGTGGGATCGACGCACTGCGTGTGCTTATTATGTAGGTACTTTATGATGTGAGAGGATCCGTGGGATTGGTACGCCTTGTGCGTCGTGTATATGTATATGCTGTGTGAGGGGTGGATCCATAGGATCGATTTGCACTTGTTGTGCTAGATGTATGATGTGTGTGAATATGGTAGTGTGCTCCCGTTGAGGAGGGTGATGGTCCAGTGACCATCGGTATTGTTGGTGTGCTCCCGTTGGGGAGGGTGATGGCCAGGTGTCCATCGGAGATGTGCTCACGTTGTGGAGGGTGATGGCCAGGTGTCCATCGGAGATGTGCTCCCGTTGTGGAGGGTGATGGCCAGGTGTCCATCGGAGATGTGCTCCCGTTGGGGAGGGTGACGGCCAGGTGTCCATCGGAGATGTGCTCCCGTTGTAGAGGGTGATGGCCAGGTGTCCATCGGTATTGTCGTGGTGCTCCCATTGTGGAGGGTTGATGGCCAGTTGCCCATCGGTGTGGTGTGCTCCCTGAGTGGAGGGTTGATGGGCAAGTGCCCATTGTTGATATGTGCTCCTGTGAGGAGGGTTGATGGCCCATTGCCCATCGTGATTGTGAGTCGGTATCGTATGCTAAGAGTTGTGTGAGTGCATTGGTAGAGTGATTGTATTGTGGTTGACGGTGGGACCGAGAGTCTGGATGATATGTATATAAAATATTATTATTATTGATTTCTGTCTTTTATTTCATGTACTATTATACCATTATTATTTAATCGTGATTCTCACCCCTTTGTTACTGTTGTGGTCTGTCCTTCTTCGAAAGTACAGACAATCCAGGTGTTTAGCTAGTTGGATTGTGGTATTTCCGTAGGACTGCTCTGATACGTAACACCGAGGAATTTTTTGGTGTATTTATTGTGTAACTTTGATATGTGTGCCCCCGTGGCGTATCTGATATTTTGTGAGATGTTTGATGTTGATCGGTGATGATGTTATGTGTCGCTACGCGAAAAATGACACAGAGTCGCCACCGGATTTTATTTATCCCACGGAGGGAAAGGAAAATAGCGATAAAACCTTTGGGAAAAGAGTGTGGTCATCGCAACCAAGTCTTAGGGTTCGGGAGTCGGTTATGCGGGGGGAAGGTGTTAGCACCCCCTCGCATCCATCGTACTCGATGGGAACCTCCTAGGTTGTTTAACGTGAATGGGTGTTTTTATTAAGAGTTTGCTTGCTTAAGGAAAAGAGGGGTTGGTTTATTTATTTTAATGCTCGCCAAGGATTATGGCCCTTGTGCCTACGTATCCTCACTTAAAAGAAGTGAAGAATCAGAGCTCCGTTGTTCAGAGGCTTACGAAATAGTTGTTTGTTGGTTGATTTTATACCTTGAAAAAGGGTTTTTTGATTGATGCCCTAAGGCGAAAAATAGTTTGATGAGTTGCTGTTATTTTTAGGTTTTTCTTAGGGAAGAATCTATTCTTGACTAGGATTATACAAAAGACTTTGGATAGAGATGAATGTCTCGAATAACCAAGTCGAGCGCCTTGTATTCAAAACATTCGGAACGAGTGTAGGAGGATTCCATTCTCATTCCTTCTCTACCACTTTAAAGCTCATGGTGCATAATTCTAATCGTATATTTTATTGTGTTTTGGATTTTTATGAGAAAAGAGAACCACTTGACATTGGATCAAGGTTTATTGTTTGTAAAGATACATTTGGAGCGATATGGACAAGGTCGATGGCGATGCACAAGGCAATTGACTTATAAGGTTAAAAATGGCTCGATAAAATCGAGGGCTTGTTTTTAAAAATGGTTTTTGGGAATCAAAAGTCACCAAGGACAATAGCAATATTCACACTAAAATCATACAAACATATGGGGTTAGTCGGCTAAAAAAAATCGAGACATGCAAAAAAAACGGCGAACTCCTTGAGAAAATTTTTTTGGGAGGTAAAATATTAAAAAAAGTGAGAAAACAGTGGTGTAACACGGGTGGCCGTGTTGCGTGACACGGCCCGTGTCATAAGGTACATGCAATATGAGTTTTTAAGTGTGACAGAGGTGTGACACGAGTGGCCGTGTTGTGTGACACGACCCGTGTCATGAGGTCTGGGTAATTTACACGTTGAAACCTCAAACAGAGGTGCAACACGGGTGGCCATGTTGTGTGACACGGCCCGTGTCAGGGGTCCTGGGCATTTTGGGCTATGAAAAGTTACATGGGGATGCAACACGGTCGGCCGTGTCGTGTGACACGGCCCGTGTCAGGCTACCAGGTGAAAAAACCTAATTTTTTCTTTGGTTCTCTTTCATTTTTGTGGTTCTTAAAAAAGGTTTCTTGGTCCCTTTGGATCCTTATATGATATATACAGTACAACAACACACAAGAGATTAAATGAAATGAATATAAAAGCAAAAAGTAAAGGGAGAAAGGTTTGAAGAAATGGATACCAAGAGCTTTCTATCCTTCTTGCAAGTACTCCAATGACCTTTGTTGGATGTGCTCTCCACTCTTCACTCTATGTTGTGAAGATTCTGCTTCTCAATGGTCCTCTTATACTTCTATGTCACTCTCTTTTTTCTGGTTTTTCTTCCTTTCTATTTTTCTAGTTTTTTAGGGTTTCTATTGCTCTCTCTATTTTTCTGGTTTGCAATGTGTGTAGAATGGATGTTGAATGAATCAAGAGTGATCTGCTTTTGTTTACAGCCCCCTCCTCTTATCTCAGCTCCTCTAGGGTTTTCTCTTCTCCCCACATATCAGATTTTTTCATGGAGTGGTGTCTCTTACCACCTTTTCTCATGCCACTCACTTTCTTTCCATTTCCATGCAAGAGCTATGCTGCATTTTTCCAGTTGCACTTTGCCTATGCTATTTTTTCTGCAGCACTTTGTGCCTTGCACCCATTTTGTTGGCTTGCGATTGGACAACTCTTGTGGTCAATGCTACCACCTTTGACAGCATTTTGAAAATTCTGATATGTAGAAGCATTGTCACATGTTATTCCCTTGGTCTTGTGACATGTGATCTTGTGACATGAAGAAATTTGTCACCTCTTGCATGGGACTGTTTTGCCATGATTAAACATGCATAATCTTGGTCTTAAAACATTCCAATCTTGATTTAATTCTTGCATATTTCTTGGATGTTTGTAAGCATAATGTGGACTTGGTGTGGCATTACCATAACATGAATTTGATTAGAGACTTGAATGAAGATTAGAAATAAATTAATTTCTAAACATTACTTAGAGTTGGAAATCTTGCAACAAATGACATTCTTGTAATGTCATAAAATTTCTCTTGGTAATATTCTTGCCTCTAATTCATAAATTCATGATGGATTTCCCTAGAACCATGAAACTTGAAATGAATGAAGTCTTGAATTATGGACTTGTGATCTTGACTCATGCTTTGCAAATTTGGACTCCACTTGATCAAGAATTTGAAACAAAATTGGATGAGGCAATCTTGAATTTGGCCTTGAATTTCATGGTCATTAGGAATATATTTTGAATATCCTAATATTTTGTCAAGTAACTTCTTCTTGAAGAAATCCACATGAGTAGACTTTCCAATTTAGATCAAACCTTAGATAATGAACCTTTTCTTCCATGTAGTCCAAGATAGACAAGTTATCTCATTTGAAATGAAAAATGACAAACCGACCCAATATGTACCCACATGCTCGATATGCAATAGAACGATGTATGATACGGGGAATGTAGGGTATAAAGGCTAAAGGCGAAAATGAGGGTGTGACATTATGTATTTTGGGGCAGATGGTCGTTACTGTATATATGATGATGATGATGGATATGGATGATATATTTATATGTGATGATTTGTGAATTATGACAGACTATGCATATATTTTCCGCTGCAGTTTTATTGAGAAATTAATTTGGAAAAATGTCTAATGGAATTTTAGTGTGAATTGTGACATCCCGTTGTGGGAGATACTCTGATGTGTGCTTATTTAATTGTTTTATTTTATTATTTGGAAACGGTGTGTTACAGTGGATGTGATCCCAAACAGAATTGATTATGATCAATTAATGGTGTGCACAAGTTCTAAATATATTATTCATGAATTTTACATGCATATAACATACAAAAATAACTCCAATTAACAACTGATATATGGACTGCAATTATGGACCAAAATGCTTGATAGGCTGTCTTGGGAAAGTCAGAGCAGTTCATCATACAACATACATTCCTCAACTTAATACACATGAAGTGATTCACATACATATCAAGAACACAAGTTGTAGGAAAGTTCAATACAAAGACTGATGGCTCATGAGGTAAAACACTTGAACAAAAACTGGCAGTAGCTTGTTTGCCAAAACAGCATAGGCACACATATATGGTTTTACCAATTAAGACAGCTTGGCCTCAAAACAAATTCTACCAGAATTGATTAAAAGGTTGAGCCTAGATCATGACATCAAGCCCCTTGGTTATTACAATACCAAACCAACATACCAATTCATAAAGCCTTAAAGAATGAAAATCACAATTCCAAATAGAACCTATGCAAATTCTAACAGGAAAATAACTTATTTCTAGCAGCCACAAATGCAAGCATGTTACAATGGCATCAAACAATCGTGTTTTGTTTATAAACAACAAGGATCAGTAAAATTTGCAAGGATTGGAAACAATCATAGCAGCTCGGTATTGGTTTGTTATGACATCAACATATAACAATTTGCAAGCTTAATGACAATGGTTCAAATCAAGGGCTACATGGCAATGGTAAGGATCAATTCTCAAGGTAAATCAACTCATGATAGTTACAAGCATATAACAGCAAAAATGGTATTGGTCATCAACATCACATGAGTCATCCCAAATCCAACAAGACCAAACAAACTTACAAGCATACTCAAAATGTGCTATAAACCAAGTTTGAACTCACAAATGATTCAAAAGTAAGCTAGCAATGAAAATGGCCTATGAGTTGAAAATGCACATGATTCAAAATGGAAGTACCAAAACACACATCCAGCAATCAAACTTTAAGACAGTTGCAAATTTGTGTGAACAAACACAAGCCAAGTTCATACATGACCTAAGGATTCTAGGCAGGCTCTAAACCTATGCACATTAAACATGATCAAGATGCCAAAACAATGAGTATATTGAATAGAGCTCACTTACCTCTTGAAGACTTCCAATGTAATCTTTAATGATAAGCTACCTAGTTGAGAATATATGTCTTGAATAGCTGCTCCACACCACAAATGCACAGTCCAAGCAGCTTTAATCTCTTACAAGCAAGTCTTGGTGTAAAAGCAAGTTTCTTACACTTAAAGCAACAAATGGATCTTTGTGACAGATCCACCAAATGATGATGCAGTTGTTTTTTAATGTTTTGGACAGTTAACACACCTTATATCCAAGGTGTTTGAGGTGTCATGAGGGTTGAAACAAGCCTGAACAGAGAACTCCCTTGTTTTATGCAAAAAGTTAAAGTTCTCTAAGGTTGAGGGTTGACTTTTGGGAATACTAGGTTTTTGGTTGGTTTAAAAGCTTGAACACCTCCCACACATCATTTGTGGATTGTGTGGATGGTTTGTGGTGATTTTGAGTGGGTGAAAATGGATTTGGAAGTTGTTTTGCTTCAAGGCTGATTTTTGGTGTTTTGGGTGGTTTTCTTCACTTGTAAGAAAATGCAAAGTAAGAGGAGAGCAAGAGTTTTATATTGGGTTTTAGAGTGCTTTGGTGTACCTTTAAAGAGTGGGATGAGGTCTCTATTTATAGGCCAAGAGGGGTATTGGGGCAGATTTGGGTTTTTTGCCTTGGAGGGAGATTTTTAGTGAAAATCTCATGAGATTTGGTACAGCTGCACACATCATCCCCTTGGCTCAATGAAAATCAGAAACTCAAGTGAAATGAAGGGCATGAGGTGATTGAAGTGAGGCTAGACAGTAGGGAGCTGCAGCTGCAAGTTACCTTATAAAAAAGTTTCTCTTTCCCCTTGCTTTTTGATGAATATAATAATGTCCACTTGCTTGCCACCTTGCCAAGCTTTCAAAACCTCATTATTTCTGCATTTTCTAATCATCCTCCTCTCTAAATATCAGATTAAGACATGATCCAATGGTTGAGAATGGTCCAAGTGGCTGAAAAGTGAATTTGTGAAAAAGTGGAAATGATGCACTCAAGTGTGGAAAACCTCATCTTGTTGGATTCATAACTCTCAACTCATAAGGGATATGGAGGAGTTCTAGAACATTTTGGAAAGCCCTCATGTAGCTCTACAACTTTCATGTTTTCATGATCCTCAGATTCCAAATTGAACTAGGACAAAAATCCACTCAAAGTTGCTGAAAAACATGCCTAAAAAGTTCAATAACTTAGAATTTTTCTAAGTTATTTTTGCCTCTTGCAATGACTTTGGCCATAACTCCAAATCTATGCATTTTCTGCTCATGGACCACTGTGGGACTTTTGTAGGACTTGTCAAGAGCTTTCCAATGAGCTTTGTGTTAGAACACAGATTGGTGTTTCTTATATCTCTATGTTTTGATGATAACTCTTATGGAATTTTGTATTAAGAAAATATATACTCTAAAATTTGCTCAAGTATTATTGTTTCAGGTATTAAATTGAATACTATTAAAGAAGCAAAATACATAAGTACAAGAAACTATGCAAGGCTCTGAAGCATCAGATGCAAGACAATTAGAAGATTCTGAAGTGCTGCCAGAAGAATCTGAAGCAGAAGCTGCAGAATGATCTGAAGTGTTGCTGAAAGAATAGTTGAAAGCTTTGATCAAATCAGACTCTGAAGTTCATTTCATTGCAAGAACAGAGGCTCTGATAATCAGACTCTAATCAAATTAATATTCACGCTCAAAGCACATACTGCTGCATACTCTGATGAAGACTCTGATCAAGATTGAGACTCTGATATATTATGTTCTGATCATCCATCAAGACCTGATCATCTTAAGCATTCCATTCCTTTTAAGCTAGTTCCAAAATCTGAAGTGCAGATTATGAAGACTTCATCCTGAAGGAAGCTTGTTGAAGAAGCTGTAAACTTGATTGGACGCGGTGCTACTTCCAAAGTAACCAATGGCTACTTTGTCCAATGAAGAGACGTGGTGCAAATCCCAAAGCTTCTACAACCATACTTTTACTGCAAAAAGCATGTCTCTGCCCATACCTTTTGGTGATGAAAAGTCTTATATTTCAAATATAATACTTAGCTGCACTTTACTCAAAGCAATTGAAAAAGCTATAAAAGGAGAACTTCAACAACATTTAGAAGTTTCTAGTTCATTCAGAAAGAAATATTCATACACACGTTTGAAGCATCAAAGTGAAATCTCTCAAAGTTCATATACTTTTGTTCTTTCATAAAATTGTATAGTTTTAGTTGTACTTAATCTTAAGTGTAAATATCACAATTGTGATACAGCTTATTAGAAGCATCTAAACACTTGTTAGTTTACATTAATTTGTAAGAAGTTCCTTGAGAAGACCAAGGTGTGGTCAGTAGTTCTTGAGAAGACTAGGACAATTATTCTTAGTGCTTACTATTGTAATCAGTTGATTAATAAGGGATTAAGTCCTTGTGGAGAAAGGCAAATCATCTTTGATAAGGTGGACTGGAGTAGTTGAGTTCAACGAACCAGGATAAAATTCTTGAGTTGTTTTTATTGCCATATTTCTTAAAACTCTTAATCAACCCCCCCCCCCCCTCTAAGTGTTTTTCTCACCTTCAATTGGCATCAAAGCTCCGGTTCTGTTTGTGATATCACTTAACCGTGACCAGAAAAGATCCAGTGGGAAAAAATCTTGATATTCTTGGTTGAAATACATTATGGCTGCTAAAACTTCAACATCCAGCAACAACAAATATGAAGAAAGAGTCAGCACAAAACCTCCCATGTTTGATGGAGAGAAATTTGACTATTGGAAAGATAGACTAGAAAGTTTCTTTCTAGGATTTGATGCTGATCTTTGGGACTTAGTTATTGATGGATATGTTCATCCCACTGATGGGAATGGAAAGAAAATTGACAGAAAATCAATGACTGAGGCGCAAAAGAAGGAATTCAGAAATCACCATAAGGCTAGAACTATCTTGCTAAATGCTATATCTCATACTGAGTATGAGAAAATAACCAACAGAGAAACTGCCTTTGATATATTTGAATCCCTGAAGATGACTCATGAAGGGAACTCTCAAGTTAAAGAAACCAAGGCTCTGGCGCTGATCCAGAAGTATGAAGCTTTCAAAATGGAAGAATCTGAATCTATTGAAGCCATGTTTTCCAGATTCCAGATTCTCACTGTTGGCCTAAAGGTTCTGGACAAGGGTTACTCTACAGCAGATCATGTCAAGAAAATAATCAAAAGCTTGCCAATCAGATGGAGACCCATGGTCAATGCTCTGAAGCTGGCAAAGGATCTGAACAAGATTACGCTGGAGGAACTAATCAGTTCTCTGAGGAGTCATGAGATTGAACTAGAGGAAGATGAGCCTCTAAATAAAGGTAAGTCAATTTCTTTAAAATCTAATAAATTTGTTAAAGCATTACAGGTAATTGAAGAAAGCTCTGAAGAGTCCTCTTCTGAAGATGAAAAAGAACTATCCTTGCTGTCCAGAAGAATCAACAAACTCTGGAAGAATAAGCAAAGGAAGTTCAAGAACTTCAGGAAACCAGATCATCACAAAGAATCTTCTGGACACAGAAGATCTGGAGAACCCTCTAGATACAGAAGATATGGAGAATCCTCTGGACACAGACAATCTGGAAAAAGAGAGGTTGTTTGCTATGAATGCAAAGAACCTGGGCACTACAAGAGTGAATGCCTAAAGCTTCAGAAGGAGAAGCCAAAGAGAAAGTCAGATCACAAAAAGAAAGTTATGATGGCTACCTGGGATGACTCAGATGCATCTGATTCGTCATCAGATTCAGAAGAAGAATGTGCTAATGTAGAATTCATGGCTGACATAGAAGACAGTGCTGAATCATCTGGATCAGAATCAGAATCTGATTCTGAGGAGGTATTTGCTGAACTTTCTAGACAAGAACTTGTTGAAAGTCTATCTGATATTCTTGAAAACTATAGCAAAGTTAAACTCAAATACAAAAAGCTTCTAAAGCAAATTGAATTTGAGAGTAACAAGTTTGAATCAGAAATAGCTGAGCTAAAAGCTGAAAATCTTCAACTGAAAAATAATTTAGAATCTGCTCAACTAAACTCTGATCCAAAGTCTGAACCATGCTCTAAAAATATTTTACAAGAGTATGACTATAGCTTCAGGAAGTTTCTAACTAAAAGCCTAGATAGAAGCAAGATGGCTTCAATGATCTATGGTATTAGCAGAAACTATAGAAAAGGTGTTGGATATAAATCTTTTTCTTATGAGGATTCAAATCCAAAATCTGTAGATAAACTGGATATCAAGTATCCTCCTTTATATTCTCAGTTTACATTTGGTCACTTAAATGATATTAAACACACAAGTTCTAATCAGAACAAACCTGTGTTTAATAAATCTAAAGCTAATCAGAACAAGTCTTATGTTGAAAGACAGAAGTTCAGAAAAAGCTTCAGGCAACTAACCAAAAAGGACCCAAGAAAATCTGGGTACCTAAGGATAAGATAATCTATGTTGCAGACATCCTTAGCAGCAAAGTCAAGACTCCAGTCATGGTACCTGGACTCTGGATGCTCACGACATATGACGGGAAAAAGGTCTATGTTCCAAAGTTTAGAGCTTAGATCTAGAGGAGACGTCAAGTTTGGAGGGAATAAGAAGGGCAAGATAATTGGCTCTGGAACCATTGGCAATGGTAAACTTCCTTCCATAACTAATGTCTTGCTTGTTGAAGGATTAACTCATAATCTATTGTCCATAAGTCAATTAAGTGACAATGGTTATGACATAATCTTTAATCAAAAGTGTTGCAAAGCTGTCAGTCAAAAGGATGGCTCAATCCTCTTTAATGGTAAAAGGAAAAACAACATTTATAAAATTAGTCTTTCAGAACTTAAGGTTCAGAATGTTAAATGCCTTATGTCTGTTAATGATGAGCAATGGGTCTGGCACAGAAAATTGGGTCATATTAATATGAGACGTATATCTCAGATTAATAAACTTAATCTGGTCAGAGGACTTCCTAATTTTTATTTCAACTCAGATGCTCTTTGTGAAGCATGTCAGAAAGGAAAATTTTCAAAATCATCTTTCAAATCCAAAAATGTTGTTTCAACTTTAAAACCATTATAGTTACTTCACATTGATCTGTTTGGACCAGTGAAAACTGCATCCATCAGAGGCAAGAAGTATGGATTAGTCATTGTTGATGACTACAGCAGATGGACATGGGTAAAATTCCTAAAGCACAAGGATGAGTCACATTCTATGTTCTTTGACTTCTGCAAACAAGTGCAAACTGAAAAAGATTTCAAAATTGTTAAAGTCAGAAGTGATCTTGGTGGTGAATTTGAAAACAAACATTTTAAAAAATATTTTAATGAAAATGACATTGCTCATGATTTCTCCTGTCCTAGAACTCCACAACAGAATGGATTTGTAGAGAGGAAAAATAAAACATTGCAAGAGATGGCCAAAACCATGATCAATGAGACTAACATGGCAAAACATTTTTGGGCAGAAGTAATTAACACAACATGCTACATTCAGAACAGAGTGTCTATTAGACCTCTTCTGGAAAAGACTCCTTATGAATTGTGGAGGAATAGAAAGCCAAACATTTCTTATTTCCATCCTTTTGGATGTATATGTTTTATGTTGAACACTAAAGAGAATCTTAACAAGTTTGATTCTAAAGCACAAAAGTGTTTCATGCTTGGATATTCTGAACGTTCTAAAGGCTACAGAGTATACAATACTGAGACACAGATTGTGGAGGAATCTATACATGTTAGATTTGATGATAAGCTTGGCAATCAAAAGCCAAAGCAGCTTGAAAACTCTGCAGATGGAGAAGTTATTCTCACCGAATCTGAGAAACAAGATGTAGAGAAAGCTCAAGAAGAAGCTACGCCAGATGCAACTCCATTGGCTGCTCAGATGAATAACCTGAATATTTCTGAAGAACCATCAGTTAAAGGATCATCCAGAATCAAAGCTTCTCACCCAGAAGAAATGATTATTGGAAAGAAAGATGATCCTATAAGAACAAGGTCGTTTATCAGATCATCTGGAACATCACTCCTTGGGTTGATGTCTATTATTGAACCAACATCTGTGGATGAGGCTCTGAGTGATAATGATTGGATACTTGCAATGCAAGATGAGCTGAATCAATTTACAAGAAATGATGTTTGGGATCTGGTTCCTAGACCAAAAGGTTTCAACATTATTGGAACAAAGTGGGTATTCAGAAATAAACTAAATGAGCAAGGAGAAGTTGTTAGGAACAAAGCAAGGTTAGTAGCTCAAGGTTACAGTCAACAAGAAGGAATTTATTACACTGAGACTTATGCTCCAGTAGCAAGGTTAGAATCTATACGCCTTCTTATTTCATTTGCTGCACAACATAACATCATTCTATATCAGATGGATGTTAAGGGTGCCTTCTTAAATGGTATTATAGAAGAAGAAGTTTATGTCCATCAACCTCCTGGTTTTGAAAGTGATAAATTTCCAGATCATGTTTTCAAACTCAAAAAATATCTTTATGGTTTGAAACAAGCTCCCAGAGCTTGGTATGAAAGATTAAGTAATTTTCTTCTGGAAAAGAATTTTATCAGAGGCAAAGTGGACACAACTCTTTTCTATAAAACATTTAAGAAAGATTTACTAATTTGTCAAATTTATGTGGATGATATTATTTTTGGATCTACCAATATTATGCTGGGAAAGGAGTTTGTTTTGTCTATGCAGGCTGAATTTGAAATGAGCATGATGGGAGAACTTAGATTCTTTCTGGGAATCCAAGTAAATCAGACTCCATAATGTACATATATTCACCAGACTAAGTATGTCAAAGAGCTTCTGAAGAAGTTCAATCTGAATGAAAGAAAATTGGCAAAGACTCCAATGCATCCTACAAGCACACTTGGTAAGGAAGAGGTAAGCAAGAAAGTTGATCAAAAACTTTACAGAGGTATGATTGGATCTCTCTTATATTTGACTGCTTCAAGACCTGATATTTTATTCAGTGTTTATCTGTGTGCTAGATTCCAATCAGATCCTAGAGAATCTCACTTAACAGCTGTTAAGAGGATTCTAAGGTATCTGAAAGGTACTACTAACGTGGGTTTATGTTACAGAAGATCTGATGATTATAAATTAGTTGGATTCTGTGATGCTGACTATGCTGGAGATAGAGTAGAACGTAAAAGTACTTCTGGAAGCTGTCAGTTTCTTGGAAGTCATCTGATCTCATGGTTCAGCAACAAGCAACCCACAATTGCACTTTCAACAACAGAGGCAGAATATATTGCTGCTGCTAGTTGTAGCACCCAGATGCTCTAGATGAAAAGTCAGCTGGAAGATTATCAGATTTTTGAGAGTAACATTTCTATCTTCTGTGATAATACTTCTGCTATATGCTTATCTAAAAACCCTATTTTAAACTCTAAAGCTAAGCATATAGAGATTAAACATCATTTCATCAGAGACTATGTTCAGAAGGGAATTATTAATTTAAACTTTGTGGATACAGATCATCAGTGGGCTGATATCTTTACAAAACCCCTTGCTGAAGATAGATTTAAATTTATTCTGAAAAATAAAAGTATGGACTTCTATCCAGAATAAAATATTCATCAGATGAAATTTTACTCAGATGATAAATGTCTAAACTCTGAAGTATTTCTTCATTTCAATTCTGTGTTTATTTCTTAGTGTGTAAATCTGAACTAACAAGGCTCAGAGGATCTGAACATTGCCTAACGTTTCATTTCTCAAGAAGTTTCAGAAGCACATGCAAGCAAACACGTGTATCTTAGAATCTGGAAAGGTAGAGTGCACCATACTGAATTGACGTTTGAGGTACTGCTTTGAAAATCCAAAATCTCTTGATTTCCCCCCCTTCTGTCAGAATCTTAAATGCTTGAAATGATTTTATTCTTTGCATTAATTGCTTGATATGATTATGTTTCACTTCATTAATTGTTTAAGTGTACGCGTGAGATTCTATGTGACCTTTGCTTGTCCAAAATTTTTTTCTATATATTCTCACAACACTTCACATTTCACACTTTCCACTTTCCATCACTCTTCTCTTATGCATTTCTATTTTCTTTATTGCTTCCATCACTTCTCAAAACCAAAAACCTCTCGTAAACCCAGACGTATCTCAAGAACATCAATGGCATCATCATCTTCAACATCTGCTCAGATGCAAACCTCTGCTGCTGCTGTGTCATCTCCAAATGCTGTTGCTTCATCTCCAACTGCTGTTGTGTATAAGGAACCAGTGAGAACTCTTCTTACTCTAATCAAGGATCTTGAGGTTCTGTGTGAGAACTTTGTGGATTTTGCTTCCATTGAAGAGAATGGTTTTGATCTCAACCCAACCATTAAGACTCAAAACTGGGCAAAGTACTTTGACAGGTTAATGGGTCCTGTTTATCCAACATTGGTGAAGGAGTTTTGGATACACGCCCAAGTTTGCCCTAAGTTCATTCATTCTTCTGTTCTTGGAAAGGAGATTGTTATTACTGAGAAGTTAATCAGACAGCTGATTGAGTACAAAAAAACTGATGGAATCACAAGTATGGCAACTGCTCGTGTGGACTTGGTTGATATTTTTCAAGAAGTTTGTGTTTCTGGGGAACCATCCAACAAAGTCAGAGATCTGAAGCCTGTTTACAGAATCTGGGCTAAGATTTTCATGAGCTCCATTTTTCATAGAAAATCTTCAAACTCTCCAGATTATGTCAACTCAGAACAACTGTACTTCATGTTTTGTATGAGTAAAGGCAAGAAGGTGGATCTGCCTTATCTTCTGTTCATTCATCTTCTGAACCAAATAAAGGAAACAAGAGAAGAAGTTAGAGTTAAGGCTAGAAAGATCAAAAATTGGATCCCTATGGGAAGGCTGATATCAGACATTCTAACAGAGAATGGTCTTGTAAAGCATCTGAATGATGTTGGGGTGACAGATGATCTGTCTTACATTGTAGGACCTGTCATCAATGGGAATACTCTAAAAAGGATGAAGGTCATCTCAGAGCTTGCTGGCAAACCTAAAAAGTTTGACTCTGAAGAAGTCAGCAGAAGAAGGATTCCTTTAGCAGATTTTCCTATGTTCAGTGCTGATGAACCTAGGAACATCATTCTGACATTCATTACTGATTGTTTGAAGAATGGTATTCTCTGCCTGCTAACATTGTACAAAAGGAAGGAGAAGTCTTGCCAAATCTTCTGAGAGAAAGACGCAAGAAGAGGAAAGCTGAGGAAGGATCTGTTGCACAACCTAAGAGGAAAGCCTCTGATGCTGCTGACGAGCCTGAGAAGGACAAGAAGCAGAAGGAAAATCCTCCAGAATCTAGCTTGGAGGATTTAAGAGAAACAATTCAACAGGTATTAACATCTGATCCAAAACCATATGTCCCTTCACCCTCACCTTCACCTCCTCCATCTCCTCCACAACCATCTGTACATCCTTCATCTAAACCAATTTCATCTCCTCATACACATTCTCAACCATCTTCTGTTCCTCAACAATCTAAACCCCCTCAACAAAAATCATCTGAACAACAACCCCCTCAACAAAATTCATCTGAATAACAACCCTCTCAACAAACAGCATCTGAACCACAACAACAAAAACAATATGAACCACCCTCTTCTACTCAACCACCAGAAGAACCAACCATCCCAAATCCTGAACCCTCTATCCCATAAACATCTGAAGACATTCTGGATGTGCAACCCATTGCAACCATGTATGTCTTATCTTCCACTTCATGTCATTCAACTGAATCATCTGATTCTGATGAATCTGAAGTTCCCTCACCAACTTGTTTACAAATTCCTGATCCGTATAAACCACTACCATCTGACCTACCTGTTTCTGAACAACTCCATCATCAGCTTGATCTTCGTTCCAAATTTAACTTCACAGATTTTATACCATCTTCATCTGATGTTGTTACACCAACTCCATCTGATGTTGACACCACTACTCCTCATCTCACCATACCACAACCATCTGAACAATCACCATCTGAACAACCATCATCTGATCAAACACCTCCTGAACAAACCCAAACCAGCCCTGAACCTTCACAAAAAGTCACCCTAGAAGACTTTCTGAACCCTAAACCCAGATCAGATGTTTCTACTCTGTTTAAGAGTTTCAAGAAGGAAATGTGTATGAGGATTGCTTCTGTAGAAAAAGCATGTTTGTCTAGTATGGATCCTGCTGAATTTGAAGCTTCTTGGAACAGGTTCATCTCAAAATTCAACACTGCTGCCTCTGATCTCAAAACAATCTGTGCTGATGATGCAAAGGCAAAGTTTGTTGAAATGGTCAGACAGACTCTGCTGAGCATTCTTACAACACCAGTGCTACTTCTGGAAGATGCTCCTGCTGAAGATACTGCTGCAATGATAGAAGATACTCCTGCATCTGACATGGAGATTGATCATCCTATGGCAACTGCATCTGCTTCTGCACCCTCTGCATCTGAGATGAAGACTGAGACTCCAGATGTTGTCCAAGAAGTTAAGGAAATCAGATCATGGATGACAAAACAGGAACAGACTACTGAAGAGATCAAAACTTGGATGGCTAAGCAAGAAGAGTCTACTACAAAGATTACTGATCTTCTGACCCTGATTGCATCTCGCCATCCCTAGTTTTCTTTTCCATGTTTTTACATTCTTGTTTGCACCTGTTTTTCTGTTTTCTATTGTTTATTTTCTGTTTTCTGGTGTATTGTCTTTTGTCTGAACATCTTATCTTTTGTTCTGTTTGGATCTGAATGAATTTGGTTGTTTTGTTTTCATTTATGTGTTGTGTTCTCTTTTCTTCTGTTATCTTTTATGTCTTTTAAAATCTTTTTGATTATGACAAAAATGGGGAGAAAAAGAATCTGATTGTTCAATCCATAAGCAATACTAAAATGAAAATTCAGACATAGTATTAACTAACATTGAATTTTAAGACTTTCAGATTTTATTGTTTCATCTGACAAAAACTCTTTGAAGTTACCCTGAGAATTACCCAACTAGGCTCTGATCCTTGAAGCAAATTTGACTCTGATTCTGGAAGATAAACCAGACTCTTTATTTGAAAGAATTCATCAGGCTCTGATTATGGAAAGCATCCAAGCTCTAATTCTTTATTCTTAACAAGGATTCCTACAAGGTTCTGAAATATACTCAAGCAAAAAGGTAAGTGTTCTCTTCTATCAGAGTATTTATTTCAGGGGGAGATTCTTAATCTCAGGGGGAGTCATATTTTTTATTCTCTGTATTGAACAAAATTTCCTATGTTTTGTCATCATCAAAAAGGGGGAGATTGTTAGAACACAAATTGGTGTTTCTTATATCTCTATGTTTTGATGATAACTCTTATGGAATTTTGTATTAAGAAAATATATACTCTAAAATTTGCTCAAGTATTATTGTTTCAGGTATTAAATTGAATACTCTTAAAGAAGCAAAATACATAAGTACAAGCAACTATGAAAGGCTCTGAAGCATCAGATGCAAGACAATCAGAAGATTCTGAAGCGCTGCCAGAAGAATCTGAAGCAGAAGCTGCAGAATGATCTGAAGTGTTGCTGAAAGAATAGTTGAAAGCTTTGATCAAATCAGACTCTGAAGTTCATTTCATTGCAAGAATAGAGGCTCTGATAATCAGACTCTAATCAAATTAATATTCACGCTTAAAGCATATACTGCTGCATACTCTGATGAAGACTCTGATCAAGATTGAGACTCTGATATATTATGTTCTGATCATCCATCAAGCCCTGATCATCTCAAACATTTAGCTCTAATCATCTTAAGCATTCCATTCCTTTTAAGCTAGTTCCAAAATCTGAAGTGCAAATTATGAAGACTTCATCCTGAAGGAAGCTTGTTGAATAAGCTGTAAACTTGATTGGACGTGGTGCTACTTCCAAAGTAACCAACGGCTACTTTGTCCAATGAAGAGACATGGTGCAAATCCCAAAGCTTTTACAATCATACTTTTACTGCAAAAAGCATGCCTCTGCCCATACCTTTTGGTGATGAAAAGTCTTATATTTCAAATATAATACTTAGCTGCACTTTACTCAAAGCAATTGAAAAAGCTATAAAAGGAGAACTTCTATAACATTTAGAAGTTGCTAGTTCATTCAGAAAGAAATATTCATACACACGTTTGAAGCATCAAAGTGAAATCTCTCAAAGTTCATATACTTTTGTTCTTTCATAAAACTGTATAGTTTTAGTTGTACTTAATCTTAAGTGTAAATATCACAATTGTGATACAGCTTATTAGAAGCATCTAAACACTTGTTAGTTTACATTAATTTGTAAGAAGTTCCTTGAGAAGACCAAGGTGTGGTCAGTAGTTCTTGAGAAGACTAAGACAGTTGTTCTTAGTGCTTACTATTGTAATCAGTTGATTAATAGTGGATTAAGCCCTTGTGGAGAAAGGCAAATCATCTTTGATAAGGTGGACTGGAGTAGTTGAGTTCAACGAACCAGGATAAAAATCTTGAGTTGTTTTTATTGCCATATTTCTTAAAACTCTTATTCAACCCCCCCCCCCCCCCTTCTAAGTGTTTTTCTCACCTTCACTTTGAACCAACTCAAATGGATGTGTGGTTAAAAAACCATGGCCTTGCCCCTTTCAAAACCCGAATTTTCCGATTTTTCGATTACTCCTCCATCCTTGATCCAATGGTCATGAAAATTCATGGGCAGGTGTAATATGGCATTAGGAACATTTTTGCTTCACACTTTGAGGTCAAACTCCTTATGGTTGAAGAGTTGACTTTTTGGTCAACCGAACGATCGATCGATGATTACTGAGTCAACTATCAATGTTCTGGGTCTTCTGAGGCCTTGAAACTTCTTGAGTAGACTTCAATAAGCCATATGAACTTTATGGACCATGATCCCACCATTGGAGCACCATTTAAATCAAAAGTCAAACTACAATTGATTTTTTTCCCCAAATCTCCTGATTCTCAATTGACCGGTCAATTGAAGCTCTTCTGATTAAAATTTATGGTCAATATCCCATCCTCACGCACCTTAGGACACATGGAAGGCCATGGAAGCAAGTATTTCCCTTCAAAACACTTTTATCCTGATTAAAATTGAAACCCTAATTTCACCCTTTTTGTCTGGGCATTGTGCAGATGAACTGGGTGATCATCCCAACTCCACCATGACCTCTGAGGTACCCAACAAGCTCCTACCTCATGCTCACATCAATAATCTCAAAATCTCTTGACAACCCTCTGATGGTTTGTACCAATGCCTTTGATTAACAAAAAAAGTATGGGCAAATTTAGGGTATGACAATACCCAGTTCTCAAATCTATCTTACTAGACACACTTGCAACAACCAACTGATCCATTAAATCATCAATCCTTGAAAGTGAACACTTATTCTCGATAGTCACCTTGTTCACTTATCTATAATCCACCCAAAGCCTCATAAAACCTTCTCAAGCAAATCTTCAAGTTGCCTCTTCAACTCTTTCAATCCCAATGCAGGCATACGATATGGAGCCATCAATATCAGACTAGTTCCAAGAACTAAATCGATCGCAACTCCACTTTGCATTCCGGCGGTAAATCACTTATCTCATCAGGAAAAACCTCTGGACAATAACAATTAATTGGAAAACCACCAACTTCCCCACTTTCACCAACACTCAAAGTTTCCATCAAAATAAACATCTCAGCACCATCCTGCACCGACTTATCAAAACAATATGTAAGCACTTAGCTTAACTCAAAGCAATTCACTGCTCACGCCATCTAAGCTTGCAAGACACGTCTATCCCATCCAACATGACTCTGTCCACCATCAACAAGAGATTAAGGGTGATCAGTCCCTCAAGTTATCAATAGACAGCCGAAAATCATGATGGGGTATAAACCATCTTTACCAAACTATAAGAGCGTTCATCGACACACTGAGCCACCACTCCACACTTAAAGTATCCTGGAGAAGCACAAGCTTCTCCCCCACTTGTTTCATTCCCACTTCTGCAGACAAAGGTTAGAAAATAAACTGTACCGACAGTGTTTTCACACACATGTCGCATACAAGGAAACACATAACATTACACAACTTGGCCGGACAGACCAACCAGACTCTGATACCACTAATGTAACACCATTTTCTACCTCACAATTATTACTGTAAAATAACACAGATATCAGAGTAAATTATTTAACTCAATAAAAATCACCTCAAAGGGTGTACATTTCTCAATGGCTCAAAACAAGTCAATGCTCTGTATACTACGGGTTTTCTCAAAATACATCATATTGTACAAAACAGCAGAATTCAAAGGCATAAGTCAAGGTTTCCTCATCAGGGAAAATAAGCAAAATAACTCAACGGTATAAAGTTTAACTCAAAGAACCTAACCCGATGTTACATATCAGAGCAAGACCCTCTAAGTTAACCACAAAGGCTAACGACTCTAAAACTTCAAAAAATACTCCTAGACGACATCCACGACTAACTTGTTCTTCTGCACGTTGCCCACGTAGAGGTAACATTCAAATACGCAGGGTGAGTAAAACAATTCATAATAATCAATGTATAACAATCAATACATAAATGGCATCGTAATCATATTCAACACATTCATATCCTTAGATATGCCTCAAAGGTCACAACGTTATAATTCATACAAAAAGACTCATAGATGCAAATGCGACACAACTCAATGCATGTGGTATCAATCATCACAGCTCGATGGACACTGGGCCATCAACCCTCCATTGATCTCCATCAATAGGATTGATTCTACTAGAGAATCAGAGCACATCAAAACACTTCACATCCACATAATGGGATTGAAGCCAAATTAATCGAGGTCCTGAACCGAAGTTCTGATGCACATGAATGCATGATGCACACGTCACAAATCATTATCATAACAACATCATAGGTGCATCATCATTCATCATATTCATCATCATCAAACGTCATAGCTCATCATCATAATCATCATCAAACATCATGTCATCATAGCTCATCATAATAATCATCATCATACATCATGTCATCATATAATCATATACAAATCACATAGCGCTCACAATCATACTCATATTAATTCATCATATTATCACCTATTATCACATATTAATTCATAGCTATACTCACGGTAATTCTCATACTATCGCCTATTAATATGATAAACTTCACAGTCCTACTCATGTTAATTCATCATATTATCACATATTATCACAGTTACCCTCATGGTAATTCATCAGGAAAATCGCAGCATCAAAATATCAAGACATCATTGAACCAGAACATGATTCATTAATAGAACATATACACAAAGGATTTCTCAAACATAATTAGATATAAAAATATTAGGAAAACAATTCCCTTATCTATACTATCTTATATACCTATTCATTTTCTTTCCAACACTTCGAGCGGGGGCCAAAACGGACTTACGGATCAAAAGTTACGTCCAAAACGATTTCGACCGAAAACGTGAACAGTCATGACGGACAGCAAAACGTTGTTACGCTCCGGAACCTAAATCAACCCAAAACTTCCCCAATGCCCCCAAAACATCTCTAAATCATCTCTAAGGTCTTACGGAAATAAAGGCACAAAACCTACGGTTTACTAGGTCAATCCCGTAACATATTCACGCCCTAAATCACAATTTTTCCTTCAATTACACCCTAATGCATCAGAGTTACTCACTATCAAATATTCAATCCCTTCAGGGTCATACATATAAAAATTCAAGGTTTTTGGCCACGAAGGCCTAAGGTTTCCTAATTCTCACATCTATGCTCAAACAGTCAGGAATACTTACCACTAACCACAACCCTCAGGGTCTCACTATCAATTTCCCTATTTTCCCACAATCAACCCAAAATCCCTTAAATCTTAAATCGACCATAAACACATCGAAAGACATACATGAAAAATCATGAAAAGCTATACTCCTCATACCTTAGTCGATTCAAAGCTTTCACAATTACCTCCGGGAATCTTCTGCCTCCAATCTTCTCCTCAGAGCTCTGGCCACAATATTTCCACGGTTAACAAATGAATTTCAATTCTCTTCAGAACTCTATTTTGTCAAACCTAGTATTGGGCCTCACCATTTGGGTTTTTCCCTCATTACTCTTACTAACTCCTCCAAATGCCCAAATTACCCTTATTTCATTTATATTCATTTTAATTAATAATAATACTAATAAATTAATATTATATACTATTAATCAAATAAATAACTCAAAATGCACACTTTTCCAATAATCCCCCAAACTACCGAAAATCACCGAAAAATGAATATTCTCAATTAAATAAATAAATTAAAATATTCCAATTAAATTTGGGATGTTACACCGGGTATGTGATCTTCTGATTTATAGAGTTCTTTAGAGTTCCTTGAATCTCTTCTGATGGGGATGAAGAGAGAAAACCTCATAAACCTTATTTTGTTCGTACTCTACAAATGATGACCATAACCCATTTAAATAAACCTAGGGTTATTTCTTAGTTTTCAATATTCTAATTTGGCCCCTCAAAAAATTAGATATTGACTTATGGTATCTACACAATAATCTGACCTTTCATGACATTTATGCTTTTAGCCACAAACTTAATATTATGTTAATTAAACCCCTTTAAGTCTTGACTAATTAAAATAATGACACTAACACCTTAAATGTTACATTTGTGACCCAAAACTCTAACAATTTCCCATTGGTCACATATGTAACTTTACACATGTGTTAGACTTTATGAGCTCAAAATTTTCCATTATATTCTTTAAGCATATCCAAAGTATCCTGTCTATTAGTCGTGCCAATATACAGAATCAAGGTGATTTTCATTATATCAATCATAACTAAACCCACCAATTATTACTGATAGTGACACAACTAAATAACATAGATCCATCATGAAATGTGTAGCATGAAAATCACATGAAGTTGGTCTTTATATGTCAATTTTCAACTGGTTCTACTTTACTATAGTGAGATCATTCAATAACTTTATTGTACAAAATGTAAACTACTGAATATCAAACTTTATTAATTTGAAAATATCCAAAATCATACTATGCATACATAATACCAAACCCAAAACATAAAATTCACAATCGACTAACTCTCACTAAACCAAAGACTCCTCTAATGATAAAATACCCATGTGAGCAGTGTGCTCATGAAAGACCTTGGGTGGAAGACCTTTTTTAAGAGGATCTACTAACATGGAGTTTGTCCCCAAGTGTTCTATGGAAATCTATCCACTTTGTACCCTTTCCTTAATAACTAGGAGCTTAATGTCAATATGTTTTGACTTAGTCGGGCTCATATTATTGTTGGGATACAGGACGACTGATTTGTTGTCACAATATAACTTAGGTGGCCTTTAAATTCCTTCCACAATTTGCAGCCCAGTGACAAGATTCCTCTGCCAAATCCCATGGTTGGATGCCTCGTAACATGCTATACACTCTGCTTCCATAGTGGATGAAGCCGTAAGAGTTTGCTTAGCACTGCGCCAAGAAACTGCACCACCAACCAGCATGTAAATATAGCCTGAAGTGGATCTTTTACTATCTTGGCATCCAGCAAAATCTGAGTTAGAGTATCCAGTGATTTCTAACCGGTCTGACCTTCTATATGTGAGCATATAGTCTATTGTTCTTTTTAAATACCTCATAACCTTTTTTACTGCTTTCCAATGATCCATTCATGGATTGCTCAAATATCTTCCTAACATCCCAACTATAAACGAAATATCCGGACGCGTGCACACTTGGGCATACATCAGACTTCCTACTGCTGAAGCATAAGGAATCTTTTGCATTTCTTGAATTTCTTAGTTTCCTTTTGGGCACTGACTGGGACTGAATTTTTCTCCCTTAGCAATTGAAGTATCTTCTGATTTACATTCTTGCACGCCAAATCTTTTAAGTACCTTTTTGATATAGCTCCTTTGTGATAATCCTAGAATACCACGAGATCAATCTCGATGTATCTAAATTCCTAATACTAAGGAGGCATCATCAAGATCTTTCATTTCAAAATATCTTAATAGAAATTTCTTAGTTTTGTGCATCATTCTTATATCATTTGTGGCAAGAATTATGTCATCTACATACAAGACCAAGAAAATGTACTTGCTCCCACTGAATTTGTGATACACACAATCTTCAACAATATTCACCTCAACACCAAATGAGAGAATTACTTCGTGAAACTTGTGATACCACTGATGAGACACCTGCTTTAGTCCATAAATGGATTTTGTCAATTTGCAAACCATATTCTTTGAGTCTCCTGACACAGAGTTTTCTGGTTGCATCATATAGATTGTTTCATCAACGTTGTCATTGAGGAAAGTTGTCTTGACATCCATTTGATAGAGTTCCAAATCATAATGTACAACAAGAGCCATGATTGTCCTAAAAGATTCTTTCGATGGAACCGGAGAGAAAGCCTCTTTAAAGTTGATCGCTTCCTTTGGAGTATAGCCATTAGCCACAAGACGAGCCTTATACCTCTCCACATTACCGCTAGAATCTCGTTTGGTCTTAAAAATCCATTTGCAACAAATGGGTTTCACACCTTCTGGTAATGGGACAAGTTCCCAAACTTTATTCTCTTGCATGGACTTATACTCCTCCTTCATTGCTTCAATCCACTTTTCCTATTTGGAATTATGCATGGCTTGACGGAAGTTGATTGAATCATCTTCCATCATACCATTATTTTTTCATGTTCTTGGAGAAAGACTATATAACCATCCGGAATAACATTTCTCCTTTCTCTACTGGATCTCCGCAAAGGTATTCTTATAACACTTGTTTTGGGGAGTTTGAGTTTTTTATTCATGAATTACCAAATCATCTTGAGTTTAAGGAATTGCAACAATGTCTTGTGCAGGTTTCATACTTGCTTGATCAAAAGCAACTATATGAATCGATTCTTGAATTGTCACCGATTCTTCCTCTAAGGCAAAGTCTTTACCCTTATTCTTTTCCTCAAATTCAATATCCTTAAAGAATGTGGTTGTTCCTGTCTCAAAAATTGAATTTAATTTGGGATCATGAAATTTGTAGCCCCTAGATCTTTCAGAATAACCAATAAAGTAGTTGCTCACTATTCGAGAGTCCAATTTCTTTTAATTTGGCTTATAAGGCCTTGCCTCAGCTGGACATCCCCACACATGAAAATGTTTGAGACTAGGCTTTCGCTCGATCTAAAACTCATAAGGTGTTTTGACAACTGCTTTTGTTGGTACTCTATTTAGAATATAAGCTGCAGTCTTTAGTGTCTCTCCCTAGAGTGACTATGGCAAGGTAGAATGACAAATCATACTCCTTACCCTATCTTTAAGATGCTAGGAGATCCTGACATGGTGTACTGTTGGACAATTCCACATTCCTCTAGGTATTTTGCAAAAGGCCCTTGACGTTGTTCATCTGAACCGTCATATCTACCCTAATATTCACTGCCACGGTCGAATTTGACTTTCTTAATTCTTTTGTCAAGTTGATTCTCAATTTCAGACTTAAACGATTTGAACACATCCAATGACTGATACTTTTCATGTATAAGAAATATGTATGTATATCTAGAATAGTCCTCTATGAATGATATAAAATATTGTTGACCATTCCAAGAAGGTGTCAAAAATGGTCCACAAATGTCTGTATGTATCAATTCTAAGACATATGTAGCTCTATATGCACCAAATTTCTTTGTTTTGGTTTGTTTTTCTTTAACGCATTCAACACAAACATCAAAGTTTGTGAAGTAAATGAAATCCAAAATTCCATGTGACACTAGTTGCTCAATTCTATTTTTAGAGATGTGACCTGGGCGTTTGTGCCATAATGCTCCTGCATTGTTATCCTCAATTTTACGCTTAGTACCACGTGATTCCACATTCAAGGATTCGCCATAGGTAGCTATTGTGTCAAGCAAATATAGATTATCATGACCCATAAGTGAATCAGTCCCAATAATATTTGAATTGAAAGAAAGCTTGAACATATTGTTTTCATATGAACAAAAATAACCTGATTTGTCCAAATAAGAAACTGAAATCAAATTCCGTCTAAATGACGGAACCACAAAAGTGTCTTTCAAATCCAAATAAAACCCGATACTCATTAATAATCTAAAATGCCCTATAGCTTCCACCTCCACCGACTTGCCATCTCCAACATATAAGTATCTTTCAACATTATTTGGCTTTCGGTAGTTCAGAAAACCCTTCATTGAAACACCGATGTTAGTAGTTGCACCAGAGTCTAACCACCAAGTGTTTCCAGACACTAAAGCTAAATTGACCTCAGAACAGACCAAACCATGACTCATGCGATTGAAGCGATCCCACTTCTCATAATCTTTGCTCTGCTCAGGGGTACCAAATTCCATAGGAGAAAGAGGTTGCTTCACTCTTAATGCAAGGTCAAGATCCATGCAGGCAAAAACAATTTCCATGTTCTCATTCCAATCCTTAAAATCTATCTCATTCAGGACCTGAACCTTATTCATATTAGCATATATTGAAGCAATTGTAGCTGCAAAAGAACAAAAATAAACATTTTAAATATACTCACATAAATAAAAACTGAATCATCAACGTTGTTCAAATAAAAGCATAACCCATCTCAACACTAATATTAACTGCTAGTGTTACTCTTGTTGTAACGATCAAACATTGATAATAAAAACATGTCAAATAATAAACTCATCTTTGGATTGATTTATTATCCACATGTAAGACCTCATAATTATCACATGTTTACCATCACACACGCGTATGAAAACCGGCCAACCACCAATTGTCCTTTGGGTCAATTGATACTTGCATGGATAAACATGCACACTACCAGAAAAATATTTAACATTTTTCATAAGCAATTTCCACAAAAGATGTCACTTTGGCGCCTTTTTTTCATTTCAATTACTCACTAAAAATGTTAAATTTTGTATAAATTTAAAAACCGTAAGCAAAACATGAACAAAATTATATAAAAGTTAATAGATGAAACAATTAAGGGACACAATCATACAAACCGAAACAACATATCCATGCTCCAACCTATGAACAAAATTGTATAAAAGTTAATAGATGAAACAATTAAGGGACACAATCATACAAACCGAAACAATATATCCATGCTCCAATATGTGTTTGCTTTGTTATACGAAGCACAACAAAATAATAATAAATAACATATTATATAATAAATAAATAAAATTGTTACCAAAATTATTTATTTTTAAAATTACCTTTTATAATAATAAATAAATAAATAAAAACTAATAACAAATTTGGACAAAAAGAATAGGAACATATGATTACAGTATGTAAACTAATTTTATAATCACTTCAATCAACCGTATGATTCAAGGTTACCGAATACGACAATAATTAAAAATAATCATATAACAAACGAGGTGAAAGGTAAATCATGAATAAGCTTTATGAAAATGATTGATTTCATATGGTTCCCTAAACATATTAATAATGTACTTAAATTTGTCATTATTAGAGTTTGGCCTAACAACCTTACAAAACCAGTTGGTAAGATGAGGGGTGTCACTCTATATAAACTATTTCAATACTCTATCTCCAACCAATGTGGAACTTTAAGATCTTCTTAATAGTCATTGAAGATTTTTTGAATTTGAAAAAACATTCAACTAATTTATCTAAAAGTGTCCTTAATTCAAGGTATCTTTTATTTGGCTACCTAAACACCATCTACCATTAATTTGAGCATAAACTATTTTTAGGCAAAACATATAAATAATTATAATAGTCTCATTTGTTTGGACCTATCATGTTAGCATCCGGACTGTCCCTCGAATTGTGTCCTTTCTCTGGCACTTTTTATTTGGCACTCATCATTTCCATGTTTCCACAAATTTGCTTTTTTGAGAATCCAGCAATTACAACTTTTTGATTCACAAAAACAACAAGCGTTTGAAAGCATGGTCTAGGAAAATTCCAATTTATATGTGGACAAAAGAAGGTGAGTGCTAAACACTTGGTCTCAGCAACAATAGGTTATCTTATTATCAATAATAACCATGGAAATATATTATAGATATGAAGGTATCGATTGTGTATCTTCCATCTTGGATCCTCGATCGCACTATTGGTGCATGGATGCCCACAAGCCCACAACATTTATATCTTAAGAAGAAAAGGGTCCATGAAGAGTCACATTATATCTTATTGTGTTCCTTAAAGTGATAACAATGAAATGAGTTTACAATAGTTCAAATCCAATTGCAAAATATTATTTATTGTCACGCATTTGAATGAAGCTTAGAATGACCACACACAAAAGTATGGTCTAATATTGCAAAATAAGTAATTAATCAAGGCGAAAATAGAAAGCCACTTGATAACTTTGTGTGGCTTATATTAAGTAGTCATTTCAGCCCAAGTTATATAGAATATTGAATTCTAATGTAGATCATTACAATATATATGGTCCATGATGAGTCAATTTTAAGAGCCCTACGATCAAATGGTATCAAGGTTGCTCTTTATATCCTTAGCAGTGATGAGTCACCCTTAAGAAATTTGGAAATATCTTTTGATTGGTAAGGAAATTAACCTTCCGACGTTTTCTATTTACACCAAAATATTTTGTAAGTGAGTCATTTCTATTTAAAAAATAAGAAACAAAAGTTAATCTCCGTATTGATATGAGGGTGAGTTTGTAGGTTAAGTTTCATACTAACTCTTGACTATATTTGTCTCGAGATAGTGTGTTTATTTCACAACTCAGTAGATATTACAGAAGTTAAGTTCCATACTAACAATCAAGACATTAAGTTTCCCTTCTACGTAGTAATTTTGTTATAAATTTGACATATTTTAATAAATCTTATACTTTAAGTAATTTATACAAAGTATACATAATTGATATTAAACTAAACCATACACTTATGTAATTCAATCAAAATACCATATGTTAAAGTCAAAATACAAATCATACACTGTTCAGAAAATACAAACTAAAATACAAAGAAAAAGTCAACTAGTGTGTATATGTGACCTCCCGATTCCTACTTTGCTCGTGTATTGAAAGATGTGGCGTGCCTTAGCTACCATGGTCTCTACACCGGCTTTCCCAGGAGTGTCTTCCTAAAACTCCCATCTCTCTATACCCTTTCTCCCAATATCCATAATACGTTGACAGATTGGCAACACATCAATGGCATGACCCAACCAAGTATGCTCCTCTTATAATATCTCCTGATGACCTGACCTAGGTGGTTCTTTGTCTACATCCGGTGTCATGTAAAGATGTGAGACTCTAAAAATCACTAGATGTAGTCGTATAATGTACTCCATGGTTGAGGAACTAGCCCACTACATACATCTTCTAGGACCAGATGATCATGGTACTCCAAAAATATCTCATCAATATCTCTACGGCGGACTATGGTAGAAGCAACAACAGTGGGGCTCTGAAAATACTATGCAGATACCCAGACTAACTCATGACTCTCTTAGGGAGATGTGGATACATCAGTCGTGGCCCACACGTCATTCATCTAGATTTAAAGGATATATCATTGAATGGGTGTGTGTCACATTGATCGTCGTATGATGTGAAGTTTATATCATATGCCACAATATGGCCAAGATAAACTTGGAATGGCTTGGTCTCCTAATTCCTTGTAAGATGGATGAAGGAGAAAACATGTGGCAGAGCCTTGTTGTAGTCATCCATATATTCCCATTCAGAGAGACGTGGAAAGTGATGGTGGATCCATGTCTAGAAATGGTTCATATGAAATATTGTAATAGTGTAAATTTGGTGTTGCTTGATCTCATCTGTCTAGTCTTCCATAAATAAGTTTTCACCTAACTTAAAGTAGAGGTAAGCCAAGCAAGAGGTCTCCCGGTTGTACTCATGAATCATCTCCAAGTCAATAAAGTATCTCGTGTAGATGACATCGATAAAGTATGTACTTTTGATCACATACATAAACGTGTCAACCAGATACATGAGGTATGACCTTCATGCACATAATTTATGATAAACAACTTGTGCATCATCTTCATCAACCTCAACTTCTTCTTCCAACTGATATTTGTATAGCTTCTCCAAAAATCAAAATCTAGCATTCCATCCTCTTGTGTCATTTATCTTCCCATGGGCATCACTTAGGTCAGCTCCCAAATATTTCACCATCATGTCTAGTGCATAAGGTCTAGTGATTTTGGATTAGTTTAATAATATTTTTGTGATCAAAGATGTATGAGGAATGAAATATCATCAAGTGTGATGAACATCTCATCATCAGAAGATGAAATGATGATGTCTTTGAGTGTAATCTCTCCAAGAAAGTATACAACAAACCATGGTTAAAGTCTTGAATGAATTTGGCAACCCGTATAGCTATATGACATCGTGAAACCTAGTTCATTAGGTTGCGACAACTTTGTAATATTCCTAGCATGGTTGATACATTTTAACGACTCACAATATTGTAAAAAAAATACACTATCATCAGAAATTTCATATCTTATAACACATACGTTTAAAATAATAAATGCATATTTATTATATCTCTTTGTCCCACGCGTGCCTATAAGCATGATATGCATACATGTAAAGTAGTAAAGTGTCTGAGGGGGCTCTTGGAAAAACATTTGGAACGGTAGCAACATGTTGGACTTTTAGGGCATTATGGGTAGCATTATGGGACTCATGTCTCTAGGAGGAGAATGTCGGAGACACGTGAACTTTGAAAGACAATGCTCTTGCATCAAATGAAGTGGAACCAAATTATAGACATCAGGGTATAGCTTTTTCCCTCCAAACAAAAGCATGTTGAATCACTCTACCATGTCTCAAACTTTCTTGGTTGTCAGAAATTTTACCATTAATTAAAACAGTAAAATCATATCATAATCAAATAAGTCAAACTTAAGGGACAAAACAAGCAAAATCAAATAAGTTATACATATCAGTAAAACCCAAAGTTAACTTGTGCACCAGAAAAAAATACTAAAAGACACATAAGTAAAGGATGCCCTAAGCTCTAAACTTCAAACTTAAAAAAAAAAAACAAATATGTGCCTCACTAAATAGCCTAGTATGCATTCATATGTACCATAAACAATCTATTATGTGTTTAACTTCAAATAAATGCATTACAAAACAAAACAAAAAGAAAGAAAATGAGAAACTTATCGAATATGAGAAGTGAGCAGTTTTGGATTGAATGGAGTATAGTAGAGATTGAGAAATGTACTAGGATTGAGTATAATGCATTAAGATATGTGACAAAGCTTGAAAAATGATGAAAATAGAGTTTTCTCACGAGTTTCGTTTTGGATTTAGAGTAAACTTTCTGAAATGAAAAAAGAAGATTGGAATTCTGATCCGTTATATAAATTAAATTGGTATAAACATTAACCTCAATATAAAATATGGGCATTAACCTCCATAAAAATACGGACATTAACCTCCAGATTATTTCAACTATGTTCCTTGGCCTAAATGTAAGACTGAATTGTGGTTTCATTTTGGGTGCATCCGGAGTTTAAGTTCCAAATTTTAGAGGCATTAATAATTTTTCACTATGATGGGTGATAATCACTAAAGGTACGAAGAGTAATGTCCAATAATTTTATTTGTTTGAGAAATGAATTTGAATTCACTCAAATTATTAATCTATTAGATGAGTTATATATATATATATATATATATATATATATATATATATATATATATATATATATATATATATATATATATATATATATATATATATATATATATATATATATATATATATATATATATATATTATTGACAAATGTGAAACTTTAATATAATTTTAATACACGCTCACACCTAGCATGTATTTTAGGTCTAACTCTCACATTGTTATCTTTAACCTAACTTTGATACCATGTTTAGGATAATATCAAGAAAATGGGCCCAAAATTCATGTTAGACGTTAGAGTGAATATGAAAATTGTATTGGTGTCTCATATTTTCTAGGTTCTCAGGCTTTAGATGCATATTTGTGGTTGAAAAGTCCATCTTATGAGTTAGCTACTAGCTATGACATATAACACTATATACGCCTTATATCTTTTCTCGAATTCCATTTAATATTATCTACACCATATGCCATTTATCTATACTTTACAATCCAATGCAATATCTCGAATTGCATCATCTTATCAAAAGCACTTGCTCGCACTTCATTTGTCACTCCATCATTAAACTAGTCACTAATGATCGTGAAAACCACCATGGTATAACCTTTATGCTCGAAAACTTTTTGCAATTTAGTAATCTATTCAATAAAATTTATGTTGACATCATTATATTTATATTTATATCTATAATACACATAGCAACAACACTATTGTGTTGGTATGGATGACTTGAAGTTTCAAAGAGAGGAATTACATTTTTTTACCGTGACCTACATTAAATATTTACTACGACAAAACACACATTTAATCTCGGATGCAGAGGAGATTTAATATCAATTATAGAGACGAGGTAACGAAGGACGTCACGAAAACTTGTCACATTATCCTTTGATTTTGAAATAACTGAGGGACAAAGTGTTATTTATAAAGGTTCGATCCCCAGCTTTTGTAGTTTTATTATTTTCAAATTTGGATAGCACGGCTCGCATTTCCTCTCAGTTATTTGAGAAACTGAGGTAATAAAGAACAATTATCACCTCAGTATATAATAATAATCGAGGGGAAACCATTGTTATTTAATTTTTTCTATATTTTGGTTTGGACATGTATTACAGAATCATATTTTGGTCATTTCTGAAACAAAATCATTGCACCTTTTGTCCATTTCTCAAACAGACATATTGTACCCAAAAAATTCATTGTTTATACCATTTTCAAAACCAAAATGACACATCTACACCTTATAATTTTACAACAAACTAAAACTAAGTACAATGATTAACCAACAAAAGCACTAACCAAAATGCAAAATCTTTGTATGTCGTCCAAAATTTATCTTATGTGATTTGTCACCAATCGATAAACACTTATAATTTGAACCACATTTGAAACCAGCTAAGATTATTAATAACAACAATATTAAATCTTTAATACAAATAATATAAAAAGATAAATGAGTAAATATATATTACTAAGTGATATAAAACATTTCCTTATTAGTTTTTCCATATCCCCTTTTGATGATCATGACGAATACCATGCACATCACCATCAGAATAATTTTTTTTTAGATGAGGGACGTACATGTGTTGCGAAAGAGGGGGTATCAAAATTTAAATCTTGATTTTCATGAATATCATGAATATATCTTCCTTATGAAATCATTTTTTGCAACAATTCAAGAAATTCAGTGAAACTTTTATTTGTTCACCCACCTCTCGCCTTAAGATTAAATAGTCTTAACACAGCTGACAATCTTGTAAAAATTTTCATCCTGAATATAATGACTCTTCAAGGTCTTTTTGAAAAGTATCTTCCACATGAGCTTTCTTAAAATAATCTGCTCCAGTATCACGAATCATGTCTTCTAGATTATCATTCATAGATTCATCATCTTCAACTCTACGTGACATATGTCCTTTTTTTGTCACTTAACTAAGCTATTCCTATTTCGTGTAATTTTGAATAATTCTATCACAACTTAAACGATTAAATATAACATCCCTTGGATGTTTTTGCATATTTCAGCAAATTTTAAAGGACATCAAAAAATCTCATTATCGCCAAGAAGGTTTTATTTGTCGAATTCAAGAAATTGAATCACTTTATTCTCATACTTTTACATGATCTATTGGCTCTCATCCAACTATGATCCATAATCATATATAGCTTCTTATATGTAGATTCCATCATCAATTCGTATAAAAGGTGAATATAGATATTATGTCTCTTCTATTGATTATTATAGTTGTTATTGTTGGGTTTATCTTATGAAAAAGCATTCGGAATTTTATGACATTTATCATATATTTTGTGCAATGGTTAAAACTCAAGATAACATTTCTATAAAGTATTTTTGTTGTGATCTAGATGATGAGTACACTTCTAATAAATTCTCATATTTTCTTGCTTATGATATTATTATTCACCAGAATTTATGTACCGATACTCCTTAGCAAAATGACATTGCTGAAAGAAAGCATCATCATATTATTGAAACTGTTCGTTCTCTTTTTGTTGTCTGCTTTAGTTCCAAGTTATTTTTTGGATGAAGAAATTCTTAAAGTTATCCTTGTCATTAATATAACTTTTTCACCTGTCACTTCAAGTTTGTCTCCCTTTGAGGTTTGTATGGTTATGCTCGTGATTATTCATATTTAAAAGGTTTAGGTTCTATTAGTTTTGTTTTTCTTACAAAAGTTAAACGTAGTAAATTGTGTCGTCGTTCTACAATATGTGTTATAATGCTATTAATTAAAAAAAATTATATGTTTCTTGTCTTGTTTTGTTTCTTAAACACATATAATTTTACTCTATTTCTTCTAATTCTCATACTCCTACTAAGTCTGAGTTTTGTCATACTAACCCTTTTGCCTTTGATGATGGTATTTCTAGTGATTGTAATATTGAGAATTGTAGGGTTGATCCTATTACTACTCCAGATACCAATGTTCCTATGTCCCCACGACTATCCAATTTTCGATTGTTTATCTTACTCCACCTATACCCCCTCATTTTTGTTATCCTTCTCATGATCGTAAGTTTACTAAATTATCTAATTTTGTTTATTCTGCTTATTCCCCTTCTTTTTCCTTTTTTTCTAACTTCCATTCACAATTTGTCGAAGCCCCATTTATATAAAGATGATGTTGTGAAAAACGATGTCGGAATAATAAATTATAATCGGTTTCTTGATCAGCAAGAAACCCATAAGGGTAAAAAAGAGGGAAGCAAGAAGAACACAATGAAATTGGTTATAAATAGCTATTTTTTACTTTCTATTTGAAACAAGATTACAAGTGTTATATAATAGCAAATAACCTCTCTCACCCTAATTAGGATCTGCCTCATGTCAAAGATGTGAGACTAGCATGCTATTTAAAAGAAAACTAACACACTAACCTAATGAGCTTTTATACACATGCTTATTACACAAGCTAATTTAGAGAGCAAGCTAACTTAAACAATTGGGCATAAAAAACAAGCCCAATTTTACATGCTAACACTCCTAACATACTTCAACTACAACATGTGAACAGACTTCAATGGCATGCTAAGATCCTGTCGAATTTTCTAACCAAGAAACTACCCTTCAACCATACTAGAGTTTAATCTAATATCTCACAGATGAAATTATGGATCCTATTTGGCAACAAGTTATGGCAGAGCAACTTGTTGCTTTGCCTAATATATACAAATACTTGGAACTTAATACTTCTTCCACCAAGACAAAATGCTATTGGGTCTTTTTGGGTATACAAGATTAAAACCAAGTACGATGGATCGATTGAGAGATATATAGTTCGTTGTGTTTCTAAGAGATTCTCTCAATAATATGGAATGGATTATGAAGAAACATTTGCTCTCGTAGACAAGATGACTACTATTTGTACTCTTATTATTGTTGCATTTGTTTACCAATGAAATATTTCTCAAATGAATGTTAAAAATGAATTTCTAAATAGTGATCTTCATGAGGAAGCTTATATGGTACCTCTACCAGGTATTTATATGAGAGAAATGTGTAAGTTGAAGAAAACCCTATATGGTCCAAAACAAGCTCCACGGTCGTGGTTTGAGAAGTTCTCCATTGTGATTAATTCTCTTGGATTCTACTATAGTGATCATGATTTGGATTTATATTTTAGGATTAATTCTCATGGTTGTGTTATATTATCTCTATATTTTGATGATATGAGTATTATAGGCGATCATGTTTGTGGGATTGATTAGTTGAAATCACAGTTAGCTAAATAATTTGATATGATAGATTTAGGTATTCTTCACTATTTTGGGGGGATTAAGGTCGCATACTACTCTAGAGGTTAGCTAAACAATTTGATATGATAGATTAGTTGAAATCACAGTTAACTAAACATTCTTGAACATGCTTGCATTTATGATACTAGATATGTAAATAGCTCTTTTGAGCTCAATGTGAAATATTCCCACTCTAATGGTACTCCACTACCATATCCCACTTTATATCGTACTTTGGTTGGAATTTTAGTGTATCTTACTATTACTAGACCATATTTTTCTTATGCAGTGCGTGTTATCAGTCAGTTTGTTATTTCTCATTCTACAATGCATTTGGCTATTGTTCTGCGCATACTTCAGTATCTTTGTGGAACTCAACTTTAGAGTCTTTTTTTCTTCATCTTTCTCCTTAAAAATACATGCTTACTCTGATGTAGATTGGGCTGCTGATCGCAAGCCTACTACAAGCTTTTATATTTTTCTAGAAATTCTTCTATTTCTTGGAAGATCAAGAAGCAAGACATAATATCTTGTTCTTCAACAAAATCAGAGTTTTGTGCTATGGCACTTACCACTTTAGAGATAGTGTGGTTACGTTGGCTTCTTTCTAATATTGGTGACTCTCTCTAAACCCACTCCTATGTATTTTGATAGCAAGAGTTTCATTAAAATTTCCCATAACTCGGTCTTTCATGAACATACCATGCACATTAAAATTTATTGTCACATCACTTATCATTATCTTCAGCATAGAGCTATTACTTTACCATTGTTTCATCTTTTCAGATTGGTAACTTGTTCACGAAAATATAATGTATTACATTTTTTCATTTTTTGATTGACAAAATCTCAATGTTTCTTGTTAATGCATTGTGAGTTCGAGAAAAAATGTTAAATAATATACTATATAAAGGGTAACTTGATCTTTTGATATTTAGTATTTGTACTTTTCAATTGTGATACTTTGTTATTCCTAATGAAATCCTAAACAATTCGTCTTCTCTTTTTGTATATGAATTCCTAATATTAATAAATATAAAATGTGTATAAATAAATACCAATAAGCGGAATATTTTTAATGAAGACGCGAAATAGAGAGAGACTAGGGGTTGGGGGAGGAAGCTTTTATGGTAATATGGAAGAAGGTCGTATGGGGTGATATCTGAAACTTAATTGGATATTCAAAGGGGATGACAAACATATTTAGTTGGATTTTAGGTAGTTTAAATAATAAACTTGCATTTGAATAAGTAAAATATTTATGTAATATTAAAAAACTGTATTCTATATTATTTATATATGACTTTTATCCTAATTCAATCGATCTAACACACCACGACAAAATTTAAGAATTAATTAATTAAAATAATAATTAAAAAATAGTGTGCACAAATTTCATTTTAAAGTAAAATTAAAATAAATAAATTAATATTATATTAATAAATTAAAATGATACATGTTTTAAAATAAATGTATTTTATTAAAATGACTCTTATTTTAGAGAGAAAATAATATTAACTTACAAATATAACATAAATAGGATATGAGTACTAACAAATACTTTTTTTAGGACCAAGAGAACAATTTAGGTGCAACATGAAGTGAATAACAAAATAACTACAATATCTAATTAATTTAATTTCAATAGAAAATTGTTTCAATGTTGGGCCATCATTCTTCGTCAAAAGCATTCACATCAAGATTAGCCGCAATATTTTCCTCATCAATAATATTATTACTTTGGTTCATGTTTTTTTCAGAATTAAGTTGTGCATTATCCTCAACCTTATTTAAATTTAATTGATCTACAATAACATTAATTTAGAGAGTTTAGCAATTGACATATAATGATAAATTAAAATAACAAAATTGTAATCATAATAACTAAGAACATATTAATATCATTTGAGGTTGAATTTTCATACTAGCAAAATCATTGTGTAGTGCTTCCACTTCTTCAATAGTTAAGAATGGTGGTGAATCTCCTAACATCCAACAAAAATGGTCACAAAGTATTTCAAAATTGATAGGGTCATAATTTTATTTCTTCTTATTTATGTAATTTAATAGAAAGAGAATTCTATAATATGCTAAGCAAACCAAGATTAATGTATGATAAAAGAAACACACGCACTATAAATTATTAAAATAACTAGATGAACTATAAATCATACGCACTATAAATGAAGCTTGAACATATTAAAAGAACATAATAATTGTAATACCTATTTTGTAGCCTTAAGTTGTAACTAACAAAGATGAGAATATTTAGTTTTTGATGTTATAAACTTTTTTTTCTTTTCTTTTTTTTACGAATGTGCTCAAACATACTCCAATTTCATTCTCAACTAGATGCACTATAAGTTTAGCTTAAATTCAAACAACCAACTTTTACAAATTGGGTGTTTCAGTTCCATAAGTTTTCCACCATTAATCTAGAATAATGCATGTGACAAAATTAAAAAAAAAATTAAAATAATGTCAAAATTGTACTAAAATACATAAAGGTTATCATCTAATTTTATCTGGAAACACTTCATCTCGGTTTTCTACGGCTATTGTCCTTCCAAAACTATTATAAAAAGTTTTGATGATCTTATCTCAACAGTTAATTTAGTTTGTAGGTCCTTACTATAATAACCATAATTTTCAATGACATCCAAAATGACATATGTGGTGGATTAAATTTACAATATGGATTTAACCAATAACTAACTGTATGAAGATTTTTGCAAAGTTGTGCATCCCAACGATTATCCAATACCTTCAAATATGGCTCCACTTTCAACTTATTTTTTAAACCTATTCTCAATCTCCTCTCTTGATTTATATATAACTAGGTAAAGATATCCTATAATAGGTTTATCTTCATTATCAACAATACGCAACACACATACAAATGGTTATGTGATTTTCAATATGTCAGCACATGTAGACAAAAAAAATTGAGTCTAAGACTTATTACACAAATTGTTTTGTCTTGACATCTTTGAAATAAGTTATGGTTATCCATTCTTTGGATGTTACCATGACTTGTAGTACGTCTTTCTGAGCCAAAATACTTTGCAAGAAAATGAAATTAGTGGAAAAATAGATTGGAGAAAGACGAAGTATTTCTCTTTCACGTGTATTTTATCTCGAAATATACAATAAAAGACAAAGATTATATATTTATTTGGTAAGTTTTGAAGCATGGAGCACTACCTCCCTTACATCCTCTAAGTTTTCCATGTCTTGCAACATTAAATTAATACATTGTGCTGTACAAGGAGATCAATACAACTTAAGAAACTCCATTTCAAACAACTTTCCAGTAGCAATATAATTTGCAGCATTATTTGTAACAATCTAAATAGAATTTTAAAGGACAACATATAACACTACTTTCTTGAAAAGCTTTAACAATTTGTCTATGTGTTTTTAAAAGCATCGAAGGCATCAACAGATTTTATGATAACAGCTCCTTTAAGACAATAAACAAAAAAGTTGGCAAGAGTTCTCATGCATCGATCACTCCACTCATCTACATAAAAGTCCAACTTGTATTATTCTAAATATAACACTATTGTTTTATCTCTATCTTCATATCATAAATCCACTTATTAAAAAAAATTACCACAAAGGGCAAGCTATATAATTATTTTCCATAACATTATTTTGAACTAAATTTTAAAATGAAGAGGTTTCTTGTGAGAGTGCTTGATGGTGTTTTAGAAGATGTCATTTAACTAATTTAGAAAATAGAAACACAAGCCAAACATAAAAGATCTAAACATAAAAAATGAACCCCAATTAGAGTATGAAAGTATTAAAACTTACACTTATTTAGATGAATTGCAAAGTGAGACAAATCTATTTGACTTGTTCAAAGTACTTGTAGCAAAAAATATTAGTTATTAATTCTTCACACGTAGCACCAAATTTAATGGCCTTTTCCATTTATATTTACTAAAATTGAAAGTCTAAACCTTATATTAATATGAAATCCAAATTGAATTGTAAAGTAAACATTAATCACAAAAATAATATGTCTATACACTATGCACTTCAGCATTCTTAAATAATATGTTCACACACTCATTTATAGAAAATTTATAATGTGATAACACAATATCTCTTCCTACACTTCTTTACCTAAATTTAGGACATTTAATTCAAATCAATTAAGTTTCCTTCTCGATTTTATAGACGATAATGCATAACAAAAAAGAGACTTTATGTCCAATAACCAAATGAAAACCTTATTTAATCTCTTGTGTTAGGGGATGAAAAAATGTCTCATCATATATATATATATATATATATATATATATATATATATATATATATATATATATATATATATATATATATATATATATATATATATATATATATATATATATATATATATATATATATATATATATATATATATATATATATATATATATATATATATATATATATATATATATATAATGTGTTATATATATATATATATATATATATATATATATATATATATATATATATATATATATATATATATATATATATATATATATATATATATATATATATATATATATATTATATTAACAGTAATTGCAACTTAGTGAATAAGGGGATTTTTTTGACCTATATGCCCTAGTTTGAAAACGTTAATACCAAAATACCCCAGTTTGAAACATATTTACGCGTTTGTCCTACTTTTGCAGGAGTTCGTCCAACAGAAGGACGAACCAGTGAAACACGTGAAGGAGTTCGTCCAATGGAGTGACGAACGTGTAGGAGAAAAAATAGTTGAGTTAGTTCGCCCATTGAAAGGGCGAACGTGTGAAGGGTTAATTTTTTTTTTTGTTTTTTAATTTTTTCAGATTTTCAAATAAATATATTTAATATTTTTAATTTCATTAATTTCAAATATATTTAATATTTTTATTTAAAATAATTAAAAATATATTTAATATAAAACATAAAAAATAATTTTAATTGTCAATACAATCGATGGACATGTGAAGAGAATTAATTAAATGATTTTAATATAGAATTAATTTAATTTTTTTTATTAAATAGTTTATTTATTACTTTAATTACATTGATTAAATATATTTTGTAGCCAATACATTTTAAATAAATAGTTTTAATATGGAAAAAAATTTTATGTTTTATATTAAATATATTTTTAATTATTTTAAATAAAAATATTAAATATATTTAAAATTAATGAAATTAAAAATATTAAATATATTTATTTGAAAATCTGAAAAAATTAAAAAACAAAAAAAAAAAATTAACCCTTCACACGTTCGCCCTTTCAATGGGCGAACTAACTCAACTATTTTTTCTCCTACACGTTCGCCACTCCATTGGACGAACTCCTTCACGTGTTTCACTGGTTCGTCCTTCTGTTGGACGAACTCCTGCAAAAGTGGGACAAACGCGTAAATATGTTTCAAACTGGGGTACTTTGGTATTAATGTTTTCAAACTAGGGCATATAGGTAAAAAAATCGAATAAGGGACATTAAAGAACAGTAACAAATAGATCTTTCACCACTCATATTGACATCTATTATTTCACAAGTACCATCAACTTTTTAGATTCTCAAACTTTGCAATCTTAAAAAAGGTTTGAAGAAGAAAGTTATTTTCACTATGGAAAAGTTAGTGGATCAATATCTTCATTCCCTTTCGGTTGCAAAAAAAAGTGAGGTACATATGCTTTATCACCTTTTACTTATTAATAATGATGAGCTATGTTGAATCAATCAAATCAGTATTTTACAATGTGTTTCAAAAAGACGACCATAAAAAAGATAGAACTAATAGTCAATAGGTAAGTATATATACAAGAGGTGACTTGGAAAGCAAGTAATAGAAAAATAACAAATTACTCTAATAATTAGTGAATCCTAAGTGTCAAATCTTAAAGCAGTTATACACTTCAATATCCCCTATCAAGTTGGTGCGTAATCAACTAAAATTCCCAGTTTGAAAAGGATAAGAGAAAAATGATATGGATCAAGGGGCTTAGTTAAAATGTCTACAACTTATGCACAACTAGGGATTGGAAGAAATTGAAATAGCTTGTCAATAAGTTTTTCTCGTACGACATGGCAATCAATCTTGATATGTTTTGTTTATTCATGAAAGATGGAATTGGTTGCAATGTGGCAAACGTATTGGTTATCATAATATAACACTGTAGGGGAGATGAATTCAATGTTGAGGTCTTGTAATAGATAAGTTAACCATTGTAATTCACAAATTGTGGAGGCGGGAGCCCAATATTCGTCCTTTTAGGAAGATCAAGAAATCATTTGATTCTTTTTAGATTTCCATCAATGAGAGAATCTTACGAGGAAGATCCAGAACTATGTGATGAAGTGCCTCGTGTCATTGCATGAGACCCAATCTAAGTCGCTGAAAGCTTTGAGTTGAAGCGTTGAGTCTGAAAAGTAGAATAATCCTAGTGAATGTGATTGTTTGATGTATCTTAGAACTCTATTTACAGCTTAGAGATAAAGTAACATGGGAGAAGACATAAATTTACTGAGTTCTTGAACGTCGAAGCTTAATTCAGGTCGTGTGGTGCATAGGTAAATGAGATGGCTAATGAGTCTAGGAAATGAAGTAGCAACAGTGGGATGCGAGTCATCAATAATTGTGTATTTATGTGGTTTTTTCATGGGAGTATGGGATGGTTTGACAACAAGAAGACCTGTGTTATGGAGAATTTTGAATGCATATTTGTGTTGACAACTGGATATGGCGAGAGGATAGCACATGACTTCAAGGCCCAGAAAGAAACACAAGTCACCAAGATCCTTGATTTTGAAATTTGTTTAAAGAATAGTCTTGAGTGTTTGAATACCATCAATAGTTGTGTATTTATGGGATGGTTTGACAGCAAGAAGACATGTGTTATGGAGAAATTTGAATGCATATTTGTGTTGACAACTGGATATGGCGAGAGGATAACACATGACTTCAAGGCCCAAAAAGAAACACAAGTCACCAAGATCCTTGATTTTGAAATTTGTGTAAAGAATAGTCTTGAGTGTTTGAATACCATAAATATTATTTCCAGAAATTATTAAATCATCGACATAAATAAGAAGGATGATGAATTTACAAAGATGGAAATGAGTGAAAAGAGAATGATATGATGCATATTGCTTGGCCTGTTTTAATCCATAAAGAGACTTTTGAAGTTTTCATACTAGGTTAAGATTGGAGGGAATAAAGCTTGGAGGTGGTGTCATGTAAACCTCTTCCTCTAGATCTACTGGAGAAAATGTTATTAATGTCAAGTTGAATTGGGCGTGAGAATTGAGAGACATCAAAGGCTAAGAGAAGCCTGAGATTCGTCATCCTAGCACTGGTGAAAATGTGTCCATGTGATCGATTCCCTTAGTTTATGTGTAACCCTTTGTGACCAATCGGGCTTTGTGTCATTCTATGGAACCATCAGCATTTCATTAGATCTTATACACACATTTTCATCCAATGAGCTTCTTATTTATAGGTAAAGAGGTCATGATCCAAGTTTGATTGTGTTGTAGTGCATATGGTTAGATGATCATAGCCCGATTCCAACATTCATGTTAAGAAGCTTGTTTGAATGTAGTTGGTTTAGTTTGAGTGGTGATATAATGAATGTAGTGATTGGAGTCAGGTGGAAGATGGTGAGTTTTGGTATAATGTTGAATAGGGTACATAGTGGTATATACAGGATTGTGTTGAGAAGAATTAAAGTTATTTCACACAAAGTCTTCAAGATGTTTTGGTTTTTGAATTATTCTATTGGAGATTCTGGAAATAATGTGTGGTTAGATATAGGATGAAAGTTTATTGTTAGGAATTTGTATATGTGTATTTGTCAAGGGGTTGAGTAGGTGAATATGAGGTGTTAGATTGTATAGGTGTGGTGGGAATTTGAGATGGTTGTATAGAAATAATTGGTTTTGTAGGTGAAGTGTGAGGCATGAAGTCCTCAGGTGTATCTAAAAAAGGAAGGTCATAGTCTAGAATTTTGGAATTTATGGAAGAGTCATTAGTGAAAAGTACGTTAAAAGGGAAGACATGCTCATAAAATGAAACATTTCTGGTTAAAGATATTTCTCGGTTAGATAAATTCATGACAATGAATCCCTTAATACTTTGTTTGTAAGTAAGGAAGATGCACTTGGAAGCTCGAGGATCCAATTTTTAGCACCCTTGCATTATAGTTGAAGCATACACGAGACATCCAAAGACCTTGATGGTGTCATACTCAGGAACAGTACCATGTAAGAGTTCATAGGGATATTTGGCACTGGTGATTGGAGAAGGAAGTTTGTTAATGAGAAATATTGCATGATTGACAGCAAAATTCCATAAAATATGGGAAATTTGATTGAAACAAGATAGCTCTAGGCACATTCAGAATGTGTCTGTGTTTTCTTTTTGCTACAAATTTTTTTATGGTGTTTCGATGTATGTTCTTTGATGTAGGATTACCTTCTGTTTGAAGTAGTCATGCATAAAAAGTTATTTGTAATTGTCGAATCTGATTTGTTTAAGATGCTTGGAGAATTAGTTGTAAACCAAAGTGATGAATTACATAGTTGTGGGTCTAGCTTCAATTTTGGATTTCATTAGAAAGATCCAAGTGTGTCTTGTAAATTCATCTACAATAGTTATAAAGTAAGAGCGGCCATGGATAGATGAGGATGAAAATGGCCCCTAGATATCCATGCAAACCAGTTCAAACGCTGAAGTATATTTAATTGTGCTTAAAGGAAAACATAACTTAGTTTAATTAGCAAAAATGATAACAATCACAAATAAGATCAGAGTTAGCCTGAACATAAGAAACACTTTGTTGAATTATTTTTAATATATAGTGTGAATGGTGGCCAAGCCAGTGGTGCCAAATACTTAATTTGCTAGAAACATTATAATCATAATTAGTGAGAGATGTATAAGTGTGATATGGAAAAGGAATGCGGGAATCCTGATCTAGAATGTACAAGTGATTATGTACTTTAGCGAGCCTAATCATCCTCAATAAAGGTTGTTTCTGAATGGTGGAAGAACAATGATAAAAAAAAAGATCGCATCTATTGTGAGTAGATAATTGAGAAGCATAAATAAGTTTGCATGTAAATCCAGGAACATATACAACATGGTGAAGTGTTAAGATTTTATTCAATGTAACAATGCCATATATTTTGGAGAGAATGTGAGAACCATTAGGTAATTTGATTGTGATGGGATTAATGGAATGATATGAATAAAAAAAAGATTAAGAGAATATCATATGTGATATGTTACACCTGTGTCAATGATAAACTATTATTGAATGAACTTACATTAGTGAGGATTAAAGAGTGATGCAAACCCGATGAAGAGGCGTGAATGATATGATGGTTAGAAGATTTTGAGTCTTCATATTGGTTAAGAAGAGCTACTAGATTGTTATACATAGCTGAGCTAATTTCCACTTTTCCATCTTAGTAGTCAGCAAAATTGGATGAAGAATGTTGATGCTCATGGGTGGTATCAACATTGTTGGTGAAACCTACTTAGTCTTTGAAGTAAAAACTTGGTGGAAAACCAAGTTTGAAATAGATTGTATCAATATTATGTCTAGTTTTACCACAAAATGAACACAATTTTGAATTGTTTGAATTTCTGCCTAGAAAAGGAAGTTTGCCACGACCTTTCCTTGGCTTAAGTTGAAATTTACTGTTGTATGAAGGATTGTGTGTTTGATCCATGAGAATGTTAGAGTTATCATAAGGAGAAATGGAGGTTAATTGACGTTCTTGTTGCAAGATCGAAGAAAAAACTTTAGAAACATCAGGGAAATGCTTGATCATGAGGATTTATGATTTGATGTTATTGAAATTATCATTCAAACCTTTCAGGAAACAGATGACATATTCCATGTTGCGTTGTTTCTTGATGTTCGTATGTACACCGCAAGTTCATGTAGGAAGAACTCTGAGGGTTTCCAGATCCTCCCAAAGAATCTTTAACACATTGAAATATGTCGTCACTGATTTCTCACCTTGGCACGCAGAGTGTATTTGTTAAATAAGATCAAATAGTCATAAATGATCAGTCAGCAATGTCCACATAAATGGTAGTTTGAGCGATATCCGGAGAAAGAGATGTTGAGATCCACGCAAGAACGATATTATTACATTGTTCCCAAGTGTCAAAGAGCACGTCATTTTCCAGTGGAGCTGTGATTTCGCCATTGATGAATTTAATCTTGTTCTTGTTCAAGAGTGCATGTTTCATGGATCGGCTCCAAGATTCATTGTTCTCTGATAATGGTGGTGTAGGAAGAATGGTGTTGTAGCACCCTAACTTTTGACCTTAAGGTCCCACCTCCTTGTCATACCCCAAATTTTACCCTTAGATTTATTTGATCTTTTACATCATTCTAAGTCAACCATTTTTGCATTTTATTTCATCATTAATCGTTTTAGTCGATTTTATATTTCTATTTTAGAATTTGCTTTTTTTTTCTTTCTATTATCTTAAGCATTATTTAGAATTAATTTAGTTTTTGATTTAGTTTTGCATTTTGTTAATATAGCGTCTCTTTTTAGTTATTTTCTATTTTTATTTATATTTTAATTTAATTTATTTTTCAATCTAGTTTTTATAATATATAGTTTTTAGTTATTTTAGCTTATATTGTAGTATAATTTTTAGTTATTTCTATTTAGTTTCTATTTTAATTTAATTTATATTTTTGTCACATTTTCTTTTAATTAAATTAGTTTAAATTTACTTAGTTTATTAAGTTTTAATTTTTGTCACATGTTCATTTGTCGTAATTTGATCATGATGACTTGATTTTGTCTGGCATATTACATCCTTTTGTATATGCTCCGTGTTCCAAAGGAAAGGATCCCCTCTCTTTGACTGCCACGTCATACGTAGTTTAGTTTTAGATCTTACCCTTATTCCTAGCCTTAGGATCGGAGTCGACATACTCCACACAAGTGTCCTGCCATGGACATTCTCTTTTATGCCTTTATCCTAGCCTTAGGATCGGAGTCATCGTACTCCATGTAAGTTCCTGCCATGGATACTTACATATTTACCTATCTTTCAACATTCAACGTAGATTTGGAGTCTCCGCACTCCCTGTAAGTGTCTCACTATGAATACTTACTTCCCCTTGGAACCTTGACCACAGCCAATAGTTCCTCACCCTTATTGAGGGGAGCTACGAACGCTCTAATTTCTCATTTATCGATGAGAATACGTAGGCACAAGATGCGATGTCTTGACGAGCTCACTAACAACTAACTTCCTGTTAACATTTGCAACTTAGGATTGGAGTCGTCGTGCTCCATGTAGTCGTCTTGCCGTGGACATTTCCCATGTTTACCTTTTCCATAGGACTTGGAGTCGCCGTGCTCTATTTAGTCGTCCCGCCGTGGACATTCCCTTCCTTGGTAGCTTAACCTTAGTTTAGAGTCGTCGCACTCTATGTAGGTGTCTCACCGCAGACATTTACTTTTCCCTTTGGAATCTTGACCACAGTCAAGAGTTCCTCACCCCTAGTTAGAGGAACTACGGTTGCTCTTATTCCATTCCCGTCAGGATACGTAGGCACGAGATACGATGTCTTGGCGAACATACTTTGTATATACTTTAGATCTTTACCTTAGCACTTTTCCCTTAGCAAGCAACTTTAGCATAACACAAATACTAACAAGAGGTTCCTGTAGAGTACTACAGATACTTAGGATGCTAACACCTTCCCTAGGTACAACCAACCCCCGAACCTTAGATCTCTTAGCTGTGTTGTTACATAGTGCACTTAGGGTTTTCTTCGATCTTTACCCTTTCCTTTGGATAAATCAATGCTCGGTGGTGAACTTCATGATTTGTGATTCAAGTTAATTAATAGCTGGATATCTGATTCTCACTGCAACACTCCTTGTGCATTTTTTGTGCATATCATCTAAGTCAATCATTTATGCATAACTAATCGTTTTAACCAATTTGTCTGTTTTGTTTTGTGAAGACAGGTTTGCTGCAAAAGATTCAAAGCCTGGTGACAAATTCTCTCCAAGATACGTCATAGGCTTCCCAAAGAAGATTAAGATTTGAGGAAGAGTTATCTAAAGGCATGATGTTTTGTGTGGTGTTGACCAGTTTGTGTGCTTTGTTTCCAAAAGACAACGTGTCCTGGTGGCATGAATTAAGACTTCATCAGTTTAGTTGGTTGAGGGTTTGGATGTGCGTTTGATTCGAATTTAACGTTGTTTATGTCCGACAAGTTAATTTATCTTGGCCTTTTAATCCTAAGGAAAAGAATTGGAAAGTTTCTTGGTGAGGGTTTTGTTAGATGGAGTCCAAGAATTAGGTGGATTCATTATTCAAGATATCCTTATAAGACCAAGTTATCTTATTTAAAGATTGGATTCACAAGTTACAAGATAATTTTCAAGGTTACAATTTGAGCCACGATTTACGGTTTGCATCGAATTCACAATGAACATCATATATGCAAATTCAAGGAGGGATTCAATTTATTGTTTCAAGTATAATGATTGATTCAGGGCATAAAAACAACTCAGATTCATATTCATCAAGTTCTTATTTCTGTTCAAGTTACACTTCTAAAAACCAAGTCCACTAAGGAAGCATACTAATTTGTCTAGTGAGATTTAAAGGTTTTAGAATAAAAAGTTTCATTAATTGACATTCAAAAATTACAAGGTTACAAACTAGTTTCATCAAATTCACATTACAAGTTTATATATTGATTACAAGATCTTCAAAGCTACATAGTATACAATTTACAAAAGCACCTACAATCCTACATGGTTTCATTCCCCAACTACAAGCTTCTGCCTTGAAGCATCTATGCCTAAGAACTCTGCAAAGATAAAAGAAAACGCATCAGAATTTAAGAAAAAGGATATTGAATTGAATTGAAGCCCTCAAAACTTCAAGATCATCATTGGGAAAATTCGAACAATCCGTAAGGGCAACACCTAAATGCCACCAGCTTGCAAACAATATCACAACAACAACTATTTCGGGCCTCAAAGCATGGTTCAGACATGTCATCATCACCATTTTTTCCTTTCACAGCACATTCTAAAAACCTGGCAATATCTGACCCTTAGCATCGTGAAAGGAAAAAGAGGATTAAAGAAGAAAAATGATTTTTCTGTCCAAACACAGCTCATCGGTTTCCAAAATAAGCTCAAACGGTTCAAAGGCCAAAACCGTAAAAGGAAGCATCATCAATGAAACAGAAAACCCGAAAATGGAAATACTATCACTATCAAGGCCAAATTCGTAAATGAAAGATAATATCACCATCAAGAAGCAAATCCGAAAATGGAAACAAACATGCTTCATCCAAATCCGTAAATGGATTTTCATCAGTAACAAACAGCCAAACCATAAAAATGGAACATGATCAACGTCGAAAAATGAAAAGGAAAAACTTTCCAAAACAAGTTCAAACAATATCAAACGAATTTGGAAGGACATAAACACGGTTCCAACAGGATCAAATGGAAAAGGAAACCTTTTAATTTCATTTTAAAGATCAAAGCGGCTATAAAAGAGAAATTGAAAAGAAGAAGGAGGAGGCCGAAAATCCATTAAGGCTCAGAAAAATCATCACAGCCTTAAAAACTCACCGAAAATCTCAAGTTCGTAAAAAACCATAAAAACCCCAAAACACAACCATAAACGAACAAAGCTCAGAACATCATTTCGTGTTCATCATCGCCAAATAAACCCAGAAAAATCCATCGCAAAACTCAACAAGCTCAACGAAAAATCCAGAAATAGCGAAACCCATCAACGAAAAACACCACAAACATCATAAACACTTAAAGCCCACACCAGACTCAGAAATGAAGAATGTGTTCGTTCTTCTTTCATCATCGTCCTCATCGCGACCCCTTCAAAACCGCGAAGCTCCGAAAGCCACCATTCTCGTTAGGGTTAAAGTTTTTTTTCTAACATATAGTTTCTGCGTTTTTGTTAACATGTTGAGGAAGTGGTTTGCGTAAGTCAGAGAGAGGAAGAAAGTCGCGTCTGAGAAGGAGAGTTCGTAAACGGAAGGAGAAGGAAAGAAGAACATCGCAAAGGAGAAGAAGATAGAAGACAGTGAGAGTCAGAGAGAGAAGAGGAAAAGAAGTGTGATGCGCCGTTTGAGGGGGGATTTAAGTCTAGGGTTTCATTAACCCTTCCTCTCCCAAGTCATCTGGGCGAACCGGACCGGGTTGGGTCCGGGGAATTAATCACCCCGGCCCAAGCCATATGTTTTTCTTTTTTCTTTTTTTTTTTGTTTTTATTTTATTTTATGTTTTTTTAATATGTATTATATATAATATAAACTAACACTAACCTAACTAATCAATTAAATTAAAAATATGAAAATATTTAAAAAAAAAACAAAAAAAAAACAAAAAAGTTATAAAAAGAATAAAAAATATAATTTTGGATTTTTTTTAATTTAGCTTTTAGTATTAATAAGAAAAAAACAAGAAAAGTAATTATATTTTAAATTTAGATTAATTTCTAGTTTAAATGAATAAAAATGTGTTTAGAATAGGTTAATTTAATTTCAGTTTTAATAATAAAAAAAACCATAAAAAATATATTTATTTAATAATCCAAAAAACTTTTTTTTATTAATTTAATTAATTTAACCTTTTTTAGATAACTTAGAACTTTTGGGTTTTAATTAATCTTTTTGGTAATTTCCACTTAATCACATTTCGTAATCCAAATCTAACTAATTCCTGATTATCCATTCAAACTTAACTTCGTAACCTTATTAATTTGCATATTCAAACTTTTTCTTTATCTATCCTATAGCATTTGTAATTTCGCTTTTATCTATTGCTAAGCATGTCCAAATGAAGAACTTGCGCATGATTTCACAAACTGTGTGTATTGCATTATCATTTGCATCATATTCCCCCAGCTTAATCCTTGAGTTCTCAAGTTGATCAACTTAAGTTTAGATCTTACCCCATAAGGAGGACCGTTTTATCTTTTACAACATAGATAAACCCATATTCAACTCAATCAAACTATTCTCCATACAAGAGAATTAGACGTTAGTCATCTTGATAGTCGAGATATAATTCTCCTTCCCTATAACAATCGTGTGATGTAGATCTTTTCCGCTTGAGAGAGATAGTGGCATACTCGTCGATGAAATCCGAGTGTTTGAGCCCTTCTCTCAAGTCGATGCAAATACCATCTCCTACAGGTTGTGGTGGTTAAGTCGAGTGTTCTCCCTTAAGATGACGACTCGTCTTTTCTCCTAGAATCAATCAATCAACAAACCTTATCCCTTTGAAACTTTGACCAACAGTCAATGATTCCTCAAAGTCTTTAGGGGAACTACAAATACTCTGATTCTATTCCCGTCAAGATATGTAGGCACAAGATGCGACGTCTTGGCGAGTATACTTAAAAATAAACCACTAGGTCTTTTACCCTTAAAGCAGATAACCCTTAGCAATAAACACCATAAAACAATAGGTTCTTGTAGAGTACTACAGAAGTTTAGGATGCTAGCACCTTCCCTAAGTTTAACCAACCCCCGAACCTAAATTTTATAGCTTTTTCATTTGCATTGCATCGTGGCTAATTCGATCTTTTCCCCTTCCTTTGGACAAATTAAATACCGGTGGTGAATCAATGAATTAACATTCAAGTTAATCAATAGCTTGGTATCCAATTCTCACCGCGACAGGTGCCTGGATTATCAGCGAGATGGAGGTAATAAGGACTCGATTGATCAAGAGTCAGGTTCTTGATTGTAGAATTTATGTTGTTTCGTGTTGTTTCGTTGTTGGTTGTTGATGAATCTTCATGATCATGAATATCTATGATCAAAGATGTGTATGAAGCTCAAGAATGAGGTGAAGGAAAGGGGAAGAAGAAAGAAGAAGATAGTGAATGTGAAAATTGCTCACACTACTGATATCATAATAGAATATGTGAATGTATGCATAATTGAACTTAACGTAAAATATTATTGAAGGTAAGTATATATATAAGAGGTGATTGGAGAGCAAGTAAAAGAAAAATAACAAACTACTTTAATAATTAGTAAACCCTAACTGTCAAATGTTAAGGCAGATATACAGTTCACTAATAGTAATAACACTTACTGATTCAACTTCAACAACTACATCCCAGACCAACAAGGAAGATTGGAGTGAATAGTGTACACGAACGACGACAGACGGCGTATGCGAACGTTTTGTTTGAGGAAAATGAAATTTTTGCTACGTTTGCTTTCTTTTATAATTTAATTTTAATTTTTTAAAAAAAAAACATATTAAAACGACATTGTTTTGTCTAAGAAAAAAATATTGAATCCGTCTATTTTTCAAGACCACCGATTTTTTTCAGTATTTATCGATTTCGAACGGTTATGACATATGTTCCCACTAGTTTATTAACTTACTCGATCTCATAATCAGACCTAATTAGTATTCTCTTCAGTTCACAACTCAATCGATTTGACCAGCCAATTTAATCTGATTTTTAAAACAACGTCTAGATGGATTAGACCCATCTAAATTACTCAATTTTATTTTAGAATAACTATGATATTTATTTGTTTCACTGTTAATGTATTCTCTATTATAGTATTATTATAAATATAAACATGTATAATAACTTAAAAGTAATGCATCGTAATATCAATTTGAGAATGTAATTGAATAAACTATAATTAAATATTATATTAAAAAGTAAAAATATATATTTATTTTAGAAAACTATTTTTATTTTATTTTTTTTCAAATATGACCGCTATTGTAGGATTGAGTGGATCGTTTTTATTTATTTATTATCTATCTGTCATTTTGTTGCTCATACATACTATTGAATGACATGCAATAATTGAAAACATGTTTACCAATGTTAAGAAAGTGTGAGTCAAACTTCTTGAAATTTAACGACACTTGATTAGTGGTGACAACTTTGTCTAATTTCAAAATGTTTAACAACGTTATCATGTACTACTTGTTGGCCCTCTTCAAAAGTATTATCAGTCACTTGAAAATTGAAATGTTGGGAAAAAGATAAGGGTCAAATTCACTTAAGAGAGACACCAATCCTCTCCTAACATGTTGGAGGGGAAAAAAGATTATGGAGATTCGGATGTTGAAATGTCATGTCTACACTTTAATAAGATATTGTCTTCATTTTAATAAGTTCGAGTATTGGTCAATAAACATAGATTTTCTCTAACAAAATAAGATCAAGTTTAACAATATATATGCTTGGTCCTATTGAGGAGATCCGGATTTGCAGGTCAAAAGCATGGCATTTGGATTGCTTATTAGATGATTGGGGTAGTTTAAATAGTAGTGAAGTTTAATTAAAAGCGACTAAATAATTAAATTAATTCAACAACTACAAATTATAAAGTGGGGTAGGACTTATGCAACACTATTTATGATAATGGAGAAAATCAAATCATATCGAATTAAATTATAGTAAATATTTATTTAAATTGAATCGAACTTTTTAATTTATTTAGAATTGAACTGAATTAAAATTATTAGTTTAAGATATCATTTAGAAATTTCAAACTGTACCGAACTGTTAAAAGATATTTTTTTAAAATCTTCAAATTTTAAAAATAAAAAATAAAACTTGTTTTTTGTATTTTTCATTTTTAGTTTGGTTTCGATTAGGTTTTAGTTCGAGTTTGGTGTTAAGTATTAACAAGTGTGAGTAGTGTGGATAATAGTCCCACATTGGATAGAAATGTGGTGACTTGAACATTTATAAGTGAGAGAATCCACACACCTATCACCTTAAGGTTTTGGGTGAGTATGTGGTGTGTCTCTCACAAAGGTTGCTCTAGAAAAAAGTCTCACTATGTTCAATGCTTCCTAGTTGAAAGTCCAATCCAACAGTGGTATCAGAGTCTGGTTCGAATAAAGGGAACAACTTACTTGTATCGAAAGTTTCCACTTAAGAGAGAGCATTGTGGATAGACTCACACTTGAGGGCTTAAGTATTAACAAGTGTGAGTAGTGTGGATAATAGTCCCACATTGGATAGAAATGTGGTGACTTGAACATTTATAAGTGAGAGAATCCACACACCTATCACCTTAAGGTTTTGGGTGAGTATGTGGTGTGTCTCTCACAAAGGTTGCTCTAGAAAAAAGTCTCACTATGTTCAATGCTCTGATAACACGAAATCGTATATATATATTGATGCATAATTCAACTGATGTTTGACTGTTTTCGATCCGATTTCGGGTTCTTTCCATGTTATTTGTCTGATATTTTGCAGGTATTTGATAATCATGTCTAAACAAAGCAATATGAAGAAAAGAAGCAATTACAGATGAAATATGAACGAAAACCAGATGAAAACAACATGAAAAACGCATAATGCATATTTTGCTGCTGTGACGACCGTCACACCTCCATGACGACCGTCACACACCATGACGACCGTCATGCAGGCAAAAACGCACAACTTCAAATGAACGTGCAAAATGCAGTTCCAAGTCCCAAATAATGGACCACTACTCCCTGATATTTCTGCCTCCAAGTCCGCCTTCTTCAAATTACAACTGTTAGAATTCTATTTCTATAAAAGGGGAAGGAGGGGAGCTGAGAAAGGGAGCCGCATTCAGACAACGAAGTGCTGCCCAATTTTATTTCCAGAGCAAAAATTTAGTTTTATTCTTTCTGCTTTTTGTTTCCTTTCCTTATTCCTGTATTCCATTTTGACAAAATTCGTTTGTGCGCTCTATTGGTTTGAAGACATAATCCTGCCGACATCGTTGGGATTTGGCTAAAAGCCAATTGGATACGTTACAGGTTTTTCATTATTTCGTTAATTGTAACTTTTATTATCAGTAATATGAATGTTCTAAGTTTCTGTTTTTATTTATGTTTTACCTTTCCCAAATCCATGTCTAGCTAAATCAGAGTAATCGATATGTAATAATAATTCAGACGGGATTTGATAATAACTGGTTGAAAACTTTCTTTTCTTTCAAAAGTTGTTTATGGTCTGAGTGTTTAAACTTATTTACTGAATAAACGTTCGTCGCGAAAGCGAGAACTTATTTAAAAGTAGTTTTGCCACGACAGTGGGAAATTAATTAAGGTACGAACCAACAAGCGACAGCTGCGGTAAGACCAGATAGTAAACACTAGGCATTTGTTTTAATAACAGCGAAAACACTTTAAAATGGATTAGAACTTAGAGATTTCCAAAAAATAGTTTTAACCCCGAATGGGACAGCGAAAGCGTACATTTGGCCCTTAGAATTATGACTAGCGTCAACAACCATCGTCAGACGAAAGTCTTCAGATCACTATTTTCTGCTTAAATAAATTCTGAAAAATATTTCATATACCGGTAACTTGTCAAATCCCCGAAGAAAATAATTACTGCATATCGATTCACGTAATTATAATTCAAGTAACGTCTTTAGTTCTCTTTAGTGACAGAAATTATTTCCTTAAACATTATCTACCTAGCAAAACATAGTAACTCCCGAGAGCACTAGTTTGATTACGAGTCCCTGTGGGATCGATATCTTTTATTACTACGCGATAGGCTGTGCACTTGCAGTTAAGTTGTATTAGACATAGAAAGTCGCGATCAAGTTTTTGGCGCCGTTGCCGAGGACCCGTTTAGTCAATAGTGTAACCTTCTGTTACGCCGTATAGACTAGGTTAACAATTTCATTTTTCCTTTACTAGTTCTGTCGATTGTATGCCAAGTAATCGCCCACAAGGCGATATCTTAAAACCTTCAGTCACAGAACTAGAGCGCTTCTTACATTTAAGAAGTCGCATCATTGAGTACCAACTAAAACATAACATTCCCGATCCTCTCACTCCCATTCCCAAATCCGAAGAAGAATCAAAGATGGCTGAAGGACCTCAAAACAAACCGCTGAAGGCATACGCTACACCCTCTCAGATGGAGCCTAGAAGTAGCATTGCTGCCCCAGCTATTACTCGAAACGATTTTGAGTTGAAACCCTCATTGCTATCAGTTGTACAACAAAACCAATTCTCAGGAAATGCAACTGAGGACCCAAACGAACATTTAACGAAGTTTGTACAATATGCAGACACAGTGAAAGCAAATGGAGTAACTCCAGACGCAATAAGACTTCGTCTTTTCCCTTTCTCTCTTAGAGACAGAGCGTGGACATGGTTACAATCCTTACCATCCAACTCTGTTACGACGTGGGAACAGTTGAAGAACGTCTTCTTAGCGAGATATTTTCCGCCAAGCAAAACTGCTATGCTTAGAGCTCAAATCAACGGATTTCGAAAAAAAGATACTGAATCTCTTTACAAAGCATGGGAACGATTCAAAGATATGATGAGAACATGTCCTCACCACGGTCTAGAAGACTGGGTGACGATCCATACTTTCTATAATGGGCTTTTGTACAACACCAAATTGACGGTAGACGCCGCCGCGGGCGGTGCACTTATGGATAAGCCATACGACGAAGCCTATCAACTAATCGAAAACATGTCTCAGAACCACTGCCAATGGGGAGGTGAACGCACTCCAACAGAGAAACCCGCAGCGAAAGGTGGGATGTACGAGATCAGCTGCCTTGAAAAGTTCAACGCTAAAGTAGATGCTCTAGCACAGAAGATTGACAGTCTGACCGTTAACCCCACTGCAACCGTCGCTGCCGTAACTCCAAACTGCGAGTTATGCGGAAGCACCACTCATAATGCGCCCGAATGCCCATTGCTGGCCGGAATCCCACCAGACCAAGTAAATTATGCTCAAGGAAATCCTTACGCAAATACCTATAACCCAGGTTGGCGAAATCATCCAAACTTTTCTTACAAAAGCGATAATGCATTGCAAATGCCTACTACTCCGCCAGGATATCAGAAACCAGCCGCTGCTCAGACTGCACCTAGGAAATCAAACCTCGAGTTGATGATGGAAAAATTCATAGCTACTCAAGCTCAAACAAACAAAGAATTCCTGAATCAAAACATACACACTAGCGAGCAAATTAAACAGCTTATCGAAAAAGTAGACGCTTTAGCCACCCACAACAAAATGTTAGAAACACAGATATCACAAGTGGCTCAACAACAAGCCTCTGCTGCCACACCCGCTGGCACATTTCCTGGACAACCCGAACAAAATCCAAAAGGTCAAGAAAATGCTGTAATACTAAGAAGCGGAAAAGAATTGGACGAACCGATCGATCCGAGGACCGAAAACTCAGCCATGCAACAAAAACCAACTGAACAAGCAGAAAAGGAATCCGAGTTAGAAAAGAAGGAAGACAACGAGAAGGAGGATACCGCAAGTGAAAAAACGCAAGCACCTCCAGCGCCATATAAACCATCTATCCCTTATCCTCAAAGATTAATAAACTCCAAAACTTCAGGACAGTTTAAGAAATTTGTAGAGCTCCTTAAACAATTGAATATCACTATTCCTTTTACAGAAGCGATAACTCAAATGCCGTCATACGCTAAATTTCTCAAAGAAATCATGTCAAATAAGAGAAAGATCGAGGATAACGAAACAGTTACACTTACTGCAAAGTGTAGCGCTATTATTCAAAACCGCATGCCTCCTAAATTAAAAGACCCAGGTAGTTTCTCCATACCTTGCGTCATAGGAAAGTTCGTAATAGACAAAGCTCTATGCGATTTAGGAGCCAGTATCAGTGTTATGCCTTTATCTATATGCAAAAAGCTGAATATGGGAGACCTTAGACCAACAAAAATGTCCGTACAATTAGCTGACCGATCAGTAAAATATCCCGTCGGAATACTGGAAAACGTTCCAGTACGCATAGGACAATTCTACATCCCAACCGACTTCATAATCATGGACATCAAAGAGGACTCTATTACCCCAATTATCCTAGGAAGACTGTTCCTAGCTACAGCCGGAGCTATTATAGACGTGAAGAAAGGAAGGCTAACATTCGAAGTAGGAGAAGAAAAGATAGAGTTCATTCTCACCAAGTTCTTACAAGCACCAGCCATAGACGATACCTGCTATTTTGTAGATGTAATTGACGAATGCATAAGAGAACTTGAAAATGAAGAGACCACGTATTTAGAAATAATAAAGATTCAAATACCCGATATTTCTGAAGACGATGATTGGCGTAAACCGTATAAATACGACAGCCTAAGCGAAAGCTTAGCACTGACCCCAAACCATATGCCAGGTCCGAAGAACCCATCTTTAGAACTTAAAACACTACCCAAAAACCTTAGATATGAATTCCTAGACGATGAACTAAAAAGACCAGTGATAGTCAACACCGACTTAGGACAACTAGAAACCGTAAAGCTATTAGAAGTCTTAAAGAAGTACCCCACCGCGTTAGGCTATAACATAAGCGATCTAAAAGGTATAAGCCCTTCAATCTGTATGCATCGAATTACAATAGAAGAAGACTGTAAAACCTCTAGAGAGCATCAGAGGAGACTGAACCCCATCCTAAGCACTGTAGTCAGAGATGAAGTAAAGAAATTGCTAGATGCAGGAATCATCTACCCAATCTCCAATAGTGAATGGGTTAGCCCAGTTCATGTCGTACCAAAGAAATGAGGAGTCACAGTAGTTAAGAACGAAAAAGGCGAATCAATAACAAAAAGAGTCGTGACTGGAAGCAGGATGTGTATTGATTATAGGAAGCTTAATAAAGCCACACGAAAATATCACTTCCCGTTACCCTTCATAGACCAAATGTTGGAAAGATTAGCCAAACATTCGTATTTCTGCTATCTAGATGGTTATTCAGGATTTTTCTGAATTCCCATTCATCCTGATGACCAAGAAAAGACTACATTCACCTGTCCTTATGGTACTTTTGCTTACCGCCGAATGTCGTTCGGACTTTGTAATGCTCCAGCAACCTTCCAAAGATGCATGATGGCAATCTTCGCAGATTTCATAGACGACATCATGGAAGTATTTATGGACGATTTCTCGGTATGTGGACAAAGTTTCGAAGGATGCCTACAAAACTTAGAAATGGTATTAGAACGTTGTGTAAAAGTGAACCTCGTCCTAAATTGGGAAAAATGCCATTTTATGGTCCGACAAGGAATAGTTCTAGGACATGTCATATCAAATAAAGGAATTGAGGTCGACAAAGCTAAAATAGAGATTATAAAAGATCTCCAACCTCCAAAATCCGTATGAGAAATACGGAGTTTTCTAGGACATGCCGGTTTCTACCGAAGATTTATAAAAGATTTTTCAAAAATCACAAAACCTTTGACCGGCCTATTGATGAAAGATGATGAGTTCGTCTTTGACGACAACTGTCTAAAAGCATTCGAAACATTAAAATCAGCCCTTATCACCGCACCAATTATGCAACCACCCGATTGACGACTACCGTTCGAAATCATGTGCGATGCGAGTGATTATGCCGTAGGCGCAGTTCTAGGACAAAGGAAGGACAAGAAACTCCATGCCATTTACTATGCCAGTAGAACTTTAGATCCTGCCCAAATGAACTACGCTACAACAGAAAAGGAACTTCTAGCAGTTATATTTGCGCTTGACAAATCCCGTTCTTACCTAGTAGGAGCAAAAATTATCATATACACAGACCACGCTGCCATTAGGTACCTAATAAGCAAAAAGGATGCCAAACCAAGATTATTGAGATGGATCCTGTTATTACAAGAGTTTGACTTAGAAATCAAAGATACGAAAAGAACCGAGAACGTTGTTGCAGATCACTTATCCCGAATAGAAGGCATCAAACATGAACCAGTACCGATAAATGACGATTTCCCGTAAGAACATCTAATAGCCAAATTAGAAAGTGACATACCTAACTTAATCTCGGAAGATCCAGAACTCGAAAAATCCGTAGAAGCCGTCTATGCCCAAGTCACATTACCTTGGTATGCTGACATCGTTAATTACCTAGCTGCATGCGTGCTTCCACCGGATCTCACTTATCAGCAAAAGAAGAAATTCTTCCACGATCTGAAACACTATTATTGGGATGAGCCTCTACTCTTCAAGAGAGGGGCCGACAACATATACCGTCGCTGTGTCCCAGAGGAAGAAATAGAAAATATCATTTCCCAATGCCATTCAGCACCATATGGTGGTCATGCTAGTACATCCAAGACGTGCGCTAAGATTCTCCAAGCCCGCTTATTCTGGCCTAACCTCTGCAAAGACGTTCACATCGCTGTGCTAAAATATGATCGATGCCAACGAACTGGCAACATCTCACGACGCAATGAAATGCCTCAGAAAGGAATCTTAGAGGTAGAAATCTTTGACGTATGGGGAATAGATTTCATGGGACCATTCCCGCCTTCTTTTGGTAATAACTACATACTCGTCGTTGTAGACTATGTGTCTAAATGGATAGAAGCCATTGCTGCTCCAACAAATGACGCACGAGTAGTAATCAAACTCTTCAAAAACACAATATTTCCTAGATTCGGTGTACCCAGACTCGTCATTAGTGACGGCGGATCACACTTCATATCGCGAATATTTGATAAACTTCTTTCTAAATATGGAGTCCGACACCGCGTAGCTACACCCTATCACCCGCAAACTAGCGGACAAGTAGAGGTCTCGAACAGAGAAATAAAACAGATATTGGAAAAGACTGTCGCTACCTCAAGGAAAGATTGGTCATCAAAGCTAAACGAAGCTTTATGGGCTTATAGGACCGCTTTTAAGACACCAATAGGTATTACACCCTTCAAATTAGTTTACGGTAAATCCTGTCATCTCCCTGTAGAATTAGAGCATAAGGCCTTCTGGGCCATTAAAACACTTAATTTCAACTACACCGAGGCAGGAGAAAAACGAATCTTGAACTTACACGAATTAGAAGAACTTCGATTAGGCGCTTACGAAAATGCCCGTATCTACAAAGAACGAACTAAAAAGTGGCATGATAAACGTTCAGTCAAGAAACAATTCAGTGTGGGAGACATCGTACTGCTATTTAATTCAAGATTAAAACTCTTCCCAGGTAAACTAAAATCTAGGTGGTCTGGACCTTTTGAAGTGACTAAAGTACTTCAGAGTGGAGCTGTTGAAATTACCGATAAGACGAATGCACCGTTTATCGTAAACGGGCAACGTCTAAAACATTATAATAAGAACGAAAACAGCCCTCAAGTCTGCAGTATAGCATTGCTTGAGCCTCCAGCTTAAACACCCGAATAGCTTGTCACCAAGCTATCGTCAGGCTTTAGACGTTAAAAACAGCGCTTACTGGGATGCAACCCAATTTTTCCCGCATTTTCCTCGTTACTGTATTTCATTCTCATTTTTATTTAAAATTCTACTTTGAAACTTTAACAAAAATCCTAAATTTAAAATTGCTACTATTTTTACTTTCTTTTATTTTAATATTTTATTTTATTTTTCTCTTTTATTTTTTGATTTTACCGCCTTTTTTTTTAAAAATCCTGACTTCAAATTTCTGTTTTAAACTTTTCAGGATTTTAAAAGTCTTCAAACCTTCCTCCTGTTTTTTCTCCGACTTACCTGCGAGTATGGTCGCGTACGACTTCACAAAGGTTCATTTTCGAGGATTAGCTCAAAAGGCAAGATTTGAAGCATTAACTGAGAGAGAGATAGCCTTAACACTGTATTATGATAAGTCTACCATGGAGAAACTAGGAATTACTGATAGCATCCAATACCTGTTCAATCAATTAGGCTGGGAGAACACTGCTTTGAAAACCCGTTTTGCTACCTATAAGGACCTCACCTACGAATTCCTTAGTTCCTTCAGGTACTTACCCAACTATGGTTTTGGATCCAACACAGAGCTGATCACCTTTAGGATGTTTGGAATGGACCAAACCCATAGCCGGATGTCATTAGCCAACCTCCTAAGATTTCCTAGTGGACCACATGTGTTCATCAGTGCCAAAGATGACGATCTTGATTTTGAACTCAACCAGTTCTGGGGTAGAATCACAGGCGACTATCACCCTGACCCAAACAACATGTATAATGATGAAATTCATAACCCAGCTTTTAGATACTTTCATAAGATCCTAGCTCACACCCTTTTCGGTAAAGAAGAAAATATTACTACAGTATCTAAAGAAGAGTTATTTATCATTGTTCTGTGCTTCTCAGGGCCGTACAGTGAATGCAGTACCTTTTATGATGAGATCCTTCTGACGCCTCACTCAGGACCCACAATCACCTATTCTAATAGGAGGCCTCGTGACAATGATTGCCCACGAGCTTGGCCTTAGATTCCACCTAAATGCAAGCACTAGTTTTGGCACCATCCGACCCATGAATATCCAGTTCTGCTTTAACAGGCGCATTTTAAGAACTATGGGACCTGGACCTTACGAGTACCTCATCAATGACAAACCTGTCTAGCTATTCACATTGCCAAATCATCAGATGACAAGTATCCACAACAAGGACAATTGGGTTTATGAATTGGATGAGCCTATGGGACCTCCTTCACCTCAATCAACACCACAGAATTACATGTACGACAGTGATCACATCTCTGAAGCACATGATTATATGTACTATGAGGATGCTGTATCAGAAGCTGAGGTAGACCCTACGACCCCTCCGCATTACAACACCTATCCTGAGCCCATTCCTGAGGAAACCGCCGACAAAATGGATATTGTCCTGCACCGATTAGACAACGTTGACGCAGCTCTGACCACCGTAAAAGACGACATCACAAGCATACACAGCGAACTCGTAGTCTTCATGGACTTAGTCTGTGACCAGCTCGACTACTACGCCCGGAAGTTTGACGAATTGAAGGCACGAAAAGACTGAGATATTAGATTTAGTTTAGTTTAGTTTTTCCGCTTTCCGTCCGTTTTCAATTATTTTGATTTTTGCATTGTTAATTTCCTTATGTATTACATTACAATCATTCTAATTACATGTTATTTCAATTGTATTCTTTATTCATTGATTCTGTTTTTACGTTATCCTATGTTTCTTAACTGATATAAAGCATTGCCATATCAATCCTAGGCCTCAAAACCATTGCAAGAACACCCCCATAGCAAAATTCTGTGTTCTGCAGATTTTGCTGGTGTGACGACCGTCACAGAAGCATGACGCTCGTCACACGGGTGACGACCATCACAAATACGTGACGACCGTCACGAGCCCAAAACTATTATCTGTTATAACAGGGGTTGTGTTTTCTCTCCCACTCATATCCTTTCAACTCCCAATCATCACAAACTCAAACCCCACTTCCAATTTTCGTTTTCCCACCTTGCCCCATATATTCCAACTCCCATTTCAACTTCCTAATCCACTTCTGTAACATTTTTCACTCCACATTTCCTCAGCATCCTCCAACAATGGCGAGAAACAACGAAACCCCAGACCTCAGCAACATTGTGTTCAGCGACGGCGACTCCGGAGACAAACAGCGAGCCAACTATATCGCCTTCCATCAACGGTCGCTACAACCGACCCACTACCCGCATATCCCATCCCTCACGGAGCTCGGCCTCCTTGACGGCGTCACTTGGATGCTCCAAAGAGCCGGCATCTGGAACCTCTGCACAAATCCGCAACCGACGTACGAACAACTCACCCTCGAGTTCCTCAGTTCGTTCACCTACTTCACTTCTAGCGGCGACCTCAGCCAACACTCTGATGCCGCATGCTTCCGTATGTTCGGTACGAACTATCAACTGAACCAGAACCAGATTGCCGCCATCTTACAATTCCCTCGCGGCGACAATGTGTCGCTACTGCGAAAATCGGCGCCGGCTGAACAGAAAAGTCGCCACCGTGCATTATTTATCCCAACGGAGGGAAAGGAAATGCTCGAAGTAACCTACCGCAAAGATGGGAAAGGAATGGTCATCGCAACCAAATCCTGGATTCGGGAGTCGGTTACGCAAGGGGAAGGTATTAGCACCCCTCACGTCCGTCGTACTCGACGGGATCCACGCTTGTTTTATAGTACGGATTTGTTATTCTATCTATTCTATAGGTCTGGGGTTAAAAGAAAATAAACTGACTCGGCAAAGTATCGCACTTTATGCCTACGTATTCCCGTATGGAACGAGAAATCAGAGTCAACGTAGTTCGCCTACCTACGGGAAAGGAGGGGAAGGTTGCTCGCTAGGATATCGCATCCTATGCCTATGTACTTTCATACAGCATGAAAGATCAGAGCAAACGTAGTTCGGGCCACGTACGACACAAGTCTGTCTTGATTGTTTTTATCCTTCTGAAAAAGGTTTTCTCCTGATTATGGGCCCAAGCGGACAAAAATGACGTTTTTTGATTGGTTTACATTCTTTTACGCAAGAACTGTCTTTTATGGTGTTTGAAATGTTTATTGTGTTTTTTGATTGTTTTGAGATGAGAAGAGAAAGAAGCTCTAAAACCTAGGGTTAAAAAGGGAATAAAAATCTATCCTAATGTTGTCATGCATGGATGAAAGCCTAATGTCTGTCATATTTCTCTCTTGCGCAGAGAGAAACAAAGATCCTAAGGGGATAAACGGAAAAACAACAACATATATACAGTAAAGCGGTAAAATGCATGAATGCAACAATACAAGCGAGGCAAGGGAGTCCCACTCAACCTCGAACCTAGAAAACAATGGGCAAAGTGAAACAACTTCACCTCAACCCTATGGGAAAATTAACAAACAATACAGCAAAGAAAATAAACCCCAAAAACCCAGCTCTGACAGCTCACCCAACTCTGACAGTTGATAAACAGCAATCTCCCAATGAACCCCAAAGTCAGGCTCCCATGAGACCCAATCTACAATAAGCTTCCATCTTCAAGAAATTACCAAGCTCAAGCAAGCACAGAATCTTAACCAGTTGACAGCATCAAACAGCAGTAAACCCTAGCTTTAACAGTTGCACAGCTTTGACATGAACAATCTTCATCTTTGCCAATCTTTGATCTTCATCTCTAACTTCAATGGCTTCTTTCTCCAAGGCAAGCTCTCTAGCAAAGAATTGATTTTATCAAAAGAAATTGAATGTCAAACAGTTCATTGACAACCAAAGGAAGTCTATGAATAGTTGACATTGTAACAGACTGTTTTCCTCAAAGTTCCACCTCTTAGATACAACCACTTATCCCTCCAAAGGAGGGAGGTGAATATCATAGAGGGACTTTATGTCATAGATAGGAATGGAAGCAAAAGAAGCTCTCCATGTTTATGAAAGAATTTGTTCTATTCTAAGGCTCTGCCTATTTGCTCCTATTTCTCCTAAGTCTTTGATCAGCTCCAAGCTCAAGCAATCTTCAAGCTTCAACATTTGAGTATCATCCTCAATCTTCTCCTTTTATGTCTTCATGCTTCCACAAGCCCATACCAAGCTCATATCCCAAATGAAAACCCAAAAGCCCAAGCAGACAAACAAAAACCCCAAGTGGGAACACCAAACAATCACACAATTTGCAAAATATACTAAAAGTAGTAAAATAGTATTTAATATTCTAAGATTAATTCTAAGGGGAGTTCTATATCTACCCTACATACCCTATATTCCCCTATAACCTAAACCAAATGCTACATGCCCCAACTACATTATACACTACAACTAAGTGTTTTTTGGATTAAATTCTATCCTACAATTTTATGTACAAACTAGTGTTAAATCCTAAAAATATACTAAGCTTACCCTAAAATATTCTAAGTTTTTTATTACACCATATCTATTTCAACATTTTTTTACTACCATTTTTATTATAAAGTTTTATCACATTATCCTAAGGGAAACCCTAAAGTATATTAATATCTATATTATCAAGATCGAAGATCAAACCCTATATCAACTTCTAAGGGGTCTAAACAAATCCTAACATGCAAGGGGTCAAGGCTAACCATCAATTGTGAAGGTCCTAATCAACCACCCTAAACCAGAACCAAATTACATCTAAGAAATCTAAAACAATTCCTAAGGGAACATGCGAGTGTTAGCTACAATCTACCAAAAGATCTAAGCAAGAATCATCATCAATTGAGAGAACAAAATTCTACAAAACAGCGGTATCAAATATGCAAAGCAAACATCAATTAAATCATGCAAAATACTCATCAGAATGTAAAATGCAAAAGAAATGGGAAAATAATCCACAAAAATCTAAGAAAAATTCTACAATCTCCTGAAGATGTTAGAAACCTATGGTAAAAAAATTAAAACCAAATTCTAAAGTTAAGGTCACTTTCTAAAGGAAAACCTATAAAGTGCCCAGGGAACATTCAGATGGGGATGACTCTAAAAAGCGGATTCAAAACTAAACTTAGAGTCGTCTAGAAATTTCAATACAATTTCTGGGGAAACCTATGCATATTATCTAAAACATATCCAAAAATAAGCTCAAAATCATGAAGCATCAAAGAGAAAAAAAATTAAACAAAACAGATGAACAGTTATGTACACCAATGGATATTAGCACGAAAGAAAAATCATAACTAAATCAAAAAAAATCCAAAAACTGCAAAATCAGCGCCTAAAATTTCTTAAGACAATCAAGATCTACAGAAAAAAATTTCATAATTTCTTGATCATTTTTACTATTTTTGACGCAATAAAAGCAAACAGACCTCAAAACAAAAAAATAAAAAGAAAAAGAGAATGAAGAAAATCTCCGAATTAACAATCCTAAAGTCATCCATAGGTGTTCATGATCCTAACCGCATAAGAATTTCTAATTATCTCATCCTAAATCCATGGTAAAGCGAAGATTTAAATACCTTGATCGGAGCTTCAAAACGGAGTATCTTCGGCTCTTTTCGTGCTTCCGAAAGCTTCAAATTCGTTCAACAATATGCGAGGAAAGTGCTACAATCTTCGAATCGAACCGAAATCGCCTTGAATGAAGAATCACCACTTAATTTGCTCTCTTGAAAATTGATATGCTCTCTTCCAATCAATCACCAACCTTGCTTCAAATGAGTTTCTAAACATTTATAGAGATGTTTGGAAGATTCTAGAAATGAAGCCCAAAATAATAAAATCCATTTCCCTTGGAAGTTTCTAGATTATTCATGTATCCTCCCTTGGAAGTTTATAGATTGTTCATATATCTTCCCTTGGAAGTTTCTAACCAAAATAGCCTTTCAAATGCCTTGTTAAGTGGTTTGGACTAGTGACTTACATTTCAAGTAACCACTTTTACAAAGCAAGTAATGAAATTATTGCTCAATTCAAAAATGTGCCAATGCCATTGTCTTTAGAATGCAATTTCTACTAAAAATGAGTATTCACTTGACATGTTTGTGACCTCTAACCCAAAATTTGATTTTTTTTCACCACTTTATTTGACTTATTCCCCTTTTTTAGGCCATTGTAAGTGACTTTTTGAAATAAGTCGATCAATCTACCATGATGACTTATTTGACCTAAAAGCATCATTTTAAGCACATTCTGTGTTGAACGCTTTTTCATCTGAAGAGTGGAACATGGAGATTTCGACCTATGCTCAAAAAGGACCTATAATCTCACTTTCCCAAAATACCCCTGGCTTGTACAACTCATAACTTGAGCTCCACAAATCCAAATGAGGACTTCTATAACTTTTTGGAAAGCTAAGAAGATAAGGAACATCTCTCATGTTTGCCAAGAATCCATTTGAAAACTCCTTCTAGCTCAAAAGTTGCTTGGAAGTCAAGTGACTTTCACAGTTAAATTTCAGATGCCTCTGAGGACCCCTAACTTGTCTGGGCTATAACTTGAGTTCTATAAATCCCCTTGAGGACTTCTAGTACTCAAATTAAAGTTATGAACCTCCTCTACAACATTCATGTGGAGATCCAAGTCACTTGAAGCTCACATCTTGACTTAGAAGGCTTGGAAGTTCAGTGAAAAACAGGGGATTTTACCCTAGGAACCCTGTCTTGTCACCCTCAATCCTTCTTGATTCTGTTGATTTTCTCTTGGCACAACACCACATATGCTTCAACATATCATTTCATGGCTAGAATGATCTAGAGCTAGGCTTTGATGCCTCTCAAACACTCTCCTTGAGCTAGGATTACTCATACAAAACCCTAATTGCACGCACTTCAATCAGAACTCTTGAACTTGATTCTATGGCTTGCTTAAGCTCCTTCTTGTCTCTCTAGGGACTCAATAAGCTCTATTCACATCTCATACCCTTGATCAAGGCTTCATAGACCCCTGAGACTCTTCACAAAACCCCTCACACTTGGAGATAGACCTTGTACAACCAATGCAACTCTTTAAGCACCCAAATCTTTGACTGATGGCCTTGGTAGCTTCTCTAGATTGTATGATCTTAGGCTCTCCTATTTTATATCTCACTCTTGATACCCTGTTAAATGTTAATGCTATGATATGCATATTCTAGAACTATGTTAGAACTATGACATGCTATGCAATGGAACATAAACTCAAGGTTGAGCAAATTTTGGGGTGCAACACAATGCTCACCGCCGCCTCACCGAACAGTTTCAGCATGAAGCCTTCGCGCTCTGGTACCATTTAACCGGAATCAATACCGATGGCTGGGATTCTCTGCATGCAACGCACATCCACAACCCGACCATTCGGTATTTCCACCGAGCACTGAGCAACACCATCTTCGCCCGGGATAGCAACCATAAGGTGAACTCGAAAGAGCTCTTCTTTCTCCGCTGTGTCTTCAATAACGAGCCCATAAACGCTGCTCCGTTCCTCCTGGCCCACATTCAGGCCAACTATAACCGTGTCTCTAAGCCATTTTACTTTGGCGGGACTGTTACTTCCATTGTACTCGGGCTGAACCTCGGCGACCGCCTCCAGCATCTCCATGCCATTCCCTCGGTGTTCCTCGACACCGACCACTGCAGAGCTTCTCACCTCATCCGTTCCAGGGCCGACGGCAAATACCACCCGGTCGTGCGTGGCAAAACCGTCAGAAGTATCATCCTGCCATCACGCACCCGGATGCACCCACAGGATCGTGCCAACTGGCTATTTGACCTCAATTCCCCTGCTGCTGCCGCTGCTCCAACTCAGACCCATACCCAAGGTTCTGGCGACGAAATTCAAGATGAGTTGGACAGAACTGAGCAACCGGAGGCATCGCAACCACTTCCTTCTGAAGGCACATCCTACCGTCTCCACTGCCATCGTCCAGAGCCCGACTACTCTGAAGAAGACCTTCGCCGATCCCTCAACCAGCAGGCCCAGATACTCGCTATGATGCAGCAGCAGAATCAGCGAGCAGAGTAGTTCGAAGTTTGGCATCGGACCCAAATGCAACAACTCCAAACCGGCCAGGAAACCATTACTGAGAACTTGGCGAATCTTACCTTATAGTTCGAAGGACTCCGCGACTATGTCTATCACACCGGAGCACTGGACCTTGAGGCCCGTCGCGACCAAGTCAGAGCCAGAGGACGCGAGAGAGGACGTGACCGAGGCAGAGGCCGTGATTAGTTATTTCTTTCCTTATTTGTTTACTATATTTTCAGTTTCTTGTATTTTCATTTCCCTTGTATTTCCCTCTCACATTCTTTCAAATCAGTGGGGACACTGATTGAGATAGTGTGGGAGCGGAGCGTTTATTTCCCATTTCGGTGTACTTTTAATTCCGTAATTTCAATTCGAACATTTTCACGTTTTAGCAAATAAAAGCTCTTTTATATATCTTTTTCCGTTACGCAAACATCCCCACTTTATTCGACATAAACAAAAAATTTTTGTTCGTTCCTCAAAAGCAAAAGCATCACGAGAATGCACCCAAGTTCAAACCAAGTTTTGAAACTCCGAGGAGACGAAAATTCTAACAAAACCAGTACCGTCCTAACACCTTAGACCTCTGGTTTATGCGAGTCGGTTTCACTACCTACGTGTACCAAAGTTTCAAGTGTCTACGCAAACTCAGCCCCAAGTAGTTTATACTAGCAGTCAGCACCATCCTAAAACACTTCTAAGCGAGCGACCAATGCAAATAAGTGTATGATCTCCAAAAAGATGAAAAATCATGAAAAGAAAGCCATATAGCCCAAGGATAGAGACATGTTCCCTCTAAGTTAGGTGGTCCTCACCCGAGCATTTAGCCCAACGGTACAAAAACTCATTGAAAAAATCAATGGTATAAGCTTATGAGCAATGAAAAAGATCAAAACAGAAACGAGATCATATTCACTAACAGGTCGACTTGCCATGAAAGTGTATGGACAACGGGCTTAATGTGATTGCGCTAGAACAAACAGGGTGAACTTGACGCGAGAACCTTGACACCAAGCTACAGTAGCATGACTGGGACCGATTTGCATAAGAAGGAGACCTCCGAAGACTTGTAGTCCAGTGTCGTCACCGTACTCGTTTTGTTCCTACTAAGAATCCCGGTTTTTCCCAACTTTGTGAATGAGGAAGCTGCCTCGTGCTTGCCGACTTTTTCCTGTTTTACTTGAGGACAAGCAAAGATTCAAGCTTAGGGGAGTTTGATAACACGAAATCGTATATATATATTGATGCATAATTCAACTGATGTTTGACTGTTTTCGATCCGATTTCGGGTTCTTTCCATGTTATTTGTCTGATATTTTGCAGGTATTTGATAATCATGTCTAAACAAAGCAATATGAAGAAAAGAAGCAATTACAGATGAAATATGGACGAAAACCAGATGAAAACAACATGAAAAACGCAGAATGCATATTTTGCTGCTGTGACGACAGTCACACCTCCATGACGACCGTCACACGGGTGACGACCGTCACACACCATGACGACCGTCATGCAGGCAAAAACGCACAACTTCAAATGAACGTGCAAAATGCAGTTCCAAGTCCCAAATAATGGACCACTACTCCCTGATATTTCTGCCTCCAAGTCTACCTTCTTCAAATTACAACCATTAGAATTCTATTTCTATAAAAGGGGAAGGAGGGGAGCTGAGAAAGGGAGCCGCATTCAGACAACGAAGTGCTGCCCAATTTTATTTCCAGAGTAAAAATTTAGTTTTATTCTTTCTGCTTTTTGTTTCCTTTCCTTATTCCTGTATTCCATTTCGACAATATTCGTTTGTGCGCTCTATTGGTTTGAAGACATAATCCTGCCGACATCGTTGGGATTTGGCCAAAAGCCAATTGGATACGTTACAGGTTTTTCATTATTTCGTTAATTGTAACTTTTATTATCAGTAATATGAATGTTCTAAGTTTCTGTTTTTATTTATGTTTTACCTTTCCCAAATCCATGTCTAGCTAAATCAGAGTAATCGATATGTAATAATAATTCAGACGGGATTTGATAATAACTGGTTGAAAACTTTCTTTTCTTTCAAAAGTTATTTATGGTCTGAATGTTTAAACTTATTTACTGAATAAACGTTCATCGCGAAAGCGAGAACTTATTTAAAAGTAGTTTTGCCACGACAGTGGGAAATTAATTAAGGTACGAACCAACAAGCGACAGCTGCGGTAAGACCAAATAGTAAACACTAGGCATTTGTTTTAATAACAGCGAAAGCACTTTAAAACGGATTAGAACTTAGAGATTTCCAAAAAATAGTTTTAACCCCGAATGGGACAGCGAAAGCGTACATTTGGCCCTTAGAATTATGACTAGCGTCAACAACCATCGTGAGACGAAAGTCTTCAGATCACTATTTTCTGCTTAAATAAATTCTGAAAAATATTTCATATACCGGTAACTTGTCAAATCCCTGAAGAACATAATTACTGCATATCGATTCACGTAATTATAATTCAAGTAACGTCTTTAGTTCTCTTTAGTGACAGAAATTATTTCCTTAAACATTATCTACCTAGCTAAACATAGTAACTCCCGAGAACACTAGTTTGATTACGAGTCCCTGTGGGATCGATATCTTTTATTACTACGCGATAGACTGTGCACTTGCAGTTAAGTTGTATTAGACATAGAAAGTCGTGATCATGCTCCCTAGTTGAAAGTCCAACATTTGGTTCGATTTCAGCTTCGGTAGGATTCTAAAACTGTTTTGTGAATATATGGTTTGGTTCACTAACCAAACTTAATAGTTCGGTTATTTTAATTTTAATTAGGTTTGATTCAGTCAATTAATGATTTAATTTTTTTGAACAGTCTTAGACATATGTATGATTCAAAAATCGTGTTAGTACTTTAAGACATTGTTTTATTGACAGCGGGTTGGATATGTTAGTGCGTGAGATATTTTTAGTGAGGAGAGAAAGATAGAGAATAAAGAAATAATGATTGATATTATTGAATGAATAAAACTGAATTACAAAGTGTCTATTTATATACACCTAAATGACTTAACTACTAAGTAAAATAACAAACTAACTAATAAACCCTAAACTCTAATTAGCTTTGGGCTTGATGCACATAATTTAACTTGGATTATATCTAATATCTCAACATACCCCCCTTATAATCCATGTTGTCGAAACACACTAATCATTGTCGATCTGAATTATTCTCAATTTCTTTCTCAAAGTTATGAACCTGTCAATTTTCAATCCTTTGGTAAAAATGTCGGCTAATTGTGTTTCACTTAAGCAATGTCTTACTTCAAGTTCACCCATTTCACTTTGATAGCTTTTGTATGTGTTGGCAATTCGACCAACTTCCATGTGTTGTTTCTTTTGATTACTTGTAACTCTTCGACCATAGCAGACTTCCATTTTTTTTATCTTTGAAGGCTTCGTTATAGTTGATTGGTTCAGCTCCTGCAAGTAAAGCAAAATGAATTAGGTCTCCATCTGTTGTGACTTCATCATCACCAACCACTTCATACTTTTGAAGTCTCGCTGAATGAGCATTAGTTCTTTGAGGTCTCCGGCTTATCACATCCATATCCTCTTCGACTTCAACTGTGTGGGATATTTCAGCAACAACTTCGATTTTAACTGGAATATCAATAATATATTCAACTTCGACATCATTACTTGCTTCGTCAAAATCATAGCTCATTAATGACTTGTCAATTGCATTACTAGAGTTCCAATCTCAAGAAGAATTTTCATCAATCACAATATCTCAACTCATCACAATTTTCTGATTAATTGGATTGAAGAACCTATATGCTCCAACCTTATGATATCCTACCAGAATCATAGGTTCACTCTTATCATCAAGCTTCCTTCTCCTAGCATCAGGAATATGCTTGTAGAAAATAAAGTCAAACACCTTCAAATAAATCACTGATGGTCGTTTTCCACTCCACACTTCTTCAAGAACCTTGTTCTTCAGCTTCTTAATAAGGCATCTAATCAAAATATAAACAGCAGCCAGAACAACTTCACCCCATAAGGATTTTGGCAAATTCTTCTGCTTCAACATGCATCTCGCCATGTTCAACATGGTATTGTTTCTTTTTTCTACTATTCCATTATGTTGAGGAGTATAAGGACCCATTATCTCATGATCAATACCATATTCTGCACAAAATGCTTCAAATATCTTGGATGTGTATTCGCCACCTCCATCCGTTCGCGGAACTTTGATCTTCTTTTTACCCTGATTTTTGACAAGTATCTTAAATCTCTTAAAGACTTCAAATACTTCGTCATTTCATTTGATCACATAGATTCAGAGCTTTTGACTATACTCATCAACAAATGAGACGAAATACCTATTTCCACCAATGGTATGCTCTTCAAAAGGACCACATACATCTGAATGTACAACTTCGAGTATACAGGACGATCCCATTGGCATAGTCGAAACGTAATACTTCCTAGACTACTTTCCAACTAGAAAACCTTCACAAATTTTGTCAGGCATCTCAAGACTTGGTATACCAGTTACCATATCTTGAATGATAAGTTGATTGAGCGACCTAGAGTTTAGATGATCAAACGTCATATGCCACAACCAATTATTCTTGTGGTCAACAATTTTTTTCAGACATTGTACCTCAGTCGAACTGATCATGGTTTTAAATATTCTATTATTCGACATAGGAGATTTCAAGATTAAGTTGTTCTGGATGTCGAAATATTCTAAGGCTCCATCTTTCATGATTATTGAGAAACCTTTTTCGACCAGTTGTCCAACACTTAGTAGATTGCACTTTATTTCGAGGACATAGAGTACATCTTTGATCAAGGCTTTTGCTTCATTACTCCTTTGAATAATTATGTTGACATTACCTTCTACTTGCAACGAGCTATTATCAGCAAGTTTGACCTTGCTCTTCTTCAACTCGTCGAAATCTACTAACCATGATTTTTGACCAGTCATGTGGTTCGAGCAGCCTGAGTCGAGGAACCAGATCTTAGATTCGACATGGTCATCTACAATTGCAGCCATAACCACCATATTATCTAAATAATCTGAATCTTGAAGTGCAAGGTTCGCTAATTTGTCCTTGCCTTTTGTTGATCCATTATCTTTCTTGTACTAACAATGCTTGGCCATGTGACCCCATTTTTCACAGTTATAGCATTGCACACCTTTTTTCTCTACTTTTTCTTTCTGATAGGAATTTCCTTCTCCTCTTTTCGAGGATTCAGAAGTTCTATCATCGATCTTATTCTTGTGAGGATGAAACCAAGACTTCTTGCCTTGAATTTTGTCAATTTTGCCTTTGAACTTGTTAGAACCACCATTCTCCTTCCACAATTGAGCATGCAGTGCTTGTATTGAGTCTTGAACTCATTTCCTTTCGATAACCCTAATCTCATGCGCCTCCAACGAACCAACCAAATCTTCCAGTTTTAGGATTTCAAGATTGTTGGATTCTTGAATAGCTACGATAACATGATCAAAGTGAGAGGTCAATGTATGCATTACCTTCTCAACTATCATCTTATTAGTTAGGATTTCACCAAAACCCTTCATGAGATGAATGAGTTTTTGCACCTTTGACATATAGCCTGAAATCTTTTCGTCTTCTCCCATCAACAACAATTCATATTATTGTCGTAAAGTTTGCAACTTGACAACCTTTACTTTCTCACCTCCTTCATAGTACTTGACAAGAATATCCCATGCCTCATTCGTTGATTCAGCATGAGTCATTATGTCGAAATTATTTGCATCAACCATTGATTGGATTTAAAACACTGCCTTGCAATCCTTCTGTCTTGGCATTTTTGTGAGCGCTTCTCTGTGCATCAATTGTATCTTCACCAAGTGCATGAACACATTTAGTAACCACTTCTAGGGTTTCATGAAAGCCAAATAGAGATTGCATTTGTTTTCTCCATCGAAACCAATTCTTTCTGTCAAGAGTTGGAAGGGAGTTTGGTAAATTTTGATTACCATTCATATTTACAGCGATTGATCAACAATAACCCACGATTCCGAAAACACGATATCTGAAGTGTGATTCTTGAAAACACAATCAAGAATCTAACCGGAGCTCTAGATACCGGTTTGTTAGTGTGTGAGACACTTTTAGTAAGGAGAGAAAGAGAGAGAAAACGAAAATAAGGATTGATATTATTGAATGAATAAAACTGAATTATAAAGTGCCTATTCATATACACCTAAGTGACTTGACTACTAAGTAAAATAACAAACTAAATAACAAACCCTAAACCCTAATCATCTTTGAGCTTGGCCACATAATTCAACTTAGATTATATCTAATATCCCAGCAGGATATGCTCAAGAAAACTATACGAATTTTTATATGGATGAAATATCATACGGATGAAACAATATGTCTCTAAATAATAATTTTAATTTTTAGAATTTATTGTAATTATTGTTTGAATTCCTTCAAGTAGGTTTTGGTTCATTAGCATTCAGATCCATTAAGAATGATTTGGTATTTAAAATATAAAATGTGACATTAATTAATTTGAAAAATCAAAATGTTATTTTGTTTTCTTTATTTTCATTTCTTTAATTTTCCGGTTAAATCCTAATTTTATTAGTAGCAGTAGAATCATGATTATTGGTGTTTTCATCTCATTTACTTTTCTTACTTTCTTAACTTATCCACCTTTTAGTCCCCCCCCCCCCTCCCCTCTTCTTTATATTATGGGACTGATCCATTAGGATGGTTATTTCAAACAAAACAATTTTTTGCTTATTATAATATTCATTTAGAAAATAATTTGTTCACAACTATTTTTTATATGAAAAAGGATTTTCTAGGATGAAATAAATAAAAGTTTCAAAACTATTGATTAACTTACTGAAAATATTTCTCTAAGAGCCCTCAAATTATCCCATGTCCCATCAACTTATGAAAATCACCAAGTCTAACTATTAAACTTAGACAACATAAAATTGTTTATGAATATATAATTAGTTTTGAAAAGTTGGGGAATAATGTATTGGGATTACCACTAGATACAATTTTAAATTGTTTTATTTATGGCCTTAACCCTAAAATTTGAAATGAGTTTGCAATCCAACGTGCATACTCAATTTCACAAGTGTAAGTTTGTCAAACTAATGGAAGCCAAGATCAAGGATGTTGAACCAAAATTGTCCAAACTTAAACATCCCATTCAATTCTCATATAAGATTAGCTAAACTTTTTATGAACACTATGAGTTTTTGGCTATGACTTTTTACCTTGCTAAAGCTCCTAGTAGATTTTTAGTCCTTTATTGAAATTTTGGTGTACAGATGTCTCAAGAGATGTCGAGACATTAATCACTGCATAACCAAATAAGGCCAGAACAGAACATTCTGAACACAAAGTCATGTTAGATGTTATAGCATCTGTAGACTGATAGAACAATTTATCCAACCATTTAAATTATGTAGAATTTTAAATGCAGAAAGGTAAAATAACACAATGGATTGTTAACTCAGTTCGGTGCAACATCACCTACATCTAGGGGCTACCAAGCCAAGAAGGAAATCCACTATCAGTAGTATCAATTCAGAGCTAAACTCCCCCATTAACAACCCCTCACTTAATCCCTACCCAATTCAACTTCTACCTAGAAAATCCTAGGTATGAGAAATCACCATCTCACTCCCAATCACTGCAGTGATAAACAAACACTCCCAGTCCCAGGGAATGCCACAAGAAACCAAAAAGAAAGATGCACCCTCTTTCTTTTAAGAACAATACAAGGTCAAGACTCTTGACCGTGAACAATACTCAAATCTTTCTTCAAAGCTTCGAGTGAATACAATATACAACCTAAATATGTCTACCAAGATGCATCAAAAGGTACAAAGGGTGACTTACAAAGTCACACACAAGAGACTCTCAAAGTCCCAAACCCTTATGTTGCACCCATGGTTTTCTTGTTGTGAATGCTTTATCTTTCAGGTCTAACAAGTCCTTATTTATAGACTCTTGTAGTATGGGCTTTGACTCTTCAACCAGATCTAATCTTCATGTTGTAAATCTTCTACAGAATCTTCTCTATAAAAATAGGAACAAATCTTTTATAGTTTCCTAAAAAGTCTCAAAGATCATTTTTATGAAATCCAATTAAATATGCACTTTGTTCCTAATAAATCTCCTTGACCTATGCATAATGATGAGGTATATCTAAAAGGATCTCATCAAATCATATAAAATCAGCCAAGAGATATAAAACAGCAGTGCCTGCTGTACCAGACCAAGATGTCATGACATCTGTCTTCGACATCTGTCTTCGACATCTATCTGAAACACATGACAGTAGTACTGTCATAGAAGTTGATGAAGATGTTATAACATCTTGATCAACATCACTATAGAACCATGTTTTACCAAAATTTAGCCAATCATGAAACCATGGAACTAACAATCTCCCCCTTTGGAAAATTTTGGCTAAAACAACCAAAGCATAATAAACCTGGAGATATAAACTTCAAGCATAAAGAAATGTCAGTGATAACAGGTCCATTACTCCCCCTGTTTTATGCAATCATTTAACTCAAATCATCATAAAACCAATATGAACTACCCAAGTTCATAAATTAGAAGCACAAGATAAATAAGCCTCACATCTGGATTTTCTTCATCATGCAACTGTAGCAGTGTCCTCCAGTACATCCAGCCTCACAGACTATCATATTCCCCCTTAATAGTTGCGTTCAGCAAGCAACAAAAAAACATTACTCTTTCCTTAGCAGTAGCAAAGTCCTATAAGAATGTTGGTCGTCATGTCAAGACATGTGACATAACATCAGGACAACAGATAACACTAACACCTTACTCCCTTTTTTTAGCCAAAAATTAACAAAAATTAGAGTAAATGTACACACATGGTAATTGCAGATATAGCAGTGGAAGCACACAAAACTCAGATGCACACACAAGTGGAAACACAAATATTGCACACATTTATCATGCCTTCCAAGTTGTAATGTATATATCTCCAAAAACAATAATGACTACCACCAATGTCCTGACATCCTACTTGAAATTGTATACTTCTACCAATCTACTCAAGTTGAAGCACCGACTTCCTCAGCCTCAAACTTAATCTCTCAGACCCAGGATATAAGAATGTTTCAAAGGAAGAACCATCCTGATTACCAATCAGAGTCAAACACAAAAACTAAAGCAGAATCATCATGCTTCAAAGCAAGACTCGGCTGACAAACTGCACATGGTGTTAGGATATCTAGTCTGACATCTCACAACTAACATTATAACCCCTCTTTGAGGCACACAAAACTTCTACAGAGAAAAATAAATTCTCCTAGGCAATATTCAATCATGTTTCTCAAGACTCTCCATGATGTCAAGACATCTAGAATAACATCACAACCTCGCATAAACATCTTCATGCTCATAAGTGAGACAGTACCAGGTTCACACCCCTTGTACCAGAACTAATAAACTCTTAGATTGAGACCAATTAACACCATTGGTCATTCTCCTCCTGCGCACATCCACACATTATACAGATTCATCTTGAACATTATAGCCATAGACACCCTTGTTCTTTAAAAATAAATCCAATCAAGTATGAAATGCTCAAATCCCTGAAAGAGACATACACATTCTCTTAACTCCTTATTTAACCAAGATGTCATCCACACTTGGAAGTCATCAAACCCATTCACCTAATTAAGAAAAAACCTCCTCAGCCTGCCTCCTTCTCGAGATTTAGTCTAAAACAATATTTTCTAGAGATGTGTTAGAACAGTATTAGAGTATTGGGTTTTTGTTATCGTATCCACAGGGAATATAAGATATTGTCGTAGTTCGACAGTTGTAAAATTCTTAACTATTAGTAACAAAGGGGGGTTTTAGTTTTGGTAACTGTTTCTTGCATAAAAAGTAATGTAATGCGGTAAAAGTTAGAGTTTTACGGTTTAAAGAAAGATTGTCAAAGTTAGGGTTCGATGATCGCTTTGCATGCACATGTTCGATCAAACAAGATTCATAAACTCCATTAGATGATAAATACATTCACAACACCCTCTCGATATGATTATTTCTAACTCACATTGTGGGTTTTACCATTTTGATCCATTGTTGATTTCTCACACAATCTATCAAAATGACAACATTAAAGTTTAACATTTTAGTGAACAACTTCATTCTTAACTATCTCTAGCTTAAGAACAATGATGGATGAAAACCTAGGTTAAGAGTTGGAAAACATCTTTCAATCATAAACCAACACAAAGAGTTAACATGAAAGCAAAGTTTTCACCATACATTCATCAACCAAGAGTTTACAAATGATGATCAACACATTTACATACAAAGCTTGATGATCACCTACATCTAACCTTAACAAAAAGAAGAACTTAGCTACTCATTCTCATGGGTAGCTTGAACAAGAAGAAAAGGGAGAAGATGAAGAACATCCACTTCGAAGAATCGATGAAGGATGTGATTCCACTTCTCTTGATTACAAAATAAGCAAAAAGAGAGAAAAACTACTCTATTTTGAGTTCTAGGTCTGAGTTTTTATGTTCCAAGATGATGTCCCCACATAGTACAAAGTATGGTACTTATAAAGCAATAATAAAGTACAAAAAGTAGCTCTATTTCCGCACATTCTCCAGGCGAACAGGATCCTTCTCCAGGAGAACATAAAGTAACAAGGCACTTCAAAGTGCTCAGCAAGCAAACCGCCCTCTGTGATATCGCGCCTTCGCCAGGCGAACCTTTGCTGGTTCCACTTGCTAGGCGAACTTCATATTGGTTTGCTACTGGAATAGCCAAGAGAAAAGCCAAGACTTCTTCGCCAGCGCCTTCGCCAAGCGAACGGTAGGGAAGCTTCGCTGGAACCTTCGCCTGACAAACTTCCCGCCCTTTTGGTCTGGGAGTTTAATTTGAATTATTCGCTTTGGCTCGCCAGACGAACATTCGCTGGTGCTCGCTGAGCTTCGCTAGGCGAATGCTTTGATTTTCAACTTCTTCTGGCAGTTATGACTCATCCCTTCCAAGGTGCCCCTATTAGTATCAATCCTGCACACTAACAACAATATTATAAGCACCATTCACTTGAATCATAACAAAATGAAACTAAACAAATTCAACTACTAATTCAAACACTACTAGATAAAAAACAAGTAAAAATACTACTAAAAAGAGGCCAAATATATACAATATTTGGGATCTAACAACTCTCCCCAACTAACTTATTTACATGTCCTCAAGCAAAGTATGGCTCACAAAACAAAAAGGAGGATTTACTCAAGAACCAATTCAACCCAAGTGAAAACATTCGGCTCAAACACACAACAAAAGCAACAAGGCAAGAGATTACACAATTCCACAATAGACAATGTACAAGAACTTGATTCTAAAAACAAATTAAACAATGCTTCAAGAAACAACTAAATCTCATGACATGTCATTCTAACACTCCACTTTGAAGAAGGATTGACGTAAAACACGCATGCAAGCGCGGGACAAAAATCACTCCAATGACAAATAATGCAATACTACACAATTCATACAATATCTAAATGCTCACAACAAAATTATGGAAGTTAAAGATCACATAGGACTTCAAGGATTGTAGCTTGGTCGGGTTACAACAAAGGGTCATTTATAAGGCCATTGAAACGAAATTGCCGATGCTTGGGAACACTCACTATACAAGTATTTACAACATCACCACTTCATTCATCAAATTCCTACAAATGCCAACACTCACAAGCCTTTTGCACACTTATTTTCTTTTTCTTTCCTTCAAGCAAGCATACTCTTATTTTTTTATATCATTGTGTTCTTTTTCTCTTTTCTTTTTTTTTTTTAATATTTTATCAATCTTTGTTCACACCGCTTGCTTGAAAGATTTTCACAATTTTCTTTTTTCTTTTTCTCGACTTTCTCTGTTCTCCCCAACTGAATTCCAACTCCACCCAAAGTGAATTGTTCCAAGCTTTTACAGCAAGAAAAAAAAACAATTTAAGCATAACTCAAGGTTCAAGAAGAAACCGAAAATTAGAAGCTCAAAAGATGAGCTTAAACAAAAAGGCTCAAAAGGGGCTAACGAAAGTCACACTCCTCACGGGACGTGTATGGAAATGGTTGTGCTCAATACAAACAAGTGCCTTGATCCTCTCTAAAACTTTCACAAAATTATAAAGAACAAGAGATAGAACATGAATTATAAGTATACACAAAATTCGTCATCCATCCATAGCATATGTACAATTAAAAGGAGGATTCTTACATTTGTGATATAGGACCTAAATGACATATCAATCCTCAAAGTTGCAAAAAGAAGCAAAGTTACAAAAATTGTTCAAAGGATAACAAGTTCTAAAACACTCTAAATTCAGGAATAAGGTAACTAAGAACCTTGTCAACAAATTTGTGAGAACGATAATATCATCGTCGTCCCACTTGAACGAAATTTTTACATATCTACAAAAGACACTAAACGTCGACAATAGGGTGTTAATATATTCACAACCACCCTTGAATAAACTTCACATAAAACTTACTAAAATAATAAAATAAAAAAAACTTAAACAATAAATAAGTAATAATAAAAAAAAACTCAAATATTTTAATAATAATGTTGAATGATAAAATGGTGTATAACACCAACAATGTCAAGGGTAGCTTAAAAGGTACAAGTACAAAACAAAAATTCAATCCAAAGTACATCACAAAACAACTGAGTGGAAATACAAGATAAAAACAAGAACAAGATAAAAAAAACTTCACTTTGTAGCACAAAGGAAGTAACAAACACACAGAGATCACTCCTCCTCCTCGGACATGTCATAACCATCATCATCATCATCACCATCCTCGTCACCGTCATTATCATCACCATCTACCTCATCACCAGCAGGGTCATCATCCTCTGCATCCTCCCCCTACCAAAATTGGGCCTGTCCACAGGCCATGCAGCATGCTCAAGGAACTGTTCCCTAGTCATCATCGTGTGGTTCCCGGTAGGATCACGTATCTGCAGCTGCAAAAGCTGCATGGAGTCATGAAGATCACAAGTGGCACGCTGCTGAGCGGCCATCCAATCCCAATTATAAGAACAAATCTCCTACTGAAATGGGTAGAAAGCAGGAGGAACCTGACCAGATCCAGGAGTGCCACCGGCACGCCTGCCGGCATCAGCACCGGCACCAGAAGTTTCACCAACAGCAGGCCTAGCTCTACAAAATTTGTCAACATACTTATCATCAATTGCAGCAGGGATGGTTACCTGTCTCCTCTGAGGGATATCCACACCGGCATAAGCACAAAGCGACATAATAAGGCACGTGAAAGTTAGCGGGGCATTCTTGCGAGCCGCTATCCCTCCACGTCCACTTAAGACCACAACACGCATCTCATCAGCAATGATGCAGGCAATGTCAATCTGGACATTCTGCAGGATCGAATGAATCAAATGGGCAATAGGTATAGGCACCGAGCTATGGTGGGACCTTGGCACAATATTCGTCAGAACAAACAACAAAATCAGCTGCACTAAAGGCTTCATATCAGTGCGAAGATACCGAATAGCCACCCCTGAAGAATTACGCACCACAGTGCATCCATCTAAACACAAATCTCTGGTCATTGCATCCAAATCATGATGCTTGTTCAGGTCCCAGTGGTACTCATCTATTTGGCTTCCTGAAAGAGACAGAGGGTTACCCAAAACATTACTTATAGCTTGCCGATCAAACCTTACAGTGACACCACGGACTGTCGAGGCTCAATTAAACACTTCTTCATCATCCGGGAGGGCATTTGCATAGAATTCCCGTACTATCTCAGCATTGTAACCATCCAGAGGAGTCATCATACGCTCCCACTTTTTCGCCACAAAAAGCGCGTCAATAGCACGGTACGATCCAGTGTCACTCAATTGGAACCTCTTTTCTGCCACGATATTCCTCCTTTCGAGAGTTTCGTAGCGTGCGGCCTGAGTAGCACCGCGAAACCTGTCTAGATTGAAGCGGATTGGTACGGTACGAGAAGTGGAGGCCTTTCTCTTGTTGGGGTTGATCATCTTAGGTTCCATCTGAAAACAACGTTAAAAACAAACAAAACAGAACCAAGATGTTAAAAAGAAACAGCCAGTACTAAACAGCAAAGAAAGAAAATTTCTGCTGCATACGCCTTGGTTCGCTGGGCGAATCTTGGCGAATGTTCGCTACTACTCGCCAGGCGAAAGCCAGCGAAGGTGCGAAAATGCAGAAAAACAGTGCTTCTGCAATAGTGCTAAGTTCAAACCAAATGTGTTATATCCCCTATTCTCATTACCATATGCAATTGAAACATGCATGCCCTAAATTTAAACAGAAAAAGAGAAAGGGGTTTCTAAACCTAGCACAATTTCAGAAGCAAATTCATGGATTCCAAATTACAAGATGTACATAGAAGAACAACAACAAAAGAAAGCAACAATAACAATGTACAAATTGAAAGAAAGAAATAGAAACATACCTTTGGATTGAAATGTAGTAATTCAAAGAAAGAAAAATCAGAGAGAAAGTTGGAAGGAGGAAGTGTGAAAGTGAAGCAATGCAAATGAGGCAAAGGGAGGTTAGGGTTTCAGAAAACAAAAGTGTAACGGTTCATGGGCCCAAGTGACCCATCCAATTTCCCAAACTTAACTGATGTGGCACACCCTGTTTCGCTTCCTTCGCCAAGCGAAAGCTAGCGAACCTTCGCTTTGGCTCGCCGGGCGAATACTCGCCTTCATTCGCCAGGAGAATGCCAGCGAACATGACAACAAAAACAGGGCTTGTTGTATTGTTCCTTTTCAAAAATACACAACCAACCTTTCACAATAAGCAAATAAAAACATGTAAATGCTTACAATGTTGAGGTGCCTCTCAACAAGCGCTTGTTTAACGTCGGATAAGCTCGACGGTCCAAGATGCTCACTCTGGAACATCTAGACGGAAGACACAGCTTTCACGATTGACATGGCCGCCAATATATACCTTTAAACGTTGGCCATTTACCGTCCAACTGTCTTTCTTTTGCAAATCCTCTATCACGACAGCTCCATACTCCTTTACTTCGATCACGTGAAATGGCCCCGACCATTTTGATTTTAATTTTCCCGGGAATAACCTCAACCTGGAATTGAATAACAGTACCAGTTGTCCGGGCACAAATTCTTTTTTTCTGAGCTTCTTGTCGTGGTATTTCTTAACTTTTTCTTTGTACAACCAGCTTGAGTGGTAGCGGCATTGCGCATCTCCTCCAACTCAAGAAGTCGAACCTTTCTCTTTTCACCTGATAACTCTTGATCAAAGTTTAAAATTTTTAAAGCCCATAAGGCTTTATGCTCCATTTTAACCGGCAAGTGGCAAGCTTTACCAAAAACCAATTGAAACGGAGTCAGCCCTATTGGAGCTTTATAGGCAGTGCGGCATGCCCATAGAGCTTCATCCAGTTTTTGTGACCAATCTTTTCTAGAGTTAGACACGGTTTTTTCAAGTATTCTCTTGATCTCGCGATTAGAAATCTCAGCTTGACCATTCTCCTGTAGGTGATACGGAGTTTCCACTCTATGCGTTACACCGTAATGTTGCAAAACTTTTTCCAACGGTGCATTACAAAAGTGTGACCCTCCGTCACTAATCAACACCCGGGGAGTTCCAAAACGGGAAAAAATATTTTTCTTTAAAAAGTTTATGACCATTTTAGAATCATCCCGAGGTGAGGCAATCGCCTCGACCCACTTTGACACGTAGTCAACTGCAACCAGCAAGTATTCATTTCCAAAAGAGAGTGGAAATGGTCTGACAAAATCGATACCCCAACAATCAAATAATTCAACCTCTTGAATGTTTTAAAGAGGCATCTCATCTCTCTTACCTATTCCACCACTTCGTTGGCAACTGTCACAACTTTGCGCATGGGCATTTGCGTCTTTAAAAATAGAAGGCCAAAAAAATCCTGATTGAAGGACTTTATTTGCCGTTCTAGCCCCATTGAAATGCCCGCCATAAGGCGAGTTGTGACAGTGCCATAGAATACTTTGCGCTTCATCGTCGGTAACACATCTTCTCAAAATATTATCACTACCTAACTTAAACAAGTAGGGGTCATCCCAGACATAATACTTACTATCCGAGAGGAATTTCCTTTTTTGGTTCGGAGTTAGGTTGGGAGGCACAAATCCACTCGCCTTATGGTTTGCAAAGTCCGCAAACCATGGCCTAACTTAAACTTTAAAAAAATTTTCATCAGGAAACTCTTCTCGGATTTCCTTTTCCGAAGCAGTAACCTCCACATTCACAAGGCGAGATAAATGATCCGCCACCAAATTTTCCGATCCCTTTTTATCTCTTATTTTAATATCAAATTCTTGCAATAAGAGGATCCAACGGATGAGCCTTTACTTCGAATCCGGTTTGGTGAGCAGATATTTTATAGCCGAATGGTTGGTGTACACAATCACTTTGGAACCAATGAGATATGACCGAAACTTTTCAAGTGCATACACTATCGCAAGTAGTTCCTTTTCAGTTGTGGCATAATTAATTTGAGCCTCATTAAGTACTTTACTTGCATAGTGTATAACATGAAAAAAAATTCGTTTCTTTGGCCCAATACCGCTCCAATAGCATAGTCGCTCGCGTCACACATTAGTTCAAAACTTGAATTCCAATTGAGAGCTACTATAATTGGAGCGGTAACCAACTTTTCTTTTAAAACCTCAAAAGCATGTAAACACTCATTGGTTAAGAGAAATACCTGGTCCTTGGCGAGCAAATTACTCAAAGGTCTAGCCACCTTTGAGAAATCTTTAATGAAGCGCCGATAGAAACCGGCATGCCCTAAGAAGCTTCGGATCCCTTTCACGTTTACCGGAGGAGGCAACTTTGCAATCACTTCAACCTTAGCACGATCAACCTCGAGTCCTTTTGAAGAGATTTTGTGGCCAAGCATTATCCCCTCGGTCACCATAAAGTGACATTTTTCCCAATTCAACACGAGATTTGTCTCTACACACCTTTCAAGCACTGTTTCCAAGTTTTCTAAGCATGGACTAAAAGAACCTCCAAAGACGGAGAAATCGTCCATGAACACCTCCATTGTTTTCTCTATGAGATCGACAAATATGGCTTGCACACATCTTTGGAAAGTCGTCAGTGCGTTGCATAACCCAAAAGGCATTTTTCTATATGCGAAAATTCTAAACGGACAGGTGAAAACCGTCTTTTCGTGATCGGTCGGGTCAACCGCAATTTGGTTGTACCCGGAATAGCCATCCAAAAAGCAATAAAATTATTTTTCTGAGATTCTTTCCAACATTTGGTCCATAAACGGAAGTGGAAAATGGTCTTTTCGCGTAGCGGTATTCAACCGCCTATAGTCTATACACATTCGCCACCCTGTTTTCTCCTTCATCGGTATCAATTCTTTTTTTTTGTTCCGGATTATGGTCATGTCGCCTTTCTTTGGAACCACATGCACGGGGCTGACCCATGGACTATCTGAAATTGGGTAAATCATCCCCGCATCTAACAATTTAACAACCTCCTTCCTCACGACTTCCTTCATGGTAGGATTTAAGCGGCGTTGAGGTTGAGCTACTGGCTTAAAATCCTCTTCCATTAAGATTTTATGCATGCAATAGGAAGGACTAATCCCTTTGAGATTAGAAAGAGTCCACCCCATAGCTCCTTGATTTTTCTTCAATACATCAATCAAACGAGATTCTTCATCTTGAGACAAGAGGTTGCTTATGATTACCGGTTTTTCTTCGGTGTTGTCGAGGAATGCATACTTCAGATTAGAAGGTAGCATTTTCAAGTTAATTGATGATTTTTCTTCATTCACATCCTTTTTCACTACTTCATCCTCCTTCAATATTTCTTCCTCGACTTCCCATGGTTGTAACTCCTTCAAACTATCAAGTTCCTTGAGGCATTCTTCAAGGGCTTGTTCTTCTTCAACGGTAAAAACTTCAAAAGAGTCATCAAGAGCTAACTCCATAGGAGATATCTCATGAATATTCTTAGATACTTCAAAACTTGCTTCTTCAATTATGTCAATTTGAAAGCTATCTCTTCTATCCTTAGAATGCTTCATTGCCTCGAAAAGATCAAAAGTGACTTCTTTATTAAGAACCCTCACTTTCATCAAACCGTCGTCAACATCAATCAACATACGCGCGGTTTTCATGAAAGGTCGGCCTAGAATAAGTGGCGCATCATCGTCCTCCTCCATATCAATAACAATGAAGTCAACCGGAAAGAAGAATTTATCATCTTTGACCAAAACATCTTGAGCTAACCCATGAGGATGAGTAGTTGACTTGTCGGCTAATTGCAATGTCATCCAGATGGCTTTAATTTCAATGTTGCCAAGCCTCTTTACAATAGATAAAGGTATAAGGTTAATGTTTGATCCCAAATCATTAAGCCCTTCCCAACATAAACATCACCAATTGTAACCGACAAAGTAACTCTTCCCGGATCAACCTCTTTCCTTAGAATAGTCCGTTGAATTATTGCGCTACAACTTGCATCTAGGACAATGGTCTCTGGTTCCGTATACCTCCGTTTTTTTGTAAGTATGTCTTTCATGAATTTGGCATACTTTTGCATTTGCTCCAAAGCTTCGGCAAACGGAATGTTCACTTGAAGTTATTTAAAAATATCCATGAACTGGGCGTAGTGCCGTTCATTTTCTCTCCTAGAAGGAGCACATGGATATGGTAGGTTTTGGACCGGAGTAGTGCTCACTACCTCCTTTCCTCTAGACGCTCTAGAATTTCGCTCTTTTTTCTTCTTCACTTCTTCCACCATGACTTTTTCACTTGTTTTATTTTAAACTTCTACACTTGTTTTATTTTCAACTTCACCATTTTTTTTTATTTTCAACTTCACCATTTTTCTCATTCTTTTCAACCTCATCCTCACTCCACTCCCCAACTCTACGATCAAGTTCATCATCAATTGTTTTCTTCTCATCCTTTTTCTCTACCTCTCTTATTTTACTCTCGTCAACCAACTCTTTTCCATTTCTCGTCTTTATTGCCTTACAGTGCTCCTAAGGATTTGTTTGCGTGTTTGCCGAGAAAGATGGTCTGGATTGTTGTTCCGCTAATTGCTTAGCAAGTTGACCAACTTGAGTTTCAAGATTTTTGATTGCCGCGTCGTTGCTTTTTTGATTAGCCATTGACATTTGCATAAATTGTGTCAATGTCTCTTCCAACTTTGACGTTACGACCGGCGGTTGTTGAGGTTGATAAGGATTTTGACGGTTAGAAGAACCACCCCCATAACCTTGGTTATGTTGATAGTTACCTCTTGGTTGGTACCCTTGATTTCATTGATAATTTTGTTGTTGTTGATTGTGAGATTGTTATTGATACGGTGGTTGTTGTTGCCTTGGCTGGTAATCTCTTTGATTTGCCATGTAATTCACATCTTCAAATCCGGGAGGTGGACAAAATCCGGTATCGTGTTCACCTTTGCAAAGTTCACAACAAGCTATTTGTTTAGCTTTTGAAGGCTCTTTCAACTCTTTTATTTGTTGAGTTAAGAGTTCCACTTGTTGCGAAATGAGTTTGTTTTGGGCGAGAATATCATCATTTGTCCCTAACTCGAGCACACCCGGTTTTCTTTGAGTCACCCCATGGTTATGATTCCCTTGATGATCATTAAGTGCCATCTTATCAATAATTGCAATTGCATCATCTGCACTTTTTGACATCAAAGAACCTCCCGCCGTAGCATCCAATAAGGTCTTGTGAACCGAAAGGAGTCCATTGCGGAAAATATGAACTTGAGTGAGCTCGTCAAAACCGTGTCCCTTGCACTTTCTTAACATAGATTTGTATCGCTCCCAAGCTTCGTTTAGTGATTCACTAGCTCCTTGAGAAAAAACCGCAATCGCAGTTTTAGCCTCCATGAATCGGTTATGTGGAAAGAAACGTTCAAGAAACTTCTCTTCTAGAAAATTCCAATCCGTCATGATTGTTGTCGATTGATCAAGGTACCACTCTTTCACTTTCCCAATCAAGGAATGAGGAAATAGTCTCCTAAACAATGACTCTTCGTCAGCTTCTGTTGCGCCAGCAATCTCATAGAATTTTGTAAGATGGGTGAACGGATCCTCATGGTCTAGTCCCGTCAAAGGATTTTGATAGACTAGAGCTAGGATTCCCGTTTTCATCTCAGCTTGTCTTCCGTTTTGAAGATTCCATGCGAACTGAGCTGTATGTCTTGGACTGTTCGTGCATGGAGTGGAAACTGGAGGTGGTGGTGGAGGTGCTGCCATAATTGGTGTGAAATGTGGTGATGTAGAGGAACTTTCTTCTTGCTCTTGTCTTTGTCTAGCTTGTTGCCTCCTCCGTCTTGTTCTGCTATTCAGTCTCCGTGCGGTTCTTTCGATCTCGGGATCAAAAAGAATTTGGTCCTCAGGAATCTTCCCTCGCATAAAATGAAAGTTGCACACTAAACCAAACAAATTAGCAAGCACAAGTCAAGTATTCAAAAGCTAAAAATTTAGCAACTATTGCGATGCTCGCAATATCAATTTATATTCCCCGACAACGGCGCCATTTTGTTAGAACAATATTAGAGTATCGGGTTTTTGTTATCGTACCCACAGGGAATATAAGATATTGCCGCAGTTCGACAGTTGTAAAATTCTTAACTATTAGTAACAAAGGGGGGTTTTGGTTTTGGTAACTGTTTCTTGCATAAAAAGTAATGTAATACGGTAAAAGTTAGAGTTTTACGGTTTAAAGAAAGATTGTCAAAGTTAGGGTTTGATGATCTCTTTGCATGCACATGTTCGATCAAACAAGATTCATAAACTCCATTAGATGATAAATACATTCACAACATCCTCTCGATGTGATTATTTCTAACTCACATTGTGGGTTTTACCATTTTGATCCATTGTTGATTTCTCACACAATCTATCAAAATGACAACATTAAAGTTTAACATTTTAGTGAACAACTTCATTCTTAACTATCTCTAGCTTAAGAACAAAGATGGATGAAAACCTAGGTCAAGAGTTGGAAAACATCTTTCAATCATAAACCAACACAAAGAGTTAACATGAAAGCAAAGTTTTCACCATACATTGATCAACCAAGAGTTTACAAATGATGATCAATACATTTACATACAAAGCTTGATGATCACCTACATCTAACCTTGATAAAAAGAAGAACTGAGCTACTCATTCTCATGGGTAGCTTGAACAAGAAGAAAATGGAGAAGATGAAGAACATCCACTTCGAAGAATTGATGAAGGATGTGATTCAACTTCTCTTGATTACAAAATGAGCAAAAAGAGAGAAAAACTACTTTATTTTGAGTTCTAGGTCTGAGTTTTTATGTTCCAAGATGATGTCCCCACATAGTACAAGGTATGGTACTTATAAAGCAATAATAAAGTACAAAAAGTAGCTTTGTTTCCGCACATTCGCCAGGAGAACAGGATCCTTCGCCAGGCGAACAGGATCCTTCGTCAGGCGAACATAAAGTAACAAGGCACTTCAAAGTGCCTTAGCAAGCAAACCGCCCTCTGTGATATCGCGCCTTCGCCAGGCGAAGGAATCATTCGCCAGGCGAAGGAATCATTCGCCAGGCGAACTTCATATTGGTTTGCTACTGGAATAGCCAAGAGAAAAGCCAAGACTTCTTCGCCAGCACCTTCGCCAGGCGAACGGTAGCGAAGCTTCGCTGGAACCTTCGCCTGGCAAACTTCCTGCCCTTTTGATTTGGGAGTTTAATTTGAATTATTCGCTTTGGCTCGCCAGCACTTGCCAGACGAACATTCGCTGGTACTCACTGAGCTTCGCCAGACGAATGCTTTGATTTTCAACTTCTTCTGGCAGCTATGACTCATCCTTTCCAAGGTGCCCTTATTAGTGTCAATCTTGCACACTAACAACAATATTACAAGCACCATTCACTTGAATCACAACAAAATGAAACTAAACAAATTCAACTACTAATTCAAACACTACTAGATAAAAAACAAGTAAAAATACTACTAAAAAGAGGCCAAATATATACAATATTTGGGATCTAACAAGATGCTTCTAGCAAAAACTACTATCTACTCAAGATAGTTAGAATCCACACAATCTTGACCAGTAGCTCTAAAGATGAAAATCAAACTCAGTCATCCTCCAAGGATAACCAATAGGTGGAATGATGTTCCAACATCACTTAGGACATCAACACCAATCACATGACTTACCATTTGCGTAGTAATTCTTACACCTTGTTAAGATACTCATGAAAATCTTAATAGGTCACAGCTTTAGCTGATTAATCTTTAAGCACAGATCACATGCCCATCACAGAAGGTAGAATACTACAGAGAGAAATAAACTCTCACAAGCCTCATGAAGCTTCAACCCAGAAGCACAAAGTTCAGACATCCTATCTAACATTACAAAGTCAACACCCATCCTTAAGCATCCAAAGATGAGATTCCCTCTAACAAATACCAGTATGACTGACAATAAACATCAAGGTATAACTTGAGCATCACACCAAAAACAGACTTCTCTACGAGGTCTGCTTCTCTCCTGATCTTCAGTCTTTTATTCTCCACCTTGCACAGTCCATCACAAGTCAAAGTACATCAGCACTATTAAGCAACAAGCTTGAGCAGGTAGTTCATTAGAGCATACTCAAAAGACATTTTCCTTCAAAGTAACCAATCAGAATACCTTCCACAAGGTTCTTGATCACATCGGAACAACAACAAAACTAGAACTTCTAGTACTAACACCCCCTTACCCCAGACAAAACTCTAGAACACTCATATCAAACATCTTAGATGAGACTCCAAGAAGAAGATATGAAAACACCAAGAAATCAACAACTCCCTTGAGCTTTTAGTTATTGCAATTCATTACAGGTCTGTTATAACATTGTTAGGTCTGTTATAACATTGGTCTGTGTTGGGATGTATTTTGAGTTGAACAACTTGTACTGTTATCACATTATAACATTGCATGTCTGTTATTTTGAACAATGTCATAACAATATAACATAATAACATTATAGGTCTGTTATTTTTGAACAGCTTTATAGGTCTTTTATAAGCCAACTGTATAGGTCTGTTATTTTGAACAACTTTACAGGTCTGATATCACATTATAAGCCAACTTTATATGTCTGCTATTTTGAACAATGTTACAGGTCTGTTATCAGATTATAACATTATAAGCCAACTTTATAGGTCTATTATTTTAAACTATGTCATAACAGTATAACATAACACATACAACAACAACATTACAATGTAAATTCAACTTAACAATTTCATAACAGCGTCAATTAACATTACTTGTCATAACATTACATTACAACCAAGCACTTTAACAAACTTAACACTTAACAATCTAACACATTACAACATTTAACAACCAAACACTTAACAAACCTAACACACTACAACCAAACACAAACAATACAAAATAATTTATTACATTTGATACAACCAACCCAATTAACAACACTAATGTCATTCCCATGGTAAACTTGTTCATCATCTTCAAATACTTGATCTTCAACTTCAGCTGTTCTTCTCTGACAATGGCTTCATTCAACTTAAACTTTTCTTGGTTTAATTTTTTATGTATTGAAGATATCATTTCCTTGGCTCTTTGAGAAATTTCTTCATCATACCAGACAAAGTGACTACATCTCTTGTATCCCTGATTCTAGACATATACATGAAGAAATTAGGGATTTTCTGGAGAAGACGACAAATTGAGGATTTTCAAGAAATATACATGAAACTAACCTTGTACATCCCACATCCAAAAAAATGACGACCTGGTTTTTTACCAGTCCACGCCGTCATCAATGGAAAAGGAATACCACACTTGCATTCGACGTGATTGGAGCGGGACACAATGTGATTGCTTGATGCTGAATATTCGGACATGGTCGCTAGGGCTTTGGGTGAAGCTTGAAACGAATTCTGGAGAAGCAATTGGGGAAGAACACAAACAAATTCTAGAGAATGATTTATAGAGTTCACAGATTTCAAATGGGAAAGAAGACATACGTGTTTTATAAACTTTTTTAATCAATTTGTTTAATTAAAAATGTTTTTTATTTTAAATGTTTAAAAAAATTAAATATAGTATGTTTTAAATGACATTGAAAATTATTTCTTTGCCACGTCATTAATTAAAAATTGATTAAAGAAATTTTTAAAAAATTCTTTGAAAAATTAAAAATTTCTTTATAATAAGTTTAAAAATTGATTAAAAAACAGATTATATTTAATGTTTTAAATCAATTTTTTTTACAAAGAAATTTTTCATAAAAGTTTCAAATAAAATAAAATAACATTTTAAGAATAACTATTCAAATCAAATTTTCATTTAAAACCTTTATGAAAAATTTCTTTGTAAAAATTTTTTACACCAAAATATATTACACTATAAAAATCATTTTTATAAAAAGGCAAAACAAACGGGCCCTAAATCAAATAGCTAGGTCATTCATAAAAAAATGAACGAAGTTTTATACTGTCAACCTCATTCATACCTGACACCCCTAAATGTTGTATATTTACTATATTACTCATGCATATTAAAAAACCATTTCTTTATTCATTTGAAACATTTTGAATATTTTCACAAGCTCACATTTTTATTAGATATTTTGAGGAAACTACCAAAAATTTACAAGTATATAATTTTACCAGCATTTTAAGTTTTTTATCGAGTTTTTTGTATAAAAAAAGTGCTTTTATCGGCATTTTTGAAATGTCTTGTTAAAACTCATGTTTCTCATGCATTTTACTGGAATTTTTGAAATGTCCAGTAAAAACTCATGTTTCTCATGCATTTTTACTGTATATTATGCAATTGCCGATAAAAATGCATGTATTGGTTATTTGGAAAAATTCGGTAAAGTTGCATAAAGGCGTACCATTTTTTTTTAAATGCTAGGAGAAATTCTTGAGATATTAACCGAAGTTTTCAAAAAATTCGGAAAAACCATGTTGATTTCAAGATTTTTAAAATTTTGGTAGTTTATAGTTCTTTATTATTTTTGCAATAAAGACCAGAGGATTGGACGAGATGATTGCTTTTAGGCAGCATGACATAGCAGCAACGAGGGCTCGTGTTATGGTCAATGACATTGAGTATTCATATATACGAGCGGGGAGAATGGCCTTGACTGGTTCTCACAAGAGGCAGATGGTTGAGCAGGCTTGCGCACCTCGCAATATTTGACGTTAAGGAGCTAGAGCCGATGATGAGATTGAGATCTTGCTGACGAGCCTGAGGTTGCGTTTGTTGACGATGTCCACACAACAACTAAGGATATGGAGGGTCAGGATGATAAAAAGATGGTGTCTGAGACAAAGGTGACCCATCATATTCCAACAAATGCCTTAGCTGATACGAAGGTGACTCCTTAGGTTGATACATAGGTGACTTCTCCAGTGGATACAAAGGTTACTGCTCTGATGGATACGGAGGCGACTGCTACGACTGACATGGAGATTACTCCTCCGGATGATATGAAGACGACTGCTCTGACTTCGACGGACTCGTCTGTACACGTTGATGGGGGGTTTCCTAGAGGGTTCAATTACAGTTTTGTACTCAACGGATTTTTCGATCACGTGGCATTGAAATTATGGGATGCAGAGGTATATATATGTTATCATGAACTTGTTTTTATTTATTATTGATACGTTAAAAATAATTTATGCTTTTTACTTTGTTTGTTATAGGAGCGCCTGTCGCTAAAGGTGCCCAATCACGAGGTGACGTTGAAGAATTTTTTAGATGTCATGATGCCTAGGGAGGTCAGAGAGATTGTTGATGATTGCAGTCTCCTTTTATTGGTGGACTGTTTGTTGATCATGCTCAACTTTTCACTAATGTCAGCTTTTGTTAAGCGATGACATAAAAGACATCGTCCTTTCATCTTCCATTTGGTGAGATAACAATTACTTTGGATGATGTCTCCTCCATATTTCATCTCCCTTTGCCAAGTAGTTTCCTCACCTCTCATCTTCTTAACTAGGAGCTTGCATGTATTACTGCTATACGGGACTTGGGGGTTACTGAGGCGTAGGTGATATGAGTTTAAGTTTAACAGAGGTGCTCACTTTCTCCTATCTTGGCTCTAGGATAGGTATTTGGAGTTGGTGCACCAGTCTATGTATGAGGAGTCGCTAGGGTATATATGTTACATCTTGTCGGATGTACTATCTTAGGAGATAAGTCTCATGTATATACTAATGCGATGTACATTTCACTATTTAGTAACCTTTACCATGTCAGTTAGGCATGAGGGTGTGCTACATTGATTGTGCTATATTCTGCACTTGAAGATATGGTTATCTTTGAGACGAGGCAGTTTTCACACTATATGAGTCTATTTTAGGTATAAAAACCTCCACCTGTTCTTCTTAATTTAGGCATTATTTGCGACATGTTTTGACTTGACTGTGTTCTTGTGCAGTGTTAGATATACAAGTATTTCTCCTTCATTTTATGACTAGCGGGTTGCTCCTACCACTACTGGCTTCATACGGGTCAAGAGATGGAAGGCCAAACATGCACACTCAAGCGGTCTTCTAGGGTACAAGATGTGGATTGATGCACTGACTATAAACGATGTCATCTAGACACCATACATAGACCACAGAGTGCATCAGGAGTTTGATGAGACTTCCTTTTTTCTTGTTATCTGCATGGGAGACATTAGGTTATATACACTTACATGAGAGGTGTCTGCACTAGTTTGGGTATGTCTAGCACATCCCACGATCAGTCCCTATTGTGCCAACTGAGGGAATTGATAGATGATTTATGAGTAACGTTGTCAACTCTGATCGATAGTGTGTGGATGGTTACTTAGAGTGGTACCTTAATGTATCACACCATCCGATCATCCCACCACTTGAGCATGCAGATGGTGTTGAACCTTCTGATGCTGGGGGGCCTTTTGATTATGTGGCATCACTTTTACCGCCTCCACCTGATGTGGTTGACCAACAGCGTGTTCAGATGATAGTAGTCATTATGGATAACCTCATGGGTTTGGTAAACC